>CM070536.1:44880421-45455165 GCA_036346415.1 Raddia guianensis | reverse complement strand
GGGCCATTAATATGCCTTGACCCGTCGGTCATCAGAGGGGTCGGTCCCTCTCTCTCGACTTCCTAAATATGGCCGTCGAGATAGATAGTTTTCCGTGGAAGCGAAAAGCCAAAAATGTGATGTAGGCCGCTTAGGGTGAACCAGTCTCGAAGGCCAGGCTTAAGCCGTCGACTGGCAAGCTATCTCAACCGCCTTATCCTGGCCTTCGAGAATAAGTTGCCTATCTCGACCACGTATGTTTGGCCGTCGAGATCTTCAGTAGCCCTCGAGATTCCGAGCGATTGTTGTAGTGTTGAGAGACTTTTCAAAGCAATATTTTTACCAAGACGCTTTAGCCGAGCCTACGCTTATACAAGACCTCTTCCAAATAATCGATATTGGTATTACTATAGCGCAAACAGGAGCAACGACCTATCAAAGCAAAACAGGCACTGAAGTGATGCAACAATGTTTTCAAAGCTATTCAAGAAAATAGGCACCGAAGTGATGCAACAATGTTTTCAAAGTTATTCAAGAATGTTTGCAACCAATCCAACAATGTTTCACATGGAAGACCGAACATTCTTTTACAAAAGCAAACGCAATGTTTTATTAGAGCAAAAAAAAGTAAAATAAAATTGGTGTTTCATGAGAGCAAAGCTTCATGATGCTCGACAATACCCCTCATATTTAATTTCATGATACCCCTGATATCTAATCTGATACTCAACACTTCAAGACAATCGATTCTCGACGATACCTCTAATATTTTTATTTGATGATACTCAAACCTTCGTGATACCCTTTACTCTAATACTAGTTGATATCCAATACTTTAAGATACCCTAATACTTGATAACTGTCGGGGATCGAATTACGTCCCGATGACGTTATTCGAACCCCACGGGCATGGGTCCACAGAGTTTTCCCTAGGCCCTCGGCAGTGGCGGAACCAGGATTTAGCAAATACCAGGGCTGAGTTTAAGTGTAAGTCAACATGTGAGACTAATGTAAGACGAAAAATAGAACCACATAGTGTAATTTACGAAGCAAAGTACGACGATCACATTGTAATAACAAGAGTAACATAGAGAAAAATAACATACGACATGTGAGACTAATGTTCAAGGTCCCCAGCCCTTCCAAATGCATCGATAACCACATTGTGCGTGACTATTGTCCAAGAATAGTAATACTTCTCCATGTACTCCATCACAGCCCCCATCTTCTCATACATTTTAGCTTTGCCATTGGAATCAAGTAAAATGTTGTAGGTCTTAATGTTTGGGGAGACACCAGAGGTCTGAAACTTCTTATAACAGCTTTCCATGGTCTCAATCTGACCACTGCCACCAAAAGCTCTCAAAGTAGAATTCATTGTCCATACATCAGGCTTGTCAGAAATCCTCCACCAAATTCCCAACCAAGATCCCACCACGAAAACTCTCTCGAACATCAAGCCGATTCCAACCACCATCTTCCTCCACCACCTCCTGAAGAACCCACCACCCGAGAAATCATGCAAATGCAACACCAGATGATCCGCGACTTGATTCAAGAGCGGAATCATCCTCCTGTCCCAGCTCCCTCTCCTGCTCATACACCAGCTCCACCTCCCTATCGTTCCGTATCAATGACTTCCTTAGGGCCAATCCCCTAAGTATCTTTGGCTCTGCCGACTCTCTGGAAGCAATGGATTGGTTAAAGGAGATCGAGAAAAAGCTCATCATGTTCCAATGTGGTGAGGTTGAGAGTGTTCACTCGCAACACATCACTCATTGGGGTTCTTCTTGCTTGGTGGGACACGTTCGTGAAGCCCATGATAACCACGATGCTATTGAGTGGGCTGAGTTCGTTGAGGCATTTGAAGAGAACTATATTCCTGATAGTGTTAAGGAGGCTAAAAGAATTGAATTCCACTCCCTCGTGCAAGGAAGCATGACCCTGCAGGAGTACCTCACCAAATTCACACTCTTGGCTCGATATGTTCCAAGGGACGTGAGGAGCGATGCTGATAAGATATATTTCTTTAAGAAAGGCATGGACCCTGAGATACGTGCCTTGATTGACTCCTCTGAATTCCCCACTTTTAAGCAAATGTTTGCCCGAGCGGTTAAACAAGAGGAAAACCGTCGCCAGTGCCTAGCTGCCCGAAAGAAGAAGAGGGCCCATGAGGATAGCCATTCCTCTGGAAGTTCTCGTTTCAAGATCAAGCGCTCTCGTGATCGTGTGCATGTTATCCCTCCTCGCCCTACTTTTCGATGGGTCGATCGCGACCGCTCCTCTGCCACCTCCACCGATTCGCACCCAAGTCTCCACTCCTCAAAAGAAAGATATCTCCACCGTAAAGTGCTTTGCTTGCCGCGGTTGGGTCACTATGCCACTCGTGTCCCAATAAGAATCTCGAGCCTCAAGGGAAGTCTGCTGCTCGCGACTCATCTTCACAGGATGGGTCGCGGAACTTCAACACAAGATCTGCTCTGCTTGTTGGGCGTGGGCGTGTGAACCACGTCCTTCTTGAGGACGCATACGCCGATCCTAATGTGGTGATGGGTAAGTTTTTCATAAGTCACGATGCACTCTCTTGCTCTTTTCGATTACAGTGCGACGCATTCATTCATCTCGGCATCTTTTGTCAAAAATCATGAGTTGAAAACTGATGCACTGAAGAATCCAATGCTAATTAAATCCTCGGGAAAAATCATGAGGTCCACTTTGATGTGCCCCGGGGTTAAGCTAAAAATTCAAGACACCGAGTTCTTGGCGAGACTTGGTGGTTATAAACTCAAGAGGAATTGAAGTGATTACGGGTATGGATTGGTTAACCAAAATAAAGGTCAAATAGACGTGCCACCAAAACAGTAAAATTAATTAATAGTGTTGGACATGAGGTCCAATTCATCGCAAATCCTTTCCCCTCCGATCTAATCACCCTTAATAAGTTGGAGGCCTCTTCCCTGAAAACCATAGCTGTGGTAAAGGATTTCCCCGATGTTTTCCTTGACGAGTTGCTGGAATGCCCCCGATCGGAAATTGAATTTGTGATAAATCGGTCCACAGCATGGTCCTATCTCCCAAAGACCTTATCGCCTATCGCCAATCTAATGGCTGAATTGAAGAAACAAATTGAAGAATTGCAAGAAAAAGGATTTATCCGACCAAGTGTTTCCTTGGGGAGCACCTGTGATCTTCGTCAAAAAGAAAGACGGATCTCTCGCATGTGCATAGATTATCGATCTCTAAATGAAGTAACAATTAAGAATAAATACCCTCTTCCCGAATTGATGATCTGTTTGATCAAATGAAAGGAGCTTGTATCTTCTCAAAAATCGACACGAGTGCAGTTATCACCAAATAAAAATTAAAGATACCGACATTCCAAAACAGCTTTCACCACAAGATATGGCGCTATGAGTTCACGGTGATGTCGTTTGGTCGACCAACGCTCGCCATATTTCATGAATCTAATGAATAAAGTGTTCATGGATTTTCGGACAAGTTTGTGGTGGTATTCATCGATGACATTCTAATCTTTTCTAAATCGGAAGAGGAGCATGAAATTCATCTTAGAAAGGTTCTGGAGAGGTTAAGAGAAAATCGGTTGTATGCCAAAGTGAGCAAGTGCGAGTTCGGATGAAGGAAGTGATTTTTCTTGGTCATGTGATATCAGTAGGAGGTGTTGCGATGGACCGGAAAAAGTCACATGGTTGTTGAGTGGAAACAACCAAAATCTGTGAAGCAAGTGAGAGGTTTTCTTGGATTGGCGGGATATTACCGTCGGTTCATTGAAAATTTTTCAAAATCTCCGTCCTTTGACAAATCTTCTTAAAAAGGAAAATAAATTTGAGTGGAATGATAAGTGTGAAGCTAGTTTTCAAGAGTTGAAAAGGCTATTAACTTCCGCTCCGGTGTTAATCTTGCCTGATGTCCATAAGGATTTTGAGGTATTTTACGATGCATCTAGGCAAGGCCTAGGTTGCGTGCTGATGCAAGAAAGGAGAGTTGTTGCTTACGCATCAAGACAACTCAAACCTCATGAGCAGAATTATCCCACTCATGATCTTGAGCTAGCCGCTGTGGTTCACGCTCTCAAAATCTGGAGACACTATCTAATTGGCAATAGAACCGAAATATTCACCGATCATAAAAGTCTCAAATATATATTCACTCAACCTGATCTCAATCTAAGACAAAGAAGATGGTTGGAATTAATCAAGGACTATGATGTGGGAATCCATTATCATCCTGGCAAGGCCAATGTGGTGGCCGATGCCTTAAGCCGGCGCTCCAGTTGCAATCATCTCATGCTTAAAGAAGATCAACCTGAATTATACAAAGAATTATCTGACCTCAACTTGGAAATGGTTGAGGTAGGCCAAATAAATATGCTTGAATTACAACCCACCTTAATGAATCAAATTAAAGAAGCGCAGAAAGGTGATGATGAAGTTCTTGAAATTAAAGAGAAGCTTAAAAGAATAAGGCACCAGATTTTTCCATGGATGAAGAAGGAGTACTCGGTTTAAAAGAGAATCTTCGTACCAAATAATAAATCTCTTAAAGAAGTCATTTTAAAGGAAGCTCATGAAAGCCCAATTTCTATCCATCCCGAAGTACCAAGATGCATCTTGATCTGAAAACCACTTCTTGGTGGATGGAATGAAAAGAGATATTGCCGAGTATGTCGCTCTCTGCGACATCTCGCCAAAGAGTGAAGGCCGAGCATCAAAGGCTCTTTGAAATTTTGCAACCGCTCAAGGTTCTGAATGGAAGTGGGAAGAAGTGGGGATGGACTTCATTGTCGGGTTAGCTAAAACTCAATCCGCTATGACTCCATCTGGTAATCGTCGATCGTCTCACTAAAGTTGCACACTTCATCCTGTCCAGACCACCTACACCGGAGGCAAGTTGGCGAAATGTACATGAGCAAGATAGTCTGTCTACATGGGGTGCCAAAGAAGATTGTCTCGACCGAGGTACCCAATTCACCTCAAATTAGGGACAAGCTCCATGAGTCGCTTGGTACCCATCTGAATTTCAAGATCTTGCCTTTCACCCTCGGATCGATGGCGGACCGAAAGAGTTAACCAAATCCTTGAGGATATGTTGAGGGCAAGTGCCCTAGCCAACCCCACAAGCTGGGATAAGCAATTGCCATATGCTGAGTTTTCTTACAATAACAGTCACCAGTCAAGCATACAAATGACACCCTATGAAGCATTGTATGGAAGAAAGTGCCGTACACCTCTGTACTGGCAAGAAACTGGTGAGACAAAGGTATTTGGTTTGGATATCTTGCAAGAGGCCGAAAAACAAGTGAAGTTAATCCAAGAAAGGCTGAAGGCAGCCCAGTCTAGGCAGAAAAGTTATGCTGACAATCGTCGGCGTGACTTAAAGTTTGCCAAAGGTGATTTCGTGTATCTGCGGGTATCCCCTCTGAAAGGCATGCGTAGATTCCGTGTGAGCGGAAAGCTAGCACCAAGATATATTGGTCCTTTCCAAATCTTAGCCCGAAGGGGTGAGGTGGCATACCAGCTGGAACTGCTTGAGTATCTGTCCGATGTGCACAATGTGTTCCATGTCTCTCAATTAAAGAAATGTCTCCGTGTGCAGGAGGCGGTTGCCATTGGACAAAGCGGACCTACAACCTGATTTGACACTTAAAGAATATCCGGTCAAGATTTTGGATGTGGCTATCGCAAAACCGGAGAAAAATGTTTGGTTTTGCCGTGTTGATGGAGTAACCACTCTGGCGAAGCCACTTGAGCGTGAAGAGGATCTTGGCAGAGTTCGGAGTTATTTCGAAGAATCCGAATCTCGGGGACGAGATTCTCCTTAAGGGGGGAAGGTTTGTAACATCCCAAATTTTCAAAACCAAATTTGGCACGTTAATAATTTCATTAAAATGCATAATTAAAATATTAAACTATTTACGTGTTGAAAAACATCATGGCATCATCATTGCATGTAACCGTTTTGAAAATGGGTTGGGTCATTAATTTTTAAAGGTATAAATATTTTCAATGGGTGCATTTAGAAGCTTTCAAACCCATGTGAATTTGTCAAAATCTATTTAATATTTGACCTTTGAATAATTATTTAGAAAGAAGAAAAGAGAAAAACAAAATTGGAAAAATTAGAAAACTTCTCTCTCTCTCACCTTTTCTCTCTGCTCTCTTCTCTCCCTCTGCACTGCAAGCTTATCGCTCCGTAACTCAGCTGTCGCTTGCGAGTTACTCTCTGCAACCCCCGCGTGCGTCGTCGGCAAGATCTAGACCACGCCACGACCTTCTCTCGCCCACGCCAAGCGCCTCGACCTCATGATCTTATCGCCATTGCTAGTGTGCAATAGCACTTTGTCTTTCGTTGCCTCCATGCTGTTGTGCCATCCGTCGGAGTAAAGTCCGACCTTCATGGTGCCCTCCTCGGCTATAAAGTGGAGCTCGTGCTCCTACCTCTCCTTGCTCGGTGCCTTGCCGTGCCGTGCTTCTTCTCGTGTCGAAGGAACCGAAGCATCACCAAGTCAAGAAGGAAGTCGCCACCAGTGGCGCTTCATTTCGCCGTCTCTGGGTAAGCTTCGCTCATCTCTAGGTGCGCAAGAGCTTGGGAAGATGATCCCGGAGAGGCCGTAGTCTTCCTGCGTGTGCCATGTCGAGTTAGAACTCCCATGGAAGCCATGCGAGCTAGTTTAGAGCATGCTGCGTAGCTATGTATAAAAATACGTCGTCGTCTTGTGATCGGCGGATCGCCACTATAGGGTCCTTTGGAGGCGCCGAGTCGAGAGGAATCCATTTTGCAATCGGTTTGGCGAGCGGAGGTCGCCACGACCGGCTAGCCAAGCTCGATTAGCTCAATGGCGTGTGTCTTTGCGTCTTTGTGTTGTCTTTGCATGCATGCTTGGGCTAGCTAGAGCTTGAAGAAGGAGTGCTTTGAGATTAGTGCTAGCTTTGTGTAGTGTGTGTGGCTCGATAAATGGAAGCGTATTCGATCGAATACGCTTTCCAGTTCAAAGTGCACACATAAATATAATCAAAAATTTAATAACTCTCTATTTATATTAATACCTATAATAATAAAAATTAAACTAATCATTTTGCATTAACTAGCAAATAGCGAATGATTTTCAAAAACCTTAGAAAAATGATGGAAATATTATTTTGATGCATACACTTGATTTAATAAAAATATAAAATAGTTATGCATGCATCACATTTTCATGCATATTTATTTCATGCATGATTTTTTTTAAAACAAAAATCATATATAAATGTTTCCCTGTTTGATGGATGTTTATATTATGTTGTATGTGTTGTCCGCGTGGTTAGACCACTTGGTGTCGCCGGTTGCTCCTACCCGTCATCTGACCAAGGCAAGTCCCCCTTTGATCATATTGTGAAGCCATTTTCGGTTATTTAGAAAATGTTTATTAGACTTGAAAATATGCATGCTAGTTTAAAAGATAAATGCCGTATTTGCTAGAATTAGTTATTATGCCAATTAGAAAGGTAAGAGATATGTTAGGATCAAACCTAAGGCTAAAATATGAATTGCTCTTATTTAAATACCTTGTTGAGGTAGGATAAATGCTTAAAACTATTTATGCGAATGATTCAATCATTTGTGTGAACTGAGAATATTGTTGAGAAATGTTTGGGAAAGGATGATTTAAAGATAGCGCATCAAGGGTGATGCTTAATAGGAAATGATTTTCCTCTTATCCCAAAATCTTTCCGACTAGGGAGATATTTTGTCGGTTAGTGCGATATGGCACCGGTTTGAAAATCGGGCTAAAATATAAATTCTCCCTAGTCTAAGGGTGATCATCCTATGATCCTATGAATCGAGCCATTACTGATCGACCTCGAGCCCCGGTATGGGGCGGGCCCGATCGTTGGCCCTTGTGGTTGACGGTCTTGTGGCGAAACATCGTCTGGTGCGTAGCCTCTCGAGGGTAAGCGTACCCTCTGCGAGTTAAAAGCTGTCATGATAGCCGTGCTCATGTTATGAGCGCCAAGGGACTGATTATATGGTAGCTCCTTCATTTTAAAACCAATTTAGAAAAGGGTTTTGAACAAATGATTTGAGATGAGTAAGGTTTGAGAAGGATTTCGTTTGAGCTAGGGGCCACCGGTGATATTCGAAATGGGTAAAGGCCTATCGGAAAGTGTCGCGGAATGGACCTAGCGGTTTTGAGAAAAGAAAAGAAGAAAGGATTTTGTTCTTGCTATGGCACTGAGGCCAAGTGGCGAGAACCGTTCTGAAAAGCCCAAAGAAAATATGGAGATATAATGTTTCTAAATCGCTTTGCCAAAACTAGGCTAATAAGCGCAATTTCATAAAGCGCCCAAGCCATCCATTTGTACTAAACCCCATCAAGATATATCCTCGACTTGTTTGAGTACCTTTGTACTCACCCCTATTTCTCCTTCCCTCTTCCAAAATTTTCAACGATCGAGGAGGCTCCCACGACTCGCCATCCGAGGAGGACCGGACTTCGAGGAGGAGGAGGACTTCGAGGACGAAGAGTAGGGTTGTGTCACGCCTGCCGCTTCGCTGTGGAATAGTCTAGTGCTAGAATAAATCGTGCCATGTTAGGCTCTGCGTTACCGTGTGTGTAACGCAGTATCTTAACTGCGTGCCGTGCTTGATGTATTAAACTGTGACTTCCTGTGGGACGCTTAGTCCCCTATGTTGTAATAATGTAACTCGAAGGCAATGTACCATTATTGTTAAATTGTGTGTGCTAGCCATGATCTTCTGGGACTAGTACTGTATGCACAATTAGGATTCGGTCAATTAGACCGGGTCCTGACAGAGGGAGAGACCGAGAGTGACGAAAGGCCGCGAATAGTAAGGGTGGTGGGCCGCGGCGGTGCCCCCGGGCCCAAATCCGTCCCTGGCCCTCGGCCTAGGAGAAACACGGATTAACCCAAAGCGGTGGCTTGGGTCGTCTTTGGTTCAAAGACCTAGGTTGTCGTGGGCCATGTTGTTTAGTGTGGAGCTTGGTCTCTTCGAGCTTTCCATGGCTCAGATGCTAGGCGTTCCATGAGATAGTTCCATGGTGCAACGTTATTTGGTGAATCAGAAGTTTCCATATACGGTACGGTTACACTCGGTGGACTAACTTGACACACAATACAGAAGCTCACAAAACTCGGAGTATGTTCTCAAGCCACTTTCAAGAACCCTCCGCGAGGGCTCGGAGTATGTCCTTGTATCCCTAAGCCCCTTGTAGATCAAATCTAGCACGACTCGGAGTATGTTCCTAAGCAGATGGATCTTGAAGTTATGAAGGCATTCGAATCTTTGCTCTTGTTCGACCGAGGTGTGCCGGTTGAGAGCCCCGCCATATCTAGTAGCGGCTGAAATATTGGGATCCCTAGTATGTCCCACTCCCCGAGCCCATTGAGATTCGAGCCATATCTAGTATGTTCCTCAGGCGGTCCTGGCTCTGGAAGGGATCGGACTCCCCCGGGGGTGACCGGGTCAGCTGGTCCGTCGTCTGCTCCCCCACCTCGCTTGGCGGGCTTGGGGTGCTCGACCTCACCCGCTTCTCTCGGGCCCTGAGACTGCGCTGGCTCTGGTTGAGTCGTCAGCTCCCCCACCCAGCTTGGGGGGGTGCTCGACCTCACCCGCTTCTCTCGGGCCCTGAGACTGCGCTGGCTCTGGTTGAGTCGTCAGCTCCCCCACCCAGCTTGGGCATCCTGCCACCCAGTAACCTCGGCTGATTCTGACGTCTCCCTGCTTAGGGTTGGCACCTCCGTTATCCTGGGGAATGGAACCACCACCTCCTTCTGGGATGATTACTGGCTTTCCGGCACGGCCCCGAGGCTTCTGGCGCCCGGTCTTTTCGCGGCCTCTGCCAGGAAGAATAGATCGGTGCATGATGCTTTGACCAGCGCGGCGTGGATCTCGGACCTAAGCCGAAACCTCTCCCCACAGCTCGTGCAGGAGCTAGTGTCTCTTCTCCGGCTCATCTCTTCGGTGCAGCTCGCAGCGGGCGTGCCAGACCAATGGCCGTGGCGCTTCACCCAAGACAGTGTCTTCTCAGTCAAGACCGCGTACCAACTCCAATTCGTTGGCCGTGTAGCCAAGCCTGCGCTACTTCGGGTGTGGAAGCTTTGGGCCCCTTCTAAGTGCAAGTTCTTTCTTTGGACGCTGCTACACCGCCGTGTCTTTACGGCGGATGCCTTACTTAGGAGGGGCTTGCAGAATGCCTACTTCTGCCCCCTGTGCAGGCGCAACCTTGAGACACCAGAGCACCTCTTTCTTCAATGTGCTTTCAGCCGTCACGTCTGGTCCAGACTAGCGGCGCTGTTAAACGCTCCTAGCCTCAACCCTCCAAGCTGGGTTCATGCAGAAAGTTTCGTCACCTGGTGGGCCTCTGACATCCTCGACGCCAGACCCTGCTCGAAGGCTGAGCTCTCCATCGTCGCCGCCACGATCTGGCATATCTGGCTAGAGCGCAACAATAGAATTTTCCGAGAGGTAGAGAGAGGGGTCACGGTCTTCCTCAACCAGCTTCTTGATAACCTGCGCCTTTGGGAGGCTGCGGGCGCCCCTTTTGTAATTAGTTAACTCTTGCTATCTTGGCCCACGGGGGGAGGGTCCTTTGTCTCCCCCCACCCTGTACTTCTTCCCCTTTTGATGAATGTATGGCAGCCCTCCTGCCTTCACATCAAAAAAAAAAAGGCTTGGTTCATATATATCCCTCTGAGGCCGAAAGACCTCGGGTTCTCTCCATTCAACTCCACTTCTTGCTCCCGAAGTGCGGTTCCCACTCGCATGTTCACCCATTGCTTTGAGTGAGCGTCACGGGGTGCCTCGAAGTGTGTGTGTGGTCCAGCCTTGGTTGATATATATATGATCTGTTTTGATGTAGTGAGATTATTAGCCATGGAAAAAAGAGCAAAACTAGTTGAGTCATGCAGCTAACGCAGAGCACAACCCAGCGAAGCATCCAACATGCGTGCACCCTTCCAATAGATTAGCTCAAGGCATCGGATCATTCTGGATAGCTTTTTTTTTTTTTTTTGTCTCAAGTAGGTGTGAGCCGAGTTCAAGCGAGGCAATCTCGGCTCGACTAGTTCGTCTCTGAGCCAAGCTTGATAGGATGGTCAAGTTAGAAACTAGGCTTGGCTTATTGGAAGCCCGCGGAGCTAAAAAAAATGAGGGGATATGTCAATGCCAAGGTGGTCTTCGTTGTTCTGAAGCGTATATCTCGCCCCGAGCATGTTATTGCCCCCAATCGATCCATAGTCAAGACAAATTGAAAAGGTAAGTGTTGGCCATATTTTTTTCTTTGGACTCATGGGCTACCAGCTAGCATTATTTGTAAGGTGGACTAGGCAAGCTAAATTGTAGAATGAGACATGTAATGAGCTAAAATGAGCTAAGTCTGAGCAAGCCAGGATCTGAATCGTCTCGATTAGACTACCGAGAATCAGAGATTTAGGCTCTGTTCTTTTGAGTTGATCTGAACGGCTGATTGGCTGAACGGCTGAAATGACTGAACTTCGAGAGCTTCTCGAGGTAGTCTCGAGATTCGGATATATTTCGTTTGACTTGATTTTTAAAGCGTTAGGACTCACCTTCAAAACAACAAAAAAAAGGACTAAAAAAAACTCGAAGCATATGTGTTTTCAAAACGTAGATAAGTCGTTAAGCTGTTAAGCCGTTAAGCTGAAAAGAACTAGGCCTAAAATTAAAGTAGGCTCGATCCATACTGGTGTCCAAACGAGGCGAGCAATAACTGAGTGGTGAGCCACCAGCTCGATCTGCATGGAATTCCAGCCTAGATTGTAGGCTCGACCAAGTAGCTGTGTGCCGGCTAGCTAGGCTGAAAGCGAAGAACGGCGTCTACCGATCGGAGTGACGGCCCTAGCAATAAAAAGGTCCCGATTAACTTATCAAACTAAAATACAGAAAAAAATCACAGCATATTGGGACCAAGATTAAAGTTCAAAGCAAGCCAGCTTTGTTTTTAGAGTATATATATAGTTTAATTACTACTCCTTAGTAATAGATGCATGAAGACAGACGCTAGCTGCGTGTTAATTAAGCTGAGACTAGCTAGGAGGCACAGCCGCGACGGCGATATAGCTGCAACGCGCGCAGCCACCGAAGGGGATCTAGGACATGCAGTGCCCCATCTCGCCTGAGCCGGCGCCGGCGTCGAAGCTGATTGGTCCCGGCGTCGGCGGCAGCCCCCTGACCGCCACCGTTGTGTTCAGGTCAGCTGCAGCTGCAGGGTGTGGTGGCGGCGCCGCCGCGGCCGTGGCAGTAACGACGGCTGCGTGAGGAGGAAGCGGCGTGCAGATACACGGGAACATCTGCGGCTGCACGCAGTACCTGCTGCTGGACAGCACCTGCATACATGGGCGCAACAAGAATGAGTTCATGCGAAGAGATCGATGTATCACGTACTTCACTGCATACCAAAGCCATGCACTGATCGAGATCGATGTATCAGCATGCAATAGCTAGGACTGGCGAAATATATATGTATACATGAACGTATACTTGTCAATGTGCAGCATATATACATATATGACGTATATATATATGTTTGAACCACGTACATATATACCTGGATCTGCTGCTGGAGCGACTTCATGTACTCGATGGCATGGTCCAGTGTCGAGCATTGTTCGTCGACCTGAAGATTCCTCGTGTAAGTGCGTACGAATTAACTGGTGGAAGCTAGAGAGAGAGAGAGGGGAAGTGTGGCCATGGAGTAATTACATAGTGACTGCGAAGTATGCCCATGATCACTCATTCTACCTCATGTTGGAAGAATCTTGTACTCTATCTCTCATATTGTTTTTCTTTTTGAGAGGTTACTCTATCTCTCATGTTGTTGGAGAGTCTTGTACTTATTATATTAGAGATGTTGGGCAACAAGTGGAATGTTTGACATCTCACGTGAGATGTCTAGTGGGGGGACTCGTAGTTCAAAAATATATATAAAAAAAATTATCTCTGTTTTGGAGGCTTATCAAATGAATTTGAGGTTTACTTTTAGAAGATAATTGGATACTTGGATGCGCGAGAATGTGGAAGCCTCTTAGGGGCATTTCTTTTATAATTTACAATTTCAGTTATCAGTTGAGAAAGATGGGGTGAGATAGATGCATGGAATCTTTCAAAGACCCAATTGTACCGTGAAATCCACTTATGAGGTATTGGCGACAGTGAAAGATATGTGGTTTGGGTAATTATAATCTCTCGAAATCTAAGGTGTCGGCCTTGCAGGTTAAAATTTTTATGTGGTTTGTTCCACAATGCTATCTTGACTGAAGATGTTCATCGGAAAGTTCAGGTCTGGATATCCTTTTGGGCAATTTTGTTCACATGTGGAAACTGTTGGAAATAATCTAGATAAGGCAGTAATTAGGTGGCAAGAGGTTGTCTAGTTTGAGTAGAACTAGATTTATTTAAAAGTAGAAGTACTAGAGATAGAGTTTATTTAGATTTAGTAGTTTTAATTTGAGTAGGACTCTTGTAATTTCTCTAGTATAAATATATGGCCAATGGCCAAGAAAAGGTGCAAGTTTTAGCACCGAAAAAATATGTGAGCTTGCCGAGCAATTTTGAAGGATTGATCTTGGCCTAATCTAACAAGTGGTATCAGAGCAAGGTTGCTCAATCTTCTACGGCTGTGAACCATGTCGATCGTTCCTTCGAGCTCCATGGTGAAGAACGACGGAGTGTCGTTCTACTATCCACAGCTCTCGACGACGAACTACACGACATGGACGATCAAGGTGGAAACTATGATGGAGGCCCAGGGAGTCTGGGAGGTTGTGAGCCCAGCGGAGAACGCCGTGGTTGATCCAAAGAAGGACAAAACAGGCAAGGCCCTCCTGTTTCAAGCTCTACCGGAGGATCTTCTTCTTCAGGTTGCGACGAAGAAGACGGCAAAGGAAGTTTGGGATGCACTCAAGACACGATTCGTCGGTGCTGATCGCGTCAAGACGGCGCGACTTCAAACGCTGAAAAACGAGTTCGATGCTATGCGCATGAAGGAGGGAGAAACCCTAGATGAATACACTAGCAAACTCAGCGGGATGTCTGCAAGGTATGTTAATTTGGGCTCCAAACTTGATGATCCTGTCATGGTAAAGAAGTTATTCAATACCGTGCCGGATAAGTACTATCCCATCATCGCCGGAATAGAGCAATTCTGCGATCTCGACACAATGCCTTTTGAGGAAGCAGTGGGACGTTTGAAGACATACGAAGAGCGTGTACGTGCACGCACGTCGATGGGGAGCACCGGTGATAGCCACCACGTTACTCAAAGTGAGTGGCGAGCACAAGAAGATGAAGACGGCAGCTGACGACACTTCATCAAACGAGCCAGTTTTGTCCTCATCCAACGACGATGATGAGTACTACGACCGGTGTGGTCGTGGACGTGGTAATGGAAGTGGTCGTGGGATCGGTGGCAGCAGCGGCGGTGGTCGGGGTGACTACAACCGCAAGAACGGTTCTGGAAATCGAGGCAACAAAGGGAGCGACAAAAGCCACATCAAGTGCTTCAATTGTGAGAAGATGGGGCATTATGCGTCAGAGTGCAAGACCAAACCACGAGTTGAGGAGGCGAACCTCATCCGTTCTGAAGATGATCAAGAACCACTTCTACTGTAGTTTGGCAAGGTGGTGCCATCTACGTGGAGTTAGTTGCGGTTTCCAACAAAGATCCGGAATTATCGGTGTGGTAATCTCCAACAAAGTTCAAGATTATCGGTGTGGTAATCTTCATCGTTACGTGGCGTGCGTGACGGACTCACACGGTATGTGTGACCTCATATACGACGGCATGTCATACGTTGAGTCTCTTCAGATTGGTGTGATCGTCAGAGTTTTTTTAGTTCATATTTTGCAGTCTAATCTAGATTAAGGGGCAGTATGTTGGAAATAATCTAGATAAGGCAGTAATTAGGTGGTAAGAGGTTGTCTAGTTTGAGTAGAACTAGATTTATTTAAAAGTAGAAGTACTAGAGATAGAGTTTGTTTAGATTTAGTAGTTTTAATTTGAGTAGGACTCTTGTAATTTCTCTAGTATAAATATATGGCCAAGGGCCAAGAAAAGGTGCAAGTTTTAGCACCGAAAAAATATGTGAGCTTGCCGAGCAATTTTGAAGGATTGATCTTGGCCTAATCTAACAGAAACTCACTACAGGAATCCGCGGCACTGTGGTCGGCCGGGGTCCACAGTGTCGGCGGCCCGAAAACTGGCCGGCATAAGACCACCTATATCGGCGGCATACGGTCCACCGCCGACATAGACCCTCCACACCTCGCGCTCTCGTTGGGACTTGGAATATTTTGGGACTCGCCGAGCTCTATATAGGCGGTATACATAATGCCGCCGACATAGCCCCCCTACCCTACCCCTCCCAGGCGGCGCGCGCGAAATTTTGAAATCCCAAGCTACGCTCTGTGTCGGCGGCATATAATATGCCGCCGACATAGACCCTCAACCCCGTCCCCCGTCACCCGAGTTTAACGGCTATGACGGCGCCGTCGCACCGTGGTCCCACATGGCAGGAATGCCTAGTCACCGCCATGTGGGCCATAGAGTAGATGGCGGCCTCGTAGTCATCTATATCGGCGGCTTTAAAAATGCCGCCGACATAGGGATTTTTATGAATTATCGATAAGTCTGATTTGCCCACAAATTTTCTTAGAACATGAACTAAAGCTAACATCACTTTTACATGGGTATTTTGGTTTAAGCATGTGCTTTTATTTCGATGGTTCGTGTGTAAATGGCATGTCGATTGGATTTATTACCATGTGATAACGATCGATTTACCGCCGGTATTTTTTGCGCACGCCAGATATTGCAAGAGCACTTAAAAGTTTCTTGGGCATTTAGGATATAGTATGATTTTTTTGTGTTCATATAAGTCTCAATTGAACAACGGGTGTTGTCAAAATTTTTTTCCGGTTCGAGTACCCCTTTGTATGTGAAAGGTGATCGATAGCGATACAGGTAACCCAGCAATCGTTTTATGAAGCATCATGGCGTAAAAATGTTGTCATGCGAACACGAACATGTAGAATATGTTAGTATGTGTAGTGTAAACTCAATTATATTGGCCAACCCAATTAAACCACTCCAGATAGGCGGTTATTGTTTGAAAAGGTGTGCGGGGAGGCTGCGTAGCGGTCGTATAGAACGCCGCCGACATTGCTTTTTGAGGGTTCTCAGTCTCGGCGGCCATTGAAATGCCGCCGACAATGGTTATATTCACTGCCCTGTGGGCCTAATGTTGAGAAAGTGCCGTTGGAGGGGGCCTATGTCGGCGGCATTTATTTGGCCGCCGACATAGGGTAAGGATAATACCCCCCGAGCCTCGCTCCTCACACCCGTGCCTCCTCACAAAAAGGCTGCTTCCCCCGCCGCCGCCGCCTCGCCGCGCCCACCCCTATCCGCGCCGCCTAGCTGCCCGTGCCCCCGCCCATCGCCTCCGCCACCGCCACCCATCGCTCTCTCACGGCTCAAGAACGCTGCTCATGCATGTATGTGCAGCGAGGAAGCGACCACAGCCCACGGCCTCCCGCCGATCGGTTCGTGGACACACTCTTCGCGCGGATCACAACCTCTCAATGTTCGCAGAACCATTAGTCTTTTCCTATTCTGCACTTGTCGATAATCTATGTTATATTCATATGACATGTTATTTGCCTTTTGGGAACTATATGACATTGATATGGACTTATATATGTGTTGTCGTTTCATTAAGTATAAATGTGGAGGCTATATGCTGTTTCGTTATGGATGTGGAGATTAGACGCCATTTGGTCATCTATGTCGAGGCATTGTGCCATTTGGTTTATATATGGGGTTAATTTTTGTTTTGTATGGATATGCTTGTGGTGTGCTCGAAAAGATATGAATTCGAACACGGAAGTATGTGTTGTTGATGTGTGCCAAATTTGAGAATGAAATTCTGTTAGGAAATGTCTTTTTTTGCAGATTAAAACTGAGTTTTATAATAAATTACAGCAGGGTTTTATTTTGCTGCTTTAATACCTATGTCGGCGGCATATATAAGGCCGCCGGCATAGGTCCCCTTCAAGGCACCAGGAGCTCTGGCCGTGCGAGGCCACCTATGTCGGCGGCCTTAAAAAGGCCGCCTACATAGGCCTTGAGCAACGTCGGCGGCAGCACACATACCGCCGATATACGACTTGATCAACGTCGGCGGTTTGACGTATGCCGCCGACATAGAGCTGCCACGTTGGACCCCATCTGTCAGGATGCCGTTAGACGGCGAGGGCCGTCATGGCTGAGCTATGTCGACAGCCTTGATATGCCGCCCACATAGGTGGCCGCTAGGGCTGGTTGCCCTGGATGCACTATTGTCGGCGGACTTGTCGACGTAGGGTAGCTATGTCGACCACGGGGTCTCGTCGGCGCAGTGTCGGCGGCCGGCCGCCAACATACATCTATGTCGACGGCTTTATGGGCTATGTGGTCGGCTTTTTGCCGACCACAATGACCCTGATTTCTGTAGTGACTGTTTTTCCATCGTCTATTCTTCGGTCGTAATGCTGTTAAAGCTGTCTGGAGCCTAATTGCTTTGACATTGAGTGCCAATAATTAATATCCGTGATTATATTATGCAATTTGGGGGCAATAAGTGGTGGAAAAATAGTAGCAAACTTCACTTGCAGCATGGCCTATTAATTTGGAAGTGTAGAAATAGCATTGTTTCTCTGAAAAGAAGAAATTTCGATATCCTGTTTAAGCTGAAAAGGGTAATGAAACAGGGCTCCCTCTGTGTACTAACTAGTTAGTCGCACGACGGTGTCCAATGCTATTCCTTGCTGATTAGATTGTAAATAAATAAATACACACACACACATAAATATATAAATCTTGTACACACACACATATATAAATATATACACACACATACATATATACCTGTTCGGACGAATGCATCAGTGCACCACTGCTGTCTCCCGACGCCGCCGACCAGCTTGGTAACACAGGCTCATCACCGACTTTTGGTGCTGAGTTCGTATGTGAAGAATCCTGCATCATTCAAAGCGGCACAACCTTCTTTCAGAGGAGAAATGTCACGTTGGAATTAAGATACTTTCTACCCGAGCATGTACGTACATTATTTAAGAAAATATTGCAAAACCACAAATATAATTTGCTCCGTGCACTCTCTTTTTCCCTACAGTACAGGATGTGCCTTGACAGGGAGCTTGTACTTGTAGGAAGACCTCTCATATATGTTTGTTTCTCAAAACAACAACCAGGGAAAAAACAATGTGATTTTATAATAATGCCATCAACTGTATAACAATAACCCGTTTAACACTTTAATCAGAAAAATTGTGTTGCAAGAGCAGTACCCCGGTGACATGGTGAACGCGGGCGAGCGAGGAAAAGGGGGATTCATTGACACATTTCTAGGGGCACTAAGCCAAGAGTTGACGAAGGAACCAAATTAAGACCCACGGAAACATGGTGAAAGCGTAGCAAATTTGGGCCTTCAAATTAGTTTCACATTAGCATCACCAATAACGCGATAAAAAAGTTGCTCGACGAAGCACAGTAGAGTCTTCGGCCCACCTTCGCATCTTCTTCACTTGGGTCACCAAAGAAACTCAAGCGGTCTCCATATGACCCTTGGGGTGAAAGAAAGAAAGAAAGGGCCTCATGCCGCCTTCGCTTGGGACCTCAAAAGAAGACAACCTCTAGGAGATGGTGCAATCAACTTGGCCACAACCTAGGGGATAAGCGGTAAGAGACCCATACCTACGTTAGGATAAACATTATTGGATCCTCTAGTAGGATACAGGTTGTAACCATTTGGAGGCTAGAGTTTACCATGGTACCCTTACTTTTAGTACGGCGAGGACATTGTAGTTCGGATGTCACCGAATCAAGATTGCAAAACACTCTTTAGTCCCTGCTTTAGTGTTTTCGCAAGCATAGCAAATACATGTCATGTAAAAGACCAATGTAACCCCATTTAATCGTATTCAAAAGGGCATTCCAATCCCTCACTTATATTTCTTTCCTCCTACAACAGCTAAGCCCCCCAAAGAAAAGATATTGGAAATACAAAGAAAGGCTCAAGAGCATTCGTGTCCAAAAGGAGAACAAAAGCGTTGAGTTCTAGAGAAGTTGTACCTCTACCCAAATCGCAATTTTTTGGCCCAACATGCGGTTCAGAGGAAGGGAGTCCTCAAATATGTCTCATGTGGACCGTTCCATCAACAAACTGGAACTGAAGGCTTGGCTGGATCGATTTCACCCTAAGGACCACCCAAGCAATAGAACTGAAATAACCAAAATAATCATTTGGCTAGAACCGCTGAACCAACCTAGAGTGAGCGAACTAGCAAGTTGAGGAAGAACAATGGCACTGCATTGTTGGAGAAGAAGGTCAGATAACCATCATCAACAAAGAGAGGGATGGGCAATGGTGTAGCGTAGAGGGTAGGAGTGGCAGTGCTAGGGATAGGGAAGGATGTAGCGTTGGCATTGATCGAGGTCAGGCTGCCAGGAGAGGATGTGGAGGTAGTGTCGGAGAAGATGGAGGACCGTGGTTTGGCTTCAAGCCATCAGGGCAAGGCTAGAGGGGATCAAAGGTGAAGCCTAGATAAGTGAGGACAACAACGTGACTTCGGCCTTTAGGCCATTTGGAGGGAGGAGAGGTTAACATAGCAACTGGTTTTGGGAGGGTGGGGAACGAAGAATCAGGCATTGAGAGTTAGGGTTAGGATGAGTTTGGGTCGACGATGATGGGGGTGGTCGATGGATCATGGGGGAAGTGGGACTATGGGAAGGGTGGGTGGGATGGGCCAATTAGGCTGAAATTGGTATTGGAAATTCAAAACTTGAGCACTTTCCCCAACTTATTGAACTGACCGGTCAACCGGTGAACGCGAACCAAAACCTGCATTAGTTCAATGACTGATCTAAGTTTTAAATATATGCTTTTCTAGCCTTAGCAGCGATGAAAGCCCATCATGTTGTTGGATCCAGTCACCACCATGCACATTCTAGCCTTAGCGAGCGATGAAAGCCCGTCATGTTGTTGGATCCAGTCACCACCATGCACATCCTAGACATCAACCTACCATGCCACACCCAGAAGATGCCTTGGTCCTCACCCTTCCGGTCTACCTAGCTGGCAACGCCATGCTTTGGTTAGGGAAGAGCATGAGGAGGGGGAAGAAGCAGAGAGAGAGAGAGAGGGGTGAGGGATACCGCGATGCGAACTTCATTGGATTTTTTACCAAACAAAAATAATATATGCATACCTCATTTTAGATGACGCTATATAATTCAAAATGCTAGCTTGTGAGTTGTGATATTTTTGCACACGGATCAAGAAACATTTGAGCAGCAAAGTGAGCATGTGCAAACCTGAGGAGGATAGCCTTGCGTAGAGGTTCCTACCCCTTCTCTCCACAGCCTCCAGTACTGCTCTTTTGTCTTCTCTTGGGCCGCGTATGACTCCTCTAGTCCAACGCCCTGTGGCGCCGCCACATTTACCGACAATGATGCATCAACATCAGTGCTACGATTTCTGTTCTCACCCTAATCAATAGTGGCGATGTGCATGCATGTAGATAAAATACATTAACCCAAAGAATCCTTGATGGACTAGCTGATATTTATTACTAAATTCTGAATTCACTGCATGATGATGATTATTCAAACAGGTTTGCTAAACCTCATCACATGTGACTCTGCTCCGTCACACACTCACACGCCGCCCCTCCTCTTTTCCTTCACCATACCACCCTCCCCTTCTTTTATCAATCTCCAGCCACTTCCCTCTAGGCTCTAGGTTAGGTTCGGGGTTAGGATTTAGGGTGGGGGTTTCGGGGGATAGGGTTTTGGTTTATAGAGATGTCGGGAATGCGACACCTAACGCGCAATAGAAGGCAGTTGGCAGCGGTGCTGCCTAACCCGCAAGAACGCAGGAAGGTGGTTAGTGGAATGGAATTGTCAAGGGTATCACGCGGCATGGCGGAGTTGGGTTGAGCGGGGTGGCTCTTAGTGGGAGGAAGCTAGGGAGGTGGAGCAGCGAGGACTCTAACCCTGCAAGAGTGGTGGCCGGCTGGTGGGGATAGGGCCAGTGGCCGAGGTGTGTGGATCGGAGTAGGACGCACTAGAGATAATTAAGGAAGAAGAGGATGGGCTGCATGGGCAGGAAGGGCCGTGTTTTCGCTATATATAGATCAAGTTTTAGTTTTGTGCAACACGCCCACTTCGTCCTTAGGTACTCTTTTGCTCTCGCTATCGTACGTTTAGGAAATTCCAGTGAATGAAACCTGAGTGAATCCGGGCAGAGCGCCGCCACCTTCGCCCTCCCGCCACAGCTTCCACCACTCATCCGGTGAAGAAGTGCTGCCCCCGGCGCCGCCGCCATGGTCGTCAGCGTGATCAAGAATGGGCTCCTCCACAGGGTAGCCGTCCCGCCACTGCAACTCGAACAGCTCGGATCTGCCCATGCACACACCCAAAACACACGCTCGTAACTCAAAACCTGCATGAATATATGCCCTGCATGCGCGCTGATCATCGAAGCCTATATATAGACTCCCGCGCGCGTAACCTCTAGGCTCTAGCTTACCTTTCACATACCAGCAGGGAGGGGCAGTCGTCCCCGGCCATCGTCCTCCAGTCCGGCGATCGCCGGCGGCCGTGGTCCAGTACGGCTAGCTAGCTTTCAGGAGCCAAAACGACCTAGAGTAGAGATCGATCGATCCGGTGACGTCTAACGTACGTAGGAGCTGAGTGAGAGAGAGAGAGACATTCCGTTTATGTAGCAGCCAGGGTAGCCAGAGGCAGGTACAGTGCGATGGATACACGTGTGGATATCAGTCATCAGTGGGCGCCGCACGTGTGAGCTAGGTGAAGGCCGATCGATGAAGGAGCAAAGCGCCAGAGGCCTGAGTTGGCGGCGGTCTCGTCTTGGCTCGGCGGCCGTGCGCACATGCATGCGGCGGCGCCACGGCGATGTTCCACGTACGAGCTCGGCTCTTCTTCGTTGCTGGCGGCCGGCGGCCGGCCGCCGTCGCTCGATGAAGGAGCTGGATGCCAGTTAGCGATAGCCGATATATCGCTCTTCAGTCGCCATACACGACATAATTGTCCGAGTGCGATCTATATATTTACCCACCTTATCACATGATGCCAATAAAATTCTTATATTGTTTCAGACGATCGCACCATGGCTCGGATGTCCGACGTTGGAACCATCTCGCGTGACATCAGAAAAACTATCGGGATTGCTTTTAATCCGACGTCCCATGATGCGCTTCACTCCATTTTACTCCTGCCTTTGGCTACGCTATGCTAGTCGCTGCGCCTAGGGATTTTTATCCCTACAAAATTGGGGCATTCTAATATGCTCCCTCTCAACCCCGATTGTACGATTGCAGCGCTGGGTGCTGGCAACTACAACACCGATTTTCACAGTCACACCCCTGTACGATCGAGAATAGATCACAGGAATCAGAATAAGTCATCGAAAAGTAAAAGGAATAGGGGTCTCAACTTCTAGAGTTGAGATCTCATAGACACCGTTGGATCAAATTAGATCAACGGTTAAAATTAGTTGTGGTGCATGCTAAAATGGCATAAATCATTATCTCTGGTCTACAACGAAATAAACCCATTTCGGTCAAAAATTTCGAACCAATTTGAATTTTCTTTAGCCCATTTGGCCTAGCTCGCAAAGATCTCCAACCCTGTACACAGCGATCGAATCGCCTCCTGGCCTCTTCCATGCCCTAGCTTCCCAATTTTTAGATATGTGTGGCGGCGGGCAAGGGGGAGAAATGAAGACGACAATGGCGGTTAGGAGTGAAAACGAGCCAAGTTCGAGCGAGCTAGCTCCGGCTCATTCATGGCTCGCAAAAGTACAAACTGGAGGAGAGGAGAGGCTCGGGCTCGTAAAAAATCATGAGCTAGGCGGGAGGCTCCGCTTGGGCTTGTCAAAAGCTCAAGCTAGCTCGTGAGCGTTCGTGAGCTTGACTAGGGTTTCAGATCTAGGAGAAGGCAGCCAGGAGGAGAGACAGAGCGAGGGAGGCGGCGGAGATGCTTACCGAGAGAGAGATGTAGGTAGGCGGTGGTGCTGGCTGGACGGGGACGGAGGGAGCCCGCGATGCTTGCTGCTAGGACGGGGACAGAGAGAGGCGGCGGCGTTGCTGCAGCCGGTTTAGGTCAAGAGGAGCTTGATGGAGAGGCGGCGGAGCTGTCGAGGTCGGCCGAGAGAAGCATGACGGAGAGGCGACGACGACGACAACGTTGGGGCCCGTCGGCCATCGCTACTTGCGTCGCTGGCGCCATGGCGTGCTCCTCCTCTTCCTACTGGCATCGACGAGCGGGGTGAGGGGGAGGCGGCGGGCAGAGCGGAGATGTCGAGGAGGCGTCGGGGAGAGGAGGAGGCACGGGATTTGGGAGAGGAGGCGTCGGCGAGAGGAGTGGAAATTGGGACTAGGGAAAGGGGCCGACGGTGGTGAGATGGGTGATGGGCTGGGGTGTAAAATGGGCCGGCATGTGGGTGTGGCCTGTGGCCTGTGGGCTGTAGCCTGTAGCTTGTAGGGATGTGGGCAGGCACATTGTTGTCCAACTCGCGAGCTACTCATGAACGAGCTGGAGTCATGCTCGCCTTGGCTCGTAAAATGTCATGAGCTCGAAACAAAGCTCGGATCGTGCTCATTTTGTAACGAGCCGAGCCCGGGACCGAGCCGAGCACGAGTTGATCGCGAGCCTCGAGCTCAGGTTCCAGCCCTAATGGCGGTTGGCAAGGGGAGCTTAGGCTGCTATCCCTCTCCTCCCATCTCTCTCCCTACTCTTTTAGTGCCGCCCCCACTATGCCCGTGGTCTTGTGCTCTTCACTCTCCCACCTTGCCCATGGCAGAATGCAGCTAGATGTTGGATGTGGCCATTTTGGTGCTAGATGTTGGATGTGGTTGTTCAGTTAATTTTCAGCAAAATTTACACAAATATTTCAATTTGAATTTTTTAATAAAAAATCCAAGTGCAATATTCGGATTCTGGTGTTACCGCTGGAGATCAAACAATTTTCTCCCACCAAAAAAAAATCCTTGGTCGCCGTGCTCACTACTCACACTGTGACATCCTGATAAAATTATTAGATGTCCCAAGATTTCTTTAAAAAGAAAAACAAATTTAAATATTATTTATTATAATTCTTCAATGAAAAGCCCTACATTTTAATCAATTACATTTTATATAAATAGAATAAATATTTTATTATTATTTACATTCAATTTGCAAGGCTTTTACAATTTAAATAACAGTATGAAACATGCAAGAGAAACCATAAGTGGGGGGATAGATTGTACAATGCATGCGGAGTTGGCACTATTAAGCAGCTTGTCACGATTATGAGGGTCTCATCCATCGAACCGTAAGTGACAATAGATTGCGGTTAAAGGAACCAACAATACAAAGCAAAAGGTTAACAAAACTAAATTTAGAATTGACACCAGTAGAAGGTTCAACATGCTGACCACGCGCTGCCTGACGGTGAGTGGGAGTGAGTGTTTGCGTGTTAGCATATTGAGAGGGATAGAAGGGTGAGATTAAGAGAGGCAAAGCACAAACAAAAGCGATCAACTCATATATATGAAAGGTAAATAAAATAAGCTTATGCCAAATTGATGAGTTAGTGAGTTACCTTGGAGAAGCCACGGGCCACTGCTCTTGGAGGCATCCATGGACTTGAGGACCGAGAGGCCGAACCGTCCCTTAATCATATCAAGAAAGCTAATTGAGGCAGGCTCTACCCATCCTGACATAGAGCTTGCAGAACAATTTTATACCTTTTTTTTTCTTGCAACATGGAATATCAAAAATGGCATTGCCCAAACTGTCATATATGATGTCTTTTATATTGTTAGATCATGACCTTTTAGAAGGCATTGGTTATCATTTCCAACAAAAGAGAAGGATAGCACATGCATGCTACAAAATTCAAAAAGACCTCACCACCGGTACAAAACGCAAATAAAACTATACATGACACAAACTTTAGCCTGCAGCGCATCTCCAGCGTTGAAACAAAACAATAGTATGAGCCAGGGCCTACATATATTGGTGACCAACAAACAGTCAAAGAATATGCACCATGCACAATAATATGCATGAACCTTCTAATACATTTAGATGTTGAAATTAAGATCAAACAAACGAATAGATTTAGTAACCAATAATATGCTACCGGTTTGGCTAAGGGAGACAATCTACCATAACGCATTATGGCTCGATTAGCCAAGTACCGAATTTCAGACAAACATACCTATAGGGCCAAGTGATCGATTGTTGTCTTATATCACGAAGCGCAAAACCGTCAAATCCATGGCCTTCCATGGAGCTGGCAAAAAAATGGACGGAGCCATATATGGTGCTGGCTTGTTTAAGGGAGGCAATCTACCATAAACCTACCAGTTGTGCACAACAGTTCTGCGGTCCAACTTGTCTCCAAAGTTATTAAATGTTTCTTCCTTGCAAGGATGACATGCTGCCTGTTAAGGGTTAGGAACTCGGAAATCGATGAAACTCGCAACTTGTGTGCATACCAATTAATGACATCGTAGCCATGAGATATTGCTATCTTTTGGGATCTTAATACAAAATATCTCAGATGCATCCGACACATTAGTGTGGTTATTATTGAACACAGATACCATTAAAGAATATCACTATTGGATTAAATGATTGATACCAGAGAATGAGCAATTTATATTGTAATCATAAACAAAAAAATTGTGAAGGCACATCCGATAAAATACCATACGATGAGTTTTTTAAAGAACATACCATTCCTTAATGTGGGTGTTGCAGCCCAACACTGAAATTCAAAGAAAAGAAAATGAAATTAATATCTATATTCATTGTATAAATGTATAGTATACTATAGCTACTTGTGAGTCGATGCTTCGCTTACTTGTATTGACTTCATCACCACCTAAGTGCATAAATTTGAACTTAAAAACCTTGCTAAAATCTGAAAGGTATAAAAATTTAAGAAGCCTGTTAGTCTACCGAGTATAGTTACTATTTTCTATGAACAATATAACTGAATCTAGATAACACAGCCAAAGATATATGATGATCACCTGAAAGAATTCCATCAATGACTTGGAAAGTAAAGTTGTTACTGACATCAAGTGGTTCTTTGCAGCTATCTGATGGCCATAATGATGGGTAGTCAACACCCCTAAAAAGGTGCGATGCTAACAATTTTCAGCCATCATTACTGCCATGTATTCTATATAAATATTCCAGATAAATTAATATGCATGTTGTGAATTCTCCTGCAAGGTTTTTTGACTTTGGAGCACATTTTGTGCTACAAAATATTCCATGTAATTATGGGCCATAGTATTCATTTATTTCCGTAAGCATCATTGAATAACATAAAATGTCTTACCATGATAGAGCATGGCCAGGAACATCAACCTCAGCCAAGATGCTTACACCTCGTTTTTCAGCATATCTGGAAAGGTATGGATAAGTTATCTTAACTTTGGAAATTCTTGTTGCACAACTGTAAACATAGATTGCTATCTGATTACACTACTTTGCCAAAGTGCATATCCAGCTTAGCGGCCGGTTGGGCCTGCCGTGTGCAGCCACATGCTGGAGCCGGGGTCGGCACAGGAGGAAGCGGCGGCGGAGAGGAGGCGCGCCAATGAAGAAGAGGAGCGTCCGCTGGCCAGATCCGCCATCGATGGGAGGTCAGATGCCAGGAGGAGGAGGAGGAGGAGGAGGAGGGGGAGATAGATGGAGGCACCGCCGACGAAGAGAGAGAGGCGGCCTACCTGGTGCCGCTGATGAGGAGGAACGACGGCGCCGAGCGGTGGCAGAGCCGCCCCGAGGAGGAGGAGAACTCCCAGATCCAGCCAGCCCAGGTCCCGCTGTGACTGGATCTGGCGGCCGCACGGCAGGGGGGGGCACGGGGCGGCGCCGACGGACGGAGGGGAAGGGCGGCGCCATGAGGAAGCTTGGCAGCGTGAGCCGGCTGGAAGCTGCGGAGAGACGGCGGCGGTAGGAGAACCCTTGGCTTCTCTCTCTCCGCGAGAACGCTGGCCGCTGGATGGATCCCGCTGCTCGATCGTACGGGTGGAAATAAATGGGGCGACGTGGCCGAAACGGGCAGAAAAACATGCCACGTGGCCAGCCGGGGCGACCTCAACCCGTGCTTGTACTATAGATGATATGATATGATATATATATATATATATATATATATATATATATATATATATATATATATATATATATATATATATATAGAGAGAGAGAGAGAGAGAGAGAGATTAGCTAGCGTACTCTCGGGAGTACGGATCTCTCCGTACTCCCGAGTGGTTTTCGAAATTCGAGACGCCGAACAACCGATCCGAACCGTTGATCTTGTTCGTTCATCGAACGTTGTCAATGACCAAGTTTCATATTTTTGAATTTGTTTACTATTTGTTTCATATTTTGAAAATCAACCATCCAATTAGTCGTGGTGTGTTTAAAAAGCTGATTTTCAAACATAAGAAATAAATAGTAAACAAATTTAAAAATATGAAACTTGGTCATCGATAACGCTTTAGTGAGATTTAACAAGATCAACGGTTCGGATCGGTTGTTAGCGCCTCAATTTCGAAATCACTCGAGCACGAGAGATCCAGATTCGAGAGTACGCTAGCTAATCTCTCTAAATATATAGAGGAATGCTAGCGTGCACCCCAAAGCACGGATCTCTCCGTGCTCCCAACTCGTTTTCGAAATCCAAGATGTCTAACAACTGATCCGAACCGTTGATCTTGTTTGTCTCACTGAAATGTAGCTAGTAACCAAGTGGCTGGCTACTTTGAGGTTTGCTGCTCCACTTCACCTACCACATTCATAGCTCATCAATTAGGTGTTCTAGAGCCATTCCTCCACCCACAAAGCATCCAAAGCCACAAATCATTAAACCCCAATACCGAGCTTCATGGAAGTCCTTCGATCCGCATGATCGGGCGTTTGAACTTGTTACTTTTGAAGACATCCTTCGGAGGCGTGGGCTTGAGAGTAGGCCTTGGCGTGTGGCTACTCTTGAGTCGGTGTCTGGTGACGAGTCCACCTCGCGGAGTGGCGGAACGACTCACCGGGAGTAAGTGAGGCGTGAGGCTCGAGAGCGAGCCGGTCCTTGTGCGCAAGGGGTAGCCTCAACGGAGAGTAGGAGTTGCGGCTTCGAACTTCGGTCAAACAAACACCGTGTCGTCCTCTTATTTACTTTCCGCACTTACTACCATTGCATTGAATGTGTTGATTGTGATGCCATGTCTTAGTTGCTTGTTAACTTGTTTATCGCTTCCGCTTGCGTATCAATTGACAATAGGATTGGGTCACTATTAATTTGATGCTTAATCAACAATTAATCAAAGAAAAATTAAAATTGCCTATTCACCCCCCTTAGGCCTTAGGATCCTCTTTCAAGTGGTATCAGAGCATCTAGGTTCTCCGGTATTAGCTTAACCGCTAGGAGATGGCTCAAGAGGGGCCTAGGATAGAAATTGGAAAAGCTCCTATTTTCGATGGAACAAACTACAACTATTAGAGAATTAGGATGCAATGTTACTTAGAGGCACTTAGCTATGATGTGTGGGTCGCTTGTGAGACCGGCTATCCGGACCTTCCGGCCGGAACAATTGCTCTTGATGAAGTTCATGCTAAGTACAAACGTTTTAATGCCATTGCTAGAAATGCTTTACTCTCTAGTGTGTCTTCCGAAGTCTTTGATAGCATTGGCAATCTCTCTAAAGCTTATGACATTTGTAAGTATCTTAGAGAAATTCATGTTGGTAGTGCCGAGATGCTTGAGGAGAAGTTATCTCGTGCTAGAAAAAGATTTGATCAATTCAAAATGCTTCCTAATGAAAGTGTTAATGAAATGTTTCTTAGGTTGAACCCCATCGTCAATGAAATTGCCGGATGTTCGGAGAAGAAGGTCTTGGAAGACATTGACATTTGTCAGAAGATGCTTGACGTTGTGCCATTTAGTTTCAATCCACTTGTGACCTTAATTCGAGCATCTAAGTCAAAGCTCAAGAAGATGACACCGACGAAGCTCCTCGGGCAACTCAACTCATATGAGATGCGGCTTCTTGAAAGTGAAGAGTCTCCGCTCAACAAGAAGTCAATCGCTCTCCCCGCCAAAGCCAAAAGTGGAAAGAAGAAAGTTGAAATTGAAGAAGATGATGAAGACTCCGATGATGCAATTCCGGAGATTGAAGAATTGGCCCTCCTTGTCAAGCGGTCAAGAAAGTTGATCAAGAAGATGAGCTTCATGGCGGATCATCCTCTTCAAGGCGAAGACCTATATCCGAGATGCGTTGCTATGAATGTGGAGAGAAGGGTCACTTGGCGGCGGATTGCCCAAGATGTAAAAAGAACAAGCACAAGGCAAGGAATCAAGAGGAAGATGAGGAAGATGACAAGAAGAAATATCGTCACTACCGCAAGAGTGATCACAAATTAAAGGATAAGAAGAAAGCTCTTGCCGGTCAAAAGACTAAGAAGGAAGATAGCTCAAGCTCATCGTCCTCTCAATCCTCCTCCGAAGAAGAAGATACTAGAGCTCATGGGTTAGCCGGACTTGCGATCAAGGAAAACGCTCCTCCGGCTCTTTCCAAGCAAAAACTTTGCCTTACCGCAAATATACAAGAAGAGGTGATTGGGGAATGGATCACCGATGATGAAGGTTCTTGGGCGGACTCCTCCGATAATGAAAACACGAAGATATCCGGAGTCGCCATCGACAACCCCTCACCTCCCATGTGTCTTATGGCACTAGAGGAGAAGGTAACACATGAGCACCTCTCTAAAAGTGAGTTTAAGCTTTTGATTGATGATTTGAATAATGCTCTAGAGAAGGAAAAGTCTAAGAGAAAGAAGCTAGTAAAGGTGCATAAAGAGCTAGCAACTGAATTTGAGAACTTGTTAGAAAAGCATGAAACTTTAGAAGATGATTATGAAGCTCTAAATTTGCAAGTTGAAATTCTAGAAAATAAACTTGCTAGCTCTAATGTTGATGTTGAAACTCCGCTTGATTGCTCAATTGAAAAATGCAATGTTGGTGTGACTTGTGATTTGATTGACACTATAGACGGTTCACTTAGCTTATCTCATGACACATCCTTTACCTTGTCACCCACGATCACACCCAATGCTAGCTCATCTTCACCCACTAGTGCTACTTCTCCAAATGAAAATGCTTGTTCAATTGGCACTTGTGGTGTTGCTAAATGTGCTAATGAGCTAGTTAAGGAAAATTTGCTTCTTAAGGATAGAATTGAGCAACTAGACTCTAGCTTGGCTAAATTGCTTGTGGGAAACAACTCTCTTGACAAGGTGCTTCGGGAGCAAAGGTATACCTTAGGTAAGCATGGTTTGGGATTTCATCCCGGATTTGCCAAAGGCGGTTGGGGTAAGCCCAAGCTAACTTTTGTTAAGGGAGGGACCCGTTGCCACATATGTAAAAATGAAAACATAAAGCCATTACTTGTCCTCTTGCTAAAACATCTCAATTCATGTCTAAAACTCAAGTGCTTGATGCTAGCTACATGCTTATGAGGAAAAATGGCTCTACTTGTGCTAAGTATGTTGGTGCACCAAATAATAAGAAGAATGTAAAAGCTATTTGGGTGCCCAAATGTTTGATGGCTAACTCCAAAGGACCCAAGATGAAGTCTTGGGTACCTAAAACCCAAGCTTGAAATTGTATGTGTAGGTGAACTACAAGAGCGGCCGGCATTGGATATTCGATAGCGGTTGCACTCAACACATGACCGTAGCTCAAGTATGTTCACCTCACTAGAGGAGGAGAAGGACCCGAACACAAGATCACATTTGGGGATAACTCCAAGCGAAAGGTAAAGGGTATAGGTAAAATTGCAATATCTAATGACCTATCCATCTCTAATGTGCTCTTGGTGGAAGCTTGCAACTTTAATCTCCTCTCCGTTGCTCAAGTGTGCGATTTGGGTTTTGATTGCTTCTTTTCGATCAACGGAGTTCGTGTTGTTTCCACTAAGGATCAAAGTGTTGCATTTGAAGGCACCCGGTTTCAAAACTTATATTTGGTTGATTTTTCAAACCGTGAAACTTCTCAAATCAAGACTTGTCTTATCGCTCAAACCACTCTTGGTTGGTTGTGGCATAGACGTCTTGGACATGTTGAAATGGGCACTTTGAAAAACGTTTTTAAAGATAACTTGGTTGTTGGAGTGAAGGATGTCAAATTCGAGAAGAATCGTTTATGTAGCTCATGCCAAGCCGGCAAGCAAGTGGCTAATTCTCATCCGACTAAGACTTTTATATCTACATCCCGACCACTTGAACTTTTGCATATGGATTTATTTGGCCCAACCACCTATGCGAGCATAGGCGGTAATTCTTATTGTCATGTGATTGTCGATGATTTCTCTCGCTTCACTTGGGTGTTTTTCCTTGCAAATAAATCTCTTGCCGGTGATGTGTTTAAAAGATTTGCTTTGAAAGCTCAAAAGGAATTTGACTCTTTTATTAAAAAGGTGAGGAGTGATAATGGCACCGAGTTTGCTAATACAAATGTTGAAGAATTTTGTGATGAGTTAGGTGTGAAGCACGAATTCTCGGCGGCATACACTCCCCAACAAAATGGAGTGGTGGAGAGGAAGAACCGTACTTTGATAGAGATAGCAAGATTAATGCTTGACGAGTACAACACGCCGCATGCTTTTTGGGCGGAAGCCATCAACACGGCGTGCCATGCCATCAACCGCCTCTACCTCCACCGACTCCTTCACAAGACCTCATATGAATTACTAGTGGGACGAAGGCCCAACATCTCGTATTTTCGAGTCTTCGATTGCAAGGTATACATCTATAAGAAAAGGGCTCATTTGGGTAAGTTCCAAAAGAGGTGTGACGTTGGTATTATGTTAGGGTACACCTCTCGCTCAAAAGCTTTTCGAGTTTTTAACAATTCTACCGGGCTAGTTGAGGAAGCCTATGATGTCAAGTTTGATAAAACTAATGGCTCGCAAAATGAGCAAGATTTGACAAGAAATGTAGGTGATGAGCCACCGCATGATGCTATGGAGTTGGGGAAATTGACCTCACCGGAGGCACCAAAAGATGAAGTAATCACCCCCACCACCTCCATCGATGATCAAGTTCAAGACACCTCTCCAACAACGCAAGATCAAGCGGTGGACGGAGATGCGAACTTTGAAGTTGATCAAGCTCGAGGGGGAGACGTTGATCTACAAGTACCCGTCCAATAACACCGCACTCTCTCCAAGGATCATCCCCTAGATCAAGTCATTGGCAATCTCAATCAAGGAGTAAGAACCTGTTCTCATACCGCTAATTATTGTGAGCATCACGCCTTTGTGTCTATTGTTGAGCCTAGGACCATTGATGAGGCATTGGCGGATGCGGATTGGGTGAACGCCATGCATGAAGAATTGAACAACTTCACCCGCAATAAAGTTTGGGAGCTTGTGGAAAGACCGAAGGATCACAATGTCATTGGAACCAAATGGGTCTTCCGCAACAAACAAGATGAGAACGGTGAAGTGGTGCGAAACAAAGCAAGATTGGTGGCGCAAGGTTTCACACAAATTGAAGGACTTGACTATGGAGAAACCCACGCCCCGTTGCTCGACTTGAAGCTATTCGGTTACTCTTGGCTTTCGCTTCTCTATAACATAACTCTCTTTCAAATGGATGTTAAGAGTGCTTTTCTAAATGGTTTTATTGATGAACTTGTTTATGTCGAGCAACCACCCGGTTTTGAAAACCTCAAACATCCAAACCATGTCTATAAGCTCACTAAGGCGCTATACGGTCTCAAGCAAGCTCCTAGAGCATGGTATGAGCGTCTTAGGGACTTCCTCTTAGAAAAGGGATTTAAAACCGGTGCGATTGATTCCACATTGTTTCTAAAGCCTATTGAAAATGACTTATTTATTTGTCAAATATATGTGGATGATATTATATTTGGATGCACTAACAAATCTAAATGTAAGGACTTTGGTGAGATGATGTCCAAGAAATTCGAAATGTCAATGATTGGAGAGCTCACTTTCTTCCTTGGATTTCAAATCAAGCAACTTCGGGAAGGGACCTTCATTTGTCAAGAGAAATATACAAAGGACCTCCTCAAGCGTTTTTCAATGGACGATTGCAAATCGATCAAAACACCAATGGCCACTAATGGGCATCTTGATTTGAACGAAGAAGGAAAGCCCGTGGACCAAAAGCTTTATCGCTCCATGATCGGTTCGCTTCTCTATCTCACCGCTTCTCGACCCGATATTATGCTTAGTGTGTGCATGTGTGCTCGTTTTCAAGCATCCCTAAGGAAGTGCATCTTGTTGCCGTAAACGCATTTTGAGATATCTAAAATCACTACTAGTCTAGGTCTTTGGTACCCCAAGGAGCGCGTGTTAAGCTTCTTGGCTATTCCGACTGGATTACGCCGTTGCAAAATTGATTGCAAAAGCACCTCGGGGTTGTCACTTGTTAGATCGCCACTCGTGTCATGGACTTCGAGGAAGCAAAACTCCGTGGCGCTATCTATCATGAAGCGGAATATGTAGCGGGGGAGTTGTTGTGCTCAACTCTTGTACATGACTCGGATGCTTAGTGACTTTGGGTTAAAATTTGAAAAAGTGCCACTTCTATGCGATAATGAAAGTGCGGTGAAAATAGCCAACAATCCGGTCCAACATTCCCGTACAAAGCACATCGACATCCGACATCACTTTATTCGTGACCATGTTGCAAAGGGTGACGTTGTGATTGCCTACGTGCGAACGGAAGACCAATTGGCGGATATTTTCACTAAACCCTTGGATGAGGCACGGTTTTGCAAATTAAGGAATGAACTCAACATACTAGATAGATCAAATGCGTGTTGATTGGTTTTCGTGATTTTTGGGTCTTATTTGATTTTTTCCATTTGCTTATGACCCTTGTCACATTTAGGGGGAGTTTAGTTTCAACTCATGATCTCAAAACTCCCTCTAGTGGTGAAAAGATAAATTTGATTTTGGGTGAGCACATTCTTGTCCTATATTTCAAGCCAAAACAAATTTGAGCTTAATAGACTATCCTTATCTTCTTACCATTTCAAACTTCTAGTTTTGAAAATCTTACCCCTTTGAAACATTTGCTCCATATGCATATTTGTTCTCTTGAAAATCATATGGCATCAAAATTGTTGAAAATATTTGAAAAGGAACCAAAATTCAAAAACATGTGCTTAAACTCTAAAGTGAACCCCTATGCTCGATTTTCATGCCTATATGAGAAATCAAGGCAAAATTTGGGTTCGCACATTTTGTTGATCTCTAAGATCAAAATTTGGGTTTTTGAATTTGACTTGATTTCATTTGTCATATTATAATCTTATCCCTTCAAAATTAAATCTTAGAAAATCACTTCAAATTGCTCACATTTGAATCTTCGTATGAATTTTGAGCAAAAATGGAGATAATCACTTCAAAATATTATTTTTATAATATCTCTCTCATTGGTGGGGCCCACTGGTCAGAAGTGCCAGCAAGCGCGTTTTCAGCCTTCTTCGGACGCCGTCCGGCCGCTCTCAGACGCCGTCCGATCGCGTGTTGCATGCACCGCATACCTCCTGTCGGACGCTGTCCGGTAGCCATCGGACGTCGTCCGACAGAGCGTTCTCCGCGCTGCAACTCACCTGTCGGACGCCGTCTGGCCTCTCCGCGACCCCGTCCGACGGGGTCCCCTGTGCGCTGCACCCTTGCTGTCGGACGTCGTCCGGTAACCGTCGGACGCCGTCCGACAGGACCTAATCGCGCGGAACTGCTTATAACTTACCTCTCCGCCTCCCTCTTTTCCCATTTGATCTCCTCTCTCCTCCCAAACCGGCGCCGCCCCTGCTGCTTCTCCTCACCGGGGAAGGCCCTCCGGCGACCTCTACCACCACCGGCGACCTCCCCTCGTCGTCCTCTTGATTCCTCCGCGTGGATTGAAGTGGGCGGCTCGTCGTCGCCTCGCCTCTGCCGAGTTCCCTCCTTTTCCCTACCGGAAGGGCCTTGGGGGCGATCTCCTCGCGCACGGCGTCTTCCTCCTTCACTTCTAGGACTCGGTAACGGCTTCCCGCCTTTCTTCCCATCAAATTTCATTGTTTACCGAGGTCTAGGTTTTGAATAGGTTTTTCCCGCGTTCGTGTTCAGGGTTGGACCGTGGTGGGTTGGCACTGTGTGAGTGGATCGTTGGTCAGTGGCAGTTGGCAGTGAGGTTGTTCAGTCGATGGTTACATTGTCGAGGAATTAATTCGAAATGTCGAAATCATTGAAGAAATTCGGAAGGCTCGGGCAGACCTCGGTGGTCGTGCGCGACAATGCGAAGAAGGGCGATCCGGATTACATCGATGAGACGGCTAGCAGTGCCGCTCCTCCTCGCCCAAGTAGAGTGTCTAGAGCAGATTTGCAGCAGCAGTCTGATCAAGGGTTCCATTGGACTCGGATGGCGGGGTCTTCTTTTGCCACCGCAGAGGATGCTGACGAGACATATCCTGAGGACCCGATTGATGAGGATGTCACTGAGACAGTGGTCGCTGAGGACGACCCCGTGGATGATCAGGTTCTGAAACTATCTATGGAGACCTTGAAGAAGAAGCGAGATGTATCCTATGCCAGATGGTTCCCCCAGCGGCGAGAGGATACCAGGGATTTCAGATTTCACACAAAATTTCAGAAGCAGCTTTATATGTGTTTCTCTGCTCCTAAGACGGGTCCTAGGGACCCTCATCAGATTGATCGGATGAGATCACCGCACCACGCAGGACTTTGAGGTCTACACCATTTTCAAGATTACTCCGTGCTTGGCGACTTTGGTCTCAAATAAAAGGTTGACTTGGTCTAAAGAAAGAAACTGTGAGTTCTTTGCCACACTGTTACCAGCTGAGGATGAGTCAGAGTTCAGCTATTACCACTCAGTCGATGCAGTTATTCAGGGAATCTCCGTGGCAAACATGAATAGTGCTTTGGGTACTCCAGATACTGGGGCTGATTTGAATGAGATTGCTTATGAGGATGCCTTCTCAGGGCTAAATATCCTCCTTTGGATGAAGTTAGATTCATGTACCTCGACCTTGATGATGAGGAAATAAATGTGGACACGAGGCTAATCAATTGCGACAGAGAGCACTCGCCTCGATCAATCTTATTCTTGAAGCACACTATTTGTCCGAAGTGGAAACCGCGATGAAATTCTTCCTATCTGCGCTTGGTTTATGCTTTATCTGGCGATGTAGGACCATAAACATTGGAGCTACTATTGCAGGAGAGTTTGATGACGCCATTTTCAGAGAGGTCAATAGACCACTTCCACTAGCTCCATATATTGGCACCGCTTCTTTCGAGGACACAGCTGGTTTCCGAGGATGAGGTAAAAGTTGAAACAATAAGATCAAAAGCATCGGATGAAGAACTTCCTGAACTCACTTGGAAGCAAGCCCAAGTTGGCTAGACACGTGATGATGCTCCTCCTCCAAAGACCGGTCCACGCTTTGCTCCTCTTTGCTCCAGTCTGTGCCGTTTGTGCCAGCGCCTGGTGCGGGATCTTCTGCAGCCGCTCCTCCTCCTTGGTATGATGCTTTGATAGGTGAGATGAGGGGGCTGCGCACAGATATGAGAAATTTTCACACTGAGGTGAAAGAAGAGCCGCACCACCACGCAGAGAGAGATGACAGACTTGGCGAGCGCAGACGTGCTTGGCGATGAGTTCGCGAGTTTAAGTCACCGTGCAAAGACATGGGGGCGATGTTTATGCCAGTGCCAGAAGGGGCAAATCCATATGGTTGGTATTCACATGCCCACGACAGTTTTCAGGCTTACCAGCAGACTCAGAGTTTTCCTCGCCCACCTACCTACCCACCACCGGTTCATCCTTGGGTGTACCCTCCTTCTGGGCCTGCTCCTTCCTTTGTGCCTCCACCACAGTCATACCCTCCTCCTGCTCATATGCCCCTGTTCAAGCGTCCGAGAGGTCAGGGCTCCTCTTCCGGCGGCCAAGGAAATGACGGAGGCGACGACATGGATCAAGATCAGCAAGAATAGGACCTTTTCCCGTTTGTGTCACCTGGTGACAAAGGGGGAGAAGTTAGAGAGTAGTAGAGGGTTAGTAGTGGGTAGTGAGATCGAGGTTGTGTTTACCTGTAATATTATTTGTTGCCTCGATACTCGGTTAAAAATTTGTTACTTTCGTTGGTTTATGACTTTTGAACCTTGTTGGCTTCTGAACTTTTTATGCATGAATTTAGGGGGAGTTTTCTTTATTTGCACACCTTTGTGGTCGAGTTGTGGTTTCTTAATTATTAAAATTGCTCGCATATTTGTATTGTACTAACCCTTTTTGCAGCTCAAAAATTTTATTCTCTTTTGGGTTGCCAAACAAGTGCCACAAAGGGGGAGATTGTGAGCATCGTTGAGCCCTAATTTTTATTAGTGGCATTGCTGACAAAATTAATTAATACAAAGGGCTAGGGGGTTTTTGGACTTTTCGGAACCCTAGCGAAGACTCGGCGTCTTTATAAACCCTAATTTGAAGCGTCGACAATTTTCTGAGCTGCTCCAAGATTTCAAGTGCGTGACCGGGCGAGGGAAGAGGTCACGTATAGATTAGGAGTAGTTAGGTTTATTTCTGTTTTTCGTCGGTTTCAAAAGGGTTGAATATCTCGGACTATGCCGGATCTTTGCGAATTCTCGAAAACTCGGTTTCCGTAGTCCACCACTTCTAAAAATACCCAAATATCCCTTTGTGAGATTTCTAGAGAGAGAGAAACCCACCTTAATTCCCCCACAAATTTTAGCTTGAAATTTCTCCTCTGTCGGACGGCGTCTGGAAAATCCAGACGGCGTCCGACCAGCCAAATACCAAAATAGTGCTCTCTGTCGGACGGCGTCCGGTCGTCACCGGACGGCGTCCGGTCAGGCTCAATTTTTGGGTTTTCTCGCTGTCGGACGGCGTCTGGGGGGCGTCCGGTCCTTTGTATCTGCACTGTCGGACATCGTCCGATCCTTATCGGACGGCGTCCGGTCACATGTTTTTGTGAGCAGTTGCCACTGTCGGACGGCGTCCGGTGCCCGTCGGACAGCGTCCGGTAGAGGCTAACGGCTAGTCTTTTTGTCCTCTTCCGAGGGGCAACGGCTAGTTTTGCACTTGGGGCTATAAATACCTTCCTAGTGGCTGGCTACTTTGAGGTTTGCTGCTCCACTTCACCTACCACATTCATAGCTCATCAATTAGGTGTTCTAGAGCCATTCCTCCACCCACAAAGCATCCAAAGCCACAAATCATTAAACCCCAATACCGAGCTTCATGGAAGTCCTTCGATCCGGCATGATTGGGGCGTTTGAACTTGTTACTTTTGAAGACATCCTTCGTGGGCGTGGGCTTGAGAGTAGGCCTTGGCGTGTGGCTACTCTTGAGTCGGTGTCTGGTGTGAGTCCACCTCGCGGAGTGGCGGAACGACTACCGGGAGTAAGTGAGGCGTGAGGCTCGAGAGCGAGCCGGTCCTTGTCGCAAGGGTAGCCTCAGCGGAGAGTAGGAGTTGCGGACTCGAACTTCGGTCAAACAAACACCGTGTCGCCTCTTATTTACTTTCCGCACTTACTACCATTGCATTGAATGTGTTGATTGTGATGCCATGTCTTAGTTGCTTATTAACTTGTTTATCGCTTCGCTTGTATCAATTGACACTAGGATTGGGTCACTATTAATTTGATGCTTAATCAACAATTAATCAAAGAAAAATTAAAATTGCCTATTCACCCCCCTCTAGGCCTTAGGATCCTCTTTCAAGGCGGGCTCTAACCTGGTGTGTCTGCTCGGTCTAGGCAACGCGCCAACGACGGCACCAGCGACTAGACCACTTCCGGAAGGTAAGCTCTCGCCACGCAACGTTTAAGGTCGGTTTGCCAAGAGGCCGTAAGGGTTGAAGTAATCAGATGCCTAAGGAAAAAGCGCTCACTTTCAATAGAACGCTCTGTCTAAAGCTTTTAGCGTTCAGGTGCCCCAGTTCTCTTCGCAAATAAGAGTTTGCGCGAATTTTGATCGAGACTCACGGCAAAAAAGCAAAAGTTTGCATTAACAGGATCTGTACATGGCAAAAACAAGTGAGGGAGTTCGCCTACTCCTCATCTTCCTCGCCCTCTGCCGGCGCAGCGCCGCCCATCATAGAGACGCTGTTGGCGGCGGTGTCAACCCGCGACTGCTCGATCCGGTCCAGCTGGCGCGAAGGCTCCCCGGTGGCGACGTCGAGGTCAAACGCGGCGTTTTGGGCAAGGCAGTTGCCCAAGACAAACCGCGCTGCTTCGAGAGCGCCGTGGCGACCATCTTCGATCGCTCGCGCCCGTATCACCAACCGTCGCGCAAAGGCTTGGCGCGCCCACGGCTCCAGCGTCTTTGCGGCGGTCTCCTCAGCGAAAGAGTACAAAAACGCCCAGTGGGTACAGGGCGTCCCCGGCTATGGTAGGCGGCGCCAAACATGTCGGCGAGACCCGCGCTTCGAGTGCTCCGTCGCGGAGGTCTTCGGCGGCTTTGGTGGCGGCGGCAGCGGCTTGCGCCGCCCAGCCTCGCGCCGCCGTTTCCCTCGCGGCGATCTCGGCTGGCGCTGCCGCAGCTTCGCCGGCAACTTGCTCCGCCGAGGCGAGGCGCTCTCCGCGTCGCCAGTGTGGGCGAGGGCACGAGCGCTTGGCGAGCGACCAACTCGGCGGTAATGGCACCCACGTTAGCGTCACCGCGGCGGCGCCGAAGGTTCCCCACCTCGTCTCGCGCGATTTCCGGCGGGCGGCCTCGTCTCCGTCGGAAGAGCCGCGCGGGCGGGAAATTTGGCAATCGCGGGATGGAGCTTGAGGCCCAGCGTCCGCTCTATCCCATGAGGATAAAAAGCAAACAGGTTCGGTATCGGAAACATGCAAATACTAACCCTAATGCAAAGCATACGTAAGTGCAGAGAAAGCCAACCTGAAGCGGCGCGCCTCGAAAGCGAAGGCTGAAGGAGGCAGCGTCAAGCCGCTTGGCTGCGGAAGTTGCGGTGGCGCCGTCACGGTTGGAGCCGTCGGGCGGTATTGGCGCGAGTGGCGCCAAGATCTGAAGCGCCGACGCGACGGCAGAGGCCGGCAGTCGTCGAGCGTCGCCAGCGCAGGCGTCGGTCACGAGGAGCGAAAAATCGCGCAGCGGCACCAGTTCCGCAAGAGTCGCCACGCTCTCGCCCGGTGGCGGACCGGCGGCGGCAGCAGTAGGGCCCCCACTGCAGGGGCCGGAGGAGGCGGCAAGGGCTCAGGACTGGAGGGGTGAGCTCTCTTTGGGCTCCCCTCTCCCTCCTCGTCGTCGTCAGCGAGGATGAGGCGGCGCTTCCGGAGAGCGCGGTCGGAGTCGGCCGCCACGCCAGGAGCGGCAGCAGCCGCGGAAGCTTTGGCGGCCGCCGGGGGCGGATCGCGGATCTGCAGTGGTCCCCGGGCCACTTGGACCGCAGGACCAGAGACCTCCATAGGGGGCAGCCCGCGCAAGTACTGGTTGCGCTCCCGTGGATCCCAGTCGCAGAGGGGGCGGATGGTCTCCGGCAAAGAGATATCGCCCGGTGGCGCGATCAAGAGTCCCTTGACCCTATCGCCGAGCATGTTCTCCCAAGACATTCCTGCGGCTAGGCGCAAAAGAGAAGAAGAAGCCATAAGACACAAGGAATCAAAAGAAAAGACATTCCAAAAAAGACAAGAAAACCAAAAGACTGAAGGAACACTTACCTCCAGGGACAAGACGGACCCCATCGTCGTCGCCATAGTACTGTCAGGCGGGGCGAACCCTCATGCGGAGCGGGCAGAGGCGGCGCCGCAAAAAATCCGCCGCAACGTGGGTTCCGGTGAGCCCGTTCTTGGCGGAGCTCGCGATCGCCCAAAGATCTCCTCAGCTCGGCCGAAGTCGTCGAGAAGAGACCCCGGTGGCAAGGGATTCCGTAGGGCCCTCGGGGAGCTCAAGGTCGTCGCAGCCTCTGGAGTCCTCCACGTACAGCCATTGGCGGTGCCAGTCCTTCCAGTTGGACTTGACCGTGACCGGGAGGAAGACGGCGGCGTCGCGGAGCGTAAAGTAGCAGCTTCCAATAGCCCCGCTCGGGCGCGACCTCGTATGCAGCGTGAAGAGCCGGCGCCAGAGCGGGAGGTTTGGCATCGTCCCACGAACATCTCGCATAGGTGGACGAAGATGGTTAGGGCCACGACGGAGTTGGGGGGAAGGTGCGTCGCCTGGATCTCGTAGAAGACGAGCACCGACAAGAAGAACTCCGAGTACGGCGGGACGAGCCCCGCCAGCATCGCCCAGGTGAAGGTCACGATCTCCCCGTCGCGGGGGCTTGGCACTATGGTGCCGGCGCGGAACCGGACGGAGGTGAGCGGCACGAACCCTTGGAGCCGCGTCGCCACATCCTCGTCGACAGCAGAGGCAGGCAAAGCAGGCCCAGACGGTGGCGCGTCCCCGCGACGACCCTTGCTGCGTTTGGGCGCCATGGAAAACGGTGGAAGAGTTGGCGAAAAAAAGGAAGGTGGCTGCGGCGAAGAAGGCTCTGAGGCAGCAGTGAAGAAGGTGAAGGGCAGTTTGAGGACTTAGCGTGCGGAAGGATTGGTCGCGGCGCCAAGAGAAGTATTTATAAGCAAGGCGCGCGAGTGCGACGGTTTGGATTCTGACCCCACACGCCAAGACTATCATTGCCCGTGCGTTTGATTTCCGCAGCGCGCGTTCCTCAAGGAAGATCGTGCGCGGTGGAGAATCAGCGTCTGGTTTGCGCAAGAGTGGGCCCCACGATTCGTCTCCGCCGCCGCGAAAGCGGAAAAAGGTGTCTCGGCGACGGTTCGCGTATCATAGTGGACCCGGCTCTTGTCGGTGTAATAAATACCGGGGTACAAAGAGTCTGAGAAGATCAGGCGGGCCCACGCGTCGGTGAGCGTCGAGCCCAATGGCGTGGGCGAGCCCCTCAGCGCTCGGCGGGCCCCACGCGCCGGTGGGCGAAGCAGCCCCAACGTGGGCAAGCCCTCGGCGCCTCAAGCGGGCCCCACGCGTCGGCGGCCGAGCGAGCCCAGCAAATGGGCGAGCCCTCAAAAGACCAGGCGAGGGCCCCACACGTCAGGCGACTAGGCCTCAGCGTGTGGGCGAGCCCATCAGCGCGTCGAGCGAGGGCCCCACGCACTAGGTAGGCGCGTGGGCGAGCCCCTCGGCGCGCGTAGGGCCCCCCACTGTCAAGCGGGGCCCGTGTGGCAGGGAGCGTTGTGGAAGGAGTCTTCCGGGCGAAGGCTCTCCCTGCTGCGAAGGATGAGCGCATTTATCTGACATCACAGCGGATAGACGGTGAAGAAATGATTACGCTTCTGATGACCCTGCGATTCGGCGGTATCCCATAGTGGGCGCAATGAATTGACCGGCAGAGAGAAGGTTTGCTTAAGATGGCCGCCCGCGTCGGGAGGAGCGGTGGGCCCCGCCTCAGCCTCACCGGTGTGTCTGCAGCGGGCGAGGCCACTGCTGGCGGCACGCGAGGGCGTCGCTGCGCTCGCGTGAAATCAAAGACGTTTTAAATCTCTCTGTCGTGTCTCGTCGATGTCTTGAAATCTTGATCTTGCCTACCCCTCGTCTCTCTCCGCCATTCGAGGCTTGTATAAAAGGAGGCGAGAGAGAGGGGGGGTACGCGTCGTTTTCACACACAGTTCACAAGCATTCTGTAACCACATTCCATTCAACCACAACAAGAAAAGAGCTAAGGCTCAGCAGGAGTAGGACTATTACCCGCGAGGGGGTCCGAACCTGGGTAATCCCCGTGTGTTGCTCTTTGCTGCGTCCCACGCTCAATCGAACCGAGCACGGCTGATAGGCTAGCAAGGTAGAAATCTGACTAGGGGTGTGATCCGCAGTGGTTGAGCGGAGAACACGCCGTCAAGGTGAGTAGCCACTTCATCGCTCACGCGAACGAGATTATCCTGGTGAGCGGATCTGATTACGGTTGCCAGGGCCTGGAGCCGTTTCCGGCTCTGCTCAATTGGTCCTAGGATCCCTGAAGCATCCTCGTCTTGCCCGATTGGAGTCTGGGCACGTGGGGATTTCACCCGGGCAGGCTGAACTTCTATCGGGGGTCTTGGCGTAGGTGCGCGAGGTGGATCGCGTCGCTGACGCTTGCGCTGATCGCGGATCTGCGCCAAGGTCTGGTCGATGGATTCGTCGAAAGTGCGGCGAACAATGTCTTGTTCGCGAGCAGATTGCGCGGCTCCATCTGGGTGCCGAGCGGAATTGACTCGCTCGATTTCTTCGGCCACCGTGACCCGTGCAGGATCCCCTGAGGTCCCTGCACCAGCCATGTTGACGACGCGGTGGCCGTGCGCGCTAGACGGTGTCATCGCTGTGTCACCACAGGAAGAATCGACCGACATAGCCCTGGAATCCGATAGATCTAAACCGGCGTAAAGATCGTCGGTTCCGTATTCATCGTCAATGACGGGAGCTCGACCAGAGATCATCTCCGGGGCGTATCCAGAGACCTCTGTCTTGGATACAGACATCGATCTAGGACGATAAGATCGATTCGAGCTGGCAGGGGAAGAAACATCCTGCCGTTATGAGTCGTAGTCCTCAGGGAGAATCTCCTTATCGCTGATAGAGTTCGACATGCTCGATCTGCGTGTCCCCACGAACGGCGCCAACTGTCGACGGTTGAGATAACGATCTCAAGTCGCTAAGGTTCTTTAGAAGTGAGATAGGGACACGCCAAAAACCACGAACAACAACGAGCAGAGATGGGTTTTTATCTGGTTCAGCCTCTCGGGAGATAATAGCCCTCGTCCAAATTTCTTATATATCAGAGATGAATACAAGAGGATGCTCGACGAGACGAGCAAGTCTCGGCGAGATTATGGTGTACAAGCGATGATCAGGTGTCTACCAGATGCTAAAAGCTAGATCAAGTCGTAAAACTCGTCCCTACCGAGGGAATATCAGGCCGGGCTAACTACGAGATCACAACGAACTCGACATGCCAAATATATCCCGAGGCAGATAAGGCATACTCCTAGTCTTGGGGATCACGACTCCTATTCCAATCCGGGAAACCACGTCCGGGTCTTCACGTAGCCGTGCAGAACTCCTGTTCGAGACGGACTCAAACACGATTCCTTGGCCATTACGCATCACCCATGCCAAGAGGTTGTTCGGCAGGATGCACATGGGTCTGATAGAACCTTCCAGGGAGCTGGGCCCTGGTAAGCTGTTCGACTGGGCCGTCAGGGAGTGGGCCATGGCAATGGGCCGTGATTTAATCCCCGACAAGGGGGATGGGGTTATATGGTTCTATCTAGTATATGATACCAAATTCGGTTATGTATGAATCTCCTAATTACATGGGGCTCGATTCTATCCTCAGGAGCATCCTTGGTGATCAAGTTATGCGTAGCCCGAGTGGTCTATCCCGATCCGGCCGGCTTGAGTCGTCCCCTATCTACCTTCTTATGGGCCTTCTAGAGGATACCCGGGGCCATGTAGTCCACAATGTTGGTTGAATTATTTTAAAAATATTTTTGAGAAACATTTTCTTTACAATTTTAGGAGTATGAAAATTACTAGTTAGATCATCTACACCAAAAAAATTTAGATACACACTATTAATATTTTTAATTTTTTTCACTCTTTACACTATAAAAGATCCTTTCCCACTGTCGAACATTTCATCTCTAGTTTACAATTTTTCTCGGACGCTCTTATCGACATGTACAAATTAAATGGACGAAAAACAGTAACTATGCCACATATACATATTAGAAATGGACAAAACCTGTTGACTTATCATGAAAACCACAATCTAGAACCATCTAGCTAGGCTGCTAAATGACCCGGTATTATTTTGTAGGAGTATGCGGTTTTGTGTTTTTATACCTGTCATTTATATTTTTCTCTCAAATGTCAAGCTGAATGAGTACTGCACACCTCGTCACAGAAGGCCAGATTGTATTGCAGTGGATTGTTTACGCTATCTTCTATCATATCACACCTTTAATTTATCAGTTCCATATCGAATGAATTAGTTTTATGTAGGGATGAAAACGGAGCGGATACGGACGAATAATGCTTTATCATATCCGTATCCGCTTTCTTTAATCGGATACGGATACGGATACGGATAGTAGTAAAACGGATCGGATATTGAATCGGAAACGGATATCAATAAAACGGATAGTACCCGGAATCGGATAATAACCGAAAATAAAACGAATATTTTTCGGATAGTATGTATACCGTAATAAACTTTGGATTAGCATAGCAATATTGCCTATAACATAACAACTTAGGATAATAAAAGTGCATACATAGTTTATACATTGACCATACATGACGACTGATGACATATTGATCACATATGAAAACTTGACAAGTAGCTGATGCCTGACGACCGACGGCCTGGTGAGGTGGGACGTGAGGTGTTAGGCTTGCTTAGTCATGGGCCTGGTATTGGTTGACAAGCTGTTGGGCCTCAACCTAGTTTTAGGCCATTATCCGGTTAAATATCCGGATTGCAATTTATCCGGATATCCGAATTGCAATTTTATCCGGATATCCGTATCCGCTCCGTTTCCGTCGGATATCACCAATACCATATCCGCTCCGTATCCGCTTAGGTCTATTCGGATAATTATCCGTATCCGTATCCGTATCCATCGGATACTAGAATTTCATGCCATTTTTCAAAATCCGGATATCGGATACGGATACGGTTCGGATATTATCCGCTCCGTTTTCACCCCTAGTTTTATGCACTTTTAGCTTTGCTATAGTGCTAGTAGAGTAAAAAGACATCGTCTCCAAATCAATCATTCCTGCTTTAAAGTTCTCAAAGTCAGGCACTCCCACTTTATAATAGTTTTGTTTGTTTGAGCTGAAAGTTGCTGAAAATTTAAATCTGAAAAGTTACAACACCTCGAAATATGTCTTACAGAGTTTAAAAATTCTAAAAAATTATTTTACGAATTCTAACAAGCACCGTTTAAAACTCCACAAAAATAGCTAAAAAGCATTACATCATTTCGCTTATACAAATATAACAAATTTTAATTTAATTTAATTTAATTTAACCCGAAACAAATGGTCTCAATTGGTACGAGTCTTCCCTAGATTCATAAATGTTGGAATATGAGCAATAGGTCGCACGCAGCTGCGCTCTCGCGACTAAGCGGGCGAAAGAGGAGCCGTGGGGCGCTGCCGCTGCCGGGCCCCTCTCTCCCTCTCCGGCGTCCTTGCTGGAGATGAGAGAGGGGGGACCCCGGCTCTCCTCCCTCCTTCCTCCCATCCTCCTCCTCCAGGTGCTCGTCCTCTCTATCCCCTTCCCCTTTCCTCTTCTTCCCACTGCCCTTGTGTGTCTAGATCTGAACGGCCCCTCACCTCCGGAGGTAGTTGGTGGCGGATCTGGATCACTGGGGGCTGGGGACGGTGGCTGGCCGGGGGTTGGTGGTGGGAGGACCGGTGCTAGTAGTCGAGGGTTAGGGTTAGTAGGGTCTAGGTCTACCCCCGGGATTCGGCTGTGGCGCTGTGTCCAGGAGGTATTTTGGTCTCCTGCTTTCTCCTCTTGGTTGGTGGCAGCACCGGCGATTGAGGGGAGATGTCGGAGTTGGTATTCTCCCCCGATTGGCCGAGCAGACCTTTTGGGGGTGAACGTTTGTGTGTTGGCAGTGGCAGCGGTGGTGGTGGATGGCGGTTTTCCAGGGTGCGTGCCTACCGAGGCCGCGTGGAGCCGTCCCTCCTTCCATGCCGCCGGTGGTGGTTGTCTTAGGGCTTTTGCGCCGAGTTCCCTTCTGGATCTGGCGGCGGTAAAGTGGCTCGGTGTCTCTCTCTGTGCTCCGGCGAGGTCGAAGCAGAAGGAGGGGCCGGAGCTTTGCGTTCCCCACGGAGGTATCCTTCTGATCTGGCGTGGCGGACCGTGATGCGGACATGGGGCGGAGACCCTAGCCGCTGTCTTTCTCTGCGGTTGTGCCAATGCTGGGGGTGGCGACGACAACGGGGCTTTCATGACCCGGCTTACATCTTCCCTGGGATTGGTGGTGCTCGCAACCAGCTTCCTTCGGCCATCGGTGAGGCCTCCATGTGCTACAGTTCGTTGATAAAAGGCAGCGAAGCAGTTGTCTGAGGTCCACGAGGTCTCACCGTGTTTTCTAGACCTCCACGAGTGGTTCTCCCTCGTGAGGTGGTTTGGCCTTTGGAGGAGACGCTGCCGGCATGTCTGCCGGTTTGTCTTCGTGTATCTTCTCGGCGGTGGTGGCCGTCGTGAAGAGGGACAGTGGAACATTAATGCCAGATGGGCCTTGACTGAATTTTAATGTATTCTTGCTTTTTTCGGAGGTCCACTCTGTAATCTGTTGGGTCTTTTACCCTAGTAATGAAATGTCCCTTCTCAAAAAAAAAAGATTCATAAATGTTGGGAGCGAACAGGATCTTGTTCCCTTCAACAAGACTAGCATTAGCAATAAGCTAGATGTGGGATTGTGTCATTCATGTCATCCTTTAATAGGTCATCAAGAATTCAATTTTTGATTGATTGCGTTGAAGTAAATTTCTAGCATCTATTCATAGCAACAACTAGCTCTCGTCAAATTTCTATATCTCTAAAAATATATTTTAAAATTTTTCCTGTGCGAACATATTAGCGTTTAAAATTTATTTAGAATTCATATGATCTCCAAACTGGTAGATCAAAAACAAAAAACCTTACAACATTGAGATCTGGCTACGATAAAATTTCATATATTTTTTCGAGTTTGCAAGTGTGAGACCATTCGGAGGTCATCGTTATGTAATGTATATAATGACAATGGGTTTAATGGTAAAAATAGATTTTAAAAGTTGTATTTGAAATGAGCTTTTGGGCGTGGTGCCAAAAGTCCATGAGACCGATGGCCGTCAGATATAGGGTCCGATGAGGTCGCCCAGAGACCTCACAATATATATTAAAAATAAATTATATATGGGGTATATTAAGCTAATCTGCACCCGAGCCTTCCCAGCGAACCGCGCGAGCCAGCCAAATCCGGAAGTAAACGGTCGCATTTTTGAAAGTAATCGGAAGTAATCGAAATGAACGTGTTTCAGCACGGAAAGTAATTCGCTAGGAGGCAAGATCCTAGAATCGTGGGGGCATTAACTGCCCTAAAATCGTGGATTTGCATGTCGTTTATTTGAATTTTGAGTTGCTTCTTTTTCAAACGGATTACTTTTCATTAATTATATTTCTCAAGCCAAAATAAAAAAGTAATCCGAATTTTCGACCGGTTACTTCTCATTACTTTCGATTATGCATACACACAAAAGTGGAAAAAGCAGCAAAAACCTAATTACTATGCATTACTTGTCGTAATGCAAAGTAAATATACATTTTCGCAGTTGGAATTCTAAGCAATCCGGTGGATTTGCTAAGTAATCCCCTATGCAATTCTAAGTAATCCCTAACCAATCCTAAGTAATCCCGGTGGCGTGGAGAGGCCGTCAAGGAGGCATCGAGCCGGGCGTCGTCGAAGGCGGCGGCGACGGCGACGACATCGGGCGACGGGCAACCTCGGGCGCCGGTTGGCGAGGCCGCGCCGCGGGCGCTGGTCGGCGCGACAGCGGCAGTGGTCGTGCTCGAGGAGGCGGCGCGGGCGCGACGGCAGCGCGCCGCCGACGAGGGACGGCGAGCGTGGATGGCGGCGACGCGGGGATGGCGGGCGGCGCCGAAGCGGGGGAGGCGGCGCCGGAGCAGGACGGCGCGGCGTGGGCGGAGGCGTCGGGGCGGCGGCGGCGGCACGCCGGCGTGTGAGGCGGCGGTCGGCGCGGCTTCAGCGAGGCGGCGGCCGGCGGCGGCGCGGCGCGGCGCGCGGCTCGGCGGAGGCGGCGGGCGCGTCGGGAGGGGCGGCGCCGTCGGGAACGGATCGAGAAATGGGAAGAGGAGAGAGAATGGGGAGAGAACGTGGGCTGGTGGTTTGATTTAGGGAAAGTGAGGAGGAGGTAATTAATAGATCCCCTTTTTTAGGAATTTTTCAAAATGGCAGCCGTGCAGTTGCTAGTTAATTTGACTGGAACCCGGCTCAGCAGACCGATCAAGTGTAGATTAGGCTTAATCTACCCCTAGGGGTAGATTAGGATATATATATATATATATATATATATATATATATATATATATATAGAGAGAGAGAGAGAGAGAGAGAGAGTTGGGCTATGGTGCTTCGCGTTTGGTTTACACAACCTATGACCGATCTAAACGATCCGAACGACCATTTTGATCTTCTAGTTGATATGAGTTCATAAACAAAATTTTACATTTTTTTTAAATTTTTTTTAACTATTTTAAACAATTTTTTGAAAATTCATGATCTAAGTTATTACGGAGCTTCCAAAAAGGCTGGTTTTCAAAAATCTGTTTAAAATAGTAAAAAAATTCAAAAAAATGTAAAATTTTGTTTGTAAGCTCATATCAATTAGAAGATCAAAATGAGCGGTTCAGATCGTTCACATCGGTCTCATGTTTTACAAACCTAACGCCAAGCACTAATGCATGTGTACTTCATAGCACCATAGCTCAACTATATATATATATATATATATATATATATATATATATATATATATATATATATATATATATATATATATATATATATATATATATAACAAATATTTGGACTCCATGGAGTCTCGCTCTCCGTATCTGGTTTGGAAACAATTAATTGTGCATTTATTGCATTCATACTTTTGTATGACAAATGGTAATATTGTTGTGCATGTATCTATTTGATAAACACAAATCTTGAATGAATCCGACTGCAACAAAGCATGGAGCACTGATTTTATGGAGTCTCATTCTGTTTATTTATACACACACACATACACACACCTAATGATAAAGCAAGGTGGGTTTCTTCTTCCTTTTTCTTCCGTCTTCTTCCGTTCGTCCGTGATGGGAGGAGTTTCCAGTGAGTCCGTGAGAGTATATATAGAAGATAGAAATCTAATCACAACATCACAACAGATTTCTAATTCTAATCTAATTCTATTTCTATTTCTAATTCTAATCTAATCTAATCACAACCAAATATAACCCAACCCCCAACCTGTTAGATACTAGCAAGGAAATAGATGGATGTGATCTGTAGTTGGATCTAGGTTAACTGTTCAATTATAAAGTAGTTTAGATTAGATAGGCAAGAGTCCGTTGTCTATACGTATTGAGTTATGGGTAAAAGTCCGTGGTCTATACGTATCGAGTCAAGAGTCCATGGTCTATACGTATCGAGTCAAGAGTTCGTGGTCTATACGTATTGAGAAAGAGTTCGTGGTCTCTGCGTATCGAGTTGATAGCAAACTCCTGAAAAATTATGATTGTTGTATGATGGACAAGAAAATAAACGGATGTGATCTGTAGTTGGATCTAGGCCAACTGCTCAAGAATCGTCCCCGCCCTTGCCGTCGGTCTCTGCGAACCAGGCCACCATGCCTTTCCTCTGTGCAGCCTCACCGGTCATCCAGGACAGCGCCCCGCCTCCACTACGCCAACCCGCGCTGCTTAGCCTCCTCCATGCTACCGCGCCGACCCCCGCCGCTTGGCACCCGGACCCACGCCGCCGGGCCCTCCCGTTCCCGTCACCACGCTGAGCGGAGAATATTTGATAGCAATATATCAAAAGTTGATTTGCTACTACGCCCATGGCGCCATGTCCCGCCCATGGCGCCATGTCCTTGGCGTATCCGACCTCCGAACTCCTTTACAATTTGATTTTCTGATTAAATTGGAAGCATGCTTATGGGGTTAGGGTCTTGTGGCATGCTTAGAGGCTAGGGGCAGGTGTGAATTTTTATTTCTCCCGTTGCAACGCATGGACATATTTGCTAGTATATATATAAAAGAGGAGTGAGGGGGAGGAAGCTGTACCCAGCCTACCTGGATGCCGGAGCAGTTCAGTTTCAGCCCAAATAGTGAAACAGAGCCTGGGTTGCCCTGAAAACGAAACCTCTAAGCTTGGGCTCGATACGCTCTGCTGGGGTGCATCGGTTTGAAACGTGGGTAGTCTGGCTCTCGCCTCAGTCCCCGGAGGCCTTCCGCGCAGTTTGTTCTCGCTTTCCAGCAACACAAGTGACATGTACAGAATCCTCCCCGTACTTCCTGTGCGATCGAGCTGCAAACTAGCCGCGCTGGCAGCTAGCTATGATGCACCAGCAGCATTGTTCTTGCCTCACTCGAGCGTCGTCGCTGTTTTTTCTGGAATAAATGACATCGCTGATTGATCCGCGCTGCCACGGCACTAGCTCATGGAGGCGTTCTTGGCTCTTGCTGCAAGAGTCTTGCAACGTTAATGCCCCCTCTGTTCTACAAGCAATGTATTTCTATCATTTAAAACTTATCCGATGAAGAATGAATTTGTAACTTTTGAACCATCTAAATAGGTCAATTTGGTTGATTAATCGTTGGTTTTTTCCTTTTCAAGGTGTATGCACGTTTAATTAACTGGTTTTTTTCATTTCCAAGATACATGTGTATGATTGTTAACAGTTTTAATTAGCGATTGCTAGGTCATTTCTTATGGCTACTAATCTATCTAAAAATCCTAATAATGTGCTCTTTGTCGGACAGATGGAGTAAAAAGAAGCTGTCTCATTATTGCACTTACAATGCATTTTCTTCATTTGTTTCTTGCTATGCCATGTAGGATAGAAGGATGACATGATATATAATTAATGCAGATAAAAAAGAAGATGATTTCTTTCTTTCTTACGAAACCATTTCCACGTTTGTTTCAAAGCTTTATAATTAATGAGTAGAGAGATGATGTCTTCATAAAAAGGAGAAAGTATTAATAATATAACCGATATTAAGAAACAATACAATGAAGACACCATTTCTTCTATACTTTCTAGACGTGTCATCTATAAAAATGATATTTAAAATTCTTACATTGGAACTGCCCTTAAACACATCGGTACCAGATGCGCATGCACATGCTTCGTGGGGATTCTCATCACGCTCGTCGGGGTCGCGGGCGTGTAGGTACACTCATAGACTCATAGCATGTTCTCTGGTCTCAGGAAACTTGTGGGTGCGTACCACACAACGAACCGAAATACCATAGAAAACTGTACCTTTTAAAGAGCGTACGTTGTATATCACGGGTTTTACCTGTCTAAATTAAAACAAATATCACAGGTTTTACACTATATAATGTACTCAGTCCGTTATAAATAGTAGTTGTTTTAGACTTATTGTAAGTCAAAGATTTAAAACTTTATTTATACACCACTACAGAACGGGCATTTAGTACCGGTTCGTAAGAGCCATCAGTACCAGTTTTTGGAATCGGTACCGTCCTACTCCATGAATTAAGGAAGAAAGGATATGAGTCCACCGCTTACAAGAAAAGATCTCATGATAGTCAATATAGGCCCTCACCACCCATCAATGCATGGTGTTCTTCGACTGATCGTTACTCTCGATGGTGAAGATGTTATTGATTGTGAACCCATATTAAGCTATTTACACAGAGGAATGGAAAAAATCGCGGAAAACCGAACTATTATATAATACTTACCTTATGTAACACGGTGGGATTATTTAGCTACTATGTTTACAGAAGCAATAACGGTAAATGCACCAGAATTCTTGGAGAATATTCAAGTACCCCAAAGAGCCAGCTATATTAGGGTAATTATGTTAGAGTTGAGCCGTATAGCTTCTCACTTGTTATGGCTTGGACCTTTTATGGCGGATCTCGGCATGCACTCCTTTTTCTATATTTTTAGAGAGAGAGAATTGATATATGATCTATTTGAAGTCGCTACTGGTATGCGAATGATGCATAATTACTTTCGATCGGAGGAGTAGTCGCTGATCTACCTTATGGATGGATCGATAAATGTTTAGATTTCTGTGATTATTTTTACGAGGAGTTGTTGAATATCAACAACTTATTACACGTAATCCCGCTTTTTAGAACGAGTTGAAGGAGTCGGTTTATTAGGGAGAAGAAGCGAGAAATTGGGGCTTATCGAGGCCAATGTTACGAGCTTCGAATACAATGGGATCTTCGTAAAGTGGATCCTTACGAGTCTTACAACCAATTTGATTGGAAAGTCCAATGGCAAAAAGAAGGGGATTCATTAGCTCGCTATTTAATACGAATGGGTGAAATGAGGAATCTATCAAAATTATTCAACAGTCAGAGAAAATTCTGGAGGTCCTTATGAGAATTTAGAAGTCCGGCGCTTTAAGAAAGCAAAGAATTCCGCTGAATGGAATGATTTTGAATATCGATTTCTTGGTAAAAAACCTTCACCCAATTTTGATTAGTGAAGGACCAGAGAAGCTTTCTAGTTATGAATCGGGTATAGAACCCATGGGAGGAGCTTGGTTACAACTCCAAATACGCTATTACATGTTTGCGCTAGTTTTTGTTGTTTTTTATGTGGAAACGGTCTTTCTCTACCCTTGGGCATTGAGTTTCTGTGGCGCGTCGCCCGGCCCCCCCAACACGTACCGGTTGGTGTCTCCAACCGGTACTGGTGCGGCCACACGTGGCGCCTCCCCCGTCCCCCAACTAGTACTGGTAGGTGTATCCAACTGGTACTGGTAGGGAGTGGGGGTAGGCGCCATGGCTGCTTTCTAGTATACGTAATTAATATATAAATGTGTGTTTTCTAGTATATATTATTGTCCCATTTAATTAATCATGCACAATTAACAGAAAATAAATCAATGAAATTAATTAACATATTTAATTGCAACTAATATATCACAACTGCTAGCAATCTAGCTAGGCAACAAATATATAAGTACACATATGTGAACAATTGAAATAATAAGTACATACACATGTTCGATCTTTTTATCGGGATTTTTTACATGCATCGCTCTTTGTTGCAGTAGATGTCGACCCCGACACTTGACTAGTTCGTATAGTAAGGCCAAACCTATTAACTGGGTCATGAAACTCGCCACGGGGATTTATGATCTCATCGAGAATAAAGCCGACGAGTTGTTCTTGCACTGCTTTGATCCGCTCCGGCGATAGTTCTGAACCTCGTTCATCCATATGGCTGCTAATGGCTCCAGTTTGGATGTGCAAGAACTTACATACATAGTAGCCACATAAATTTGTGCCGGGCGGCTGACGCAAGATCTATGGACAAAAAAAGATAATAGGGTGAAATGGATGCATGAAAAGTTATAAACTACCAAACTAAAAAGCTAACATTAATTACCTTAGAGGCTCGTACAACACTAAATTGTTGTCTAAATTCCCCCTCAATCGTCGCACGGAACCTTTCGAATGCACTACACACATGATTATGAACTTTTAATGATTAGAATTTATTTAAATTGAAAGGAAATAGAATTGGTTCAGTATTGAAAGTAACAGGAATACCGGCTCAGCAAGTCGATCATGCTTTGGTACCGGCCAACTGCATGCCTTAACTAGTCGAAAATTGTGATCTGGATACGATCTAGCTTGATAATCACAAGGATCCAGTGATAATAATACATAAAAATATATATCATTGTATCTAATTAATTAGTTGTAACATCGTGTTATGAAAAAGGATTAGAACGAGTCAGTGCGAAATCACATACTCATAGTTCCATGGTAGATATATCTGTGAATGAAAATTTTGACCTATGAGAGCGTCGTAAACCGTGTTCTCTGTGATTGTTGGGGAGTCTATGAGCATCTTCTGGTTGACTTTTAAGGGGTCAATGAATTCTTTGTCAAATATTCTCTTCCTTCTAAATCTTTGTATCTCCATTCTGCATAAGATGGATATTTAGTTAATTGTGCTAGCAAGATAGTATAGCACGAGGGATTTTTATAAAGAAAACACTTACAGAACCCAACAGCTCATTAGGCCCACGTTGAGGGCGTCGGTTTGGTAGAGTTTGTACATCACCTCCTATTCGATAAAAAATGAACCTTCCCCGTGGAAAAAATCTTCTTGCATGTACTTGACAACGGACGCTACTAGACCATTGTTGTACGCTTCCAAATTCCAATCAAGAAATTGACACATCTTTGTTGGTAGCTGGACAAGGCCCCCCTCCCCGCTTAACCAAAGCCCCGCCCTTGGAGAATTTCCATCTTGTCAGTTCCGCATACTCGATATCCTTTATGCCCATTGCTTGCTCTGGAGCAAGTCCAGTTTCTTCGAAGAATTTGTCATCTTCTTGGCCTTCTGCTCAGTTGACTGCTCATCTGCCTTGTTCCTTTTCTTGCCCTTTGACAATGTCCGCTCGTAGTCTGATACAAGAGGTTTGTCTTTTGAATCCTTCAGATTTTTAATTGTTGCCATAGATTTGTACCATTCATCGGTAAAGAGCTGAATCTTCTTGGGAGGTGATTTTTTTTAAAATGTGCAGCAACGTGTTCTCTTACTTCCTCATCGAGCTCCTCTGCTGTCTTTTCGTACGGCAACTTTGGAAGTGGTGCCAGCTTCTTAGGAAGCGGAGCTAGCTTCTTAGGAGCTGGTGGCCGAGCAGTCTTTCTTGGTTTGGGTATCATCTTCTTGGGAGCTACTGGCCGAAGAGGTGATGGACTTGGACTTACATCGGGTTGTTCTGCAGGAGATGTTGGGGGTGAATCGCTGAGTTTGCAGGTGTCTGTGGGGTTGGGCTTCTTCTGCTTTGGTCCTGGAGGTCTCTCCGAGGAGAGGACACGTTCACGTCATGTCCAAAGATGATGAACCTTTTGCGCCATATGGAACCTTTAATTATTTAGATTGAGGACCTAAAATTCATATAGATAAATTCGTCTTTAAAATAACTTTCATAATATTATAATTTTGAATGCTTATAAATAAGTTTTTAATAGTTTTGTATGATCAAAGTTCTATTTTGGATACCGTGTCAATGTTTAAAACGACTACTATTTCATAAAGAAAGGAGTAGTAAGTAGTTGTTACGTAGCTGCTTCATAGAAAAATAGAGTATATTGAGCCGACGAATGTGTAAGAGGAGGACAAGGCCAACCGATCAAGGCCTTGTACATTTCAGCTTAGCGTAGTGTAGCGTTATACTGTATCAAAATTTGAGAGTGTTTAAAGAGAGGTTTAAATATTATAAAAGAATAACTAAAAATAGTTTTAGGATCTTTAGGAGGACTACTAAAAACCTGACAAAAATTATTACACCAAATAGACTATATAAAAGGATAAATTTTGCTACAGTGAAACGCTACGCTACGTTGAAAAGAGTTATTCGCTGTAACACCACCACCGAAAGTAGTTCTTTTTTTAAAGGTACTCAAATTTGGTTGTTTAATGCTTCCTCCTTTTTTATGTTTGACGCTTTTGACTTTTGGACACGCCTGTTACCATTCGTGCTATTCAAAAATTGAGTGCAAACATGAAAAAAATATAAATAATGCTAAAAGTACCTTTAATGATAAAACAAATCACAACAAAATAAATGATATTTACATAGTTTTTAATAAGATGAAATGGTAAAAGACGTGTCCAAAAATCAAAAGCGTCAAACAAAATAAAACAGGGAGTAACACCTCAGACTTAAAATTTGCTTATAGTCGATCCGCCTTCAGGGATGATCTATGTGTCGATCAACCCCTAAGGCAAACCGACTCTAAGAGAATTTTGGATCAGGTATTACAAATGGTATCAAAGCATCACCCTCCCTACATGAGTCGTATGCGCGTGTGGCCCACAGTAGCATCGTCATAGATCATGTTCCGAGTATAGTTCCCTAAGCTCTCACGATGCAGAGAACGACAACCCATTAGGGGAAGGGGACACTATAACACCCCACTCTTTAGTACCACATTGCTAGTTGACATCGTGTACCATTAGCGTATAACCTCTGACAGCCCAAATCATAGTATCCCGGGTTAACTCTTTTGGAAGAGTGAGACCAAAGCCCAAATAAGATGCCATGTATGTGTGGACTAACCCCTGATGTGGACCGACTAAGCAAATTTTGGGCCAAGGTGTTAAAAATATGGATCATCGTAAAATGTACAATTTTCAAAAATACACTTCTTGTGCCGCTAACATGTAGATTCAGACTCACATGTCAATGACACGTGAGATCATTGTTATTATTATTTTTTTATCATAGACATATTCTTTTAAAGTTCCATGTGTCAATTGGCCTTGAAATAAATATGGCAACCCATTGAATCTTGTAAGAAGCAAAACTATAGAAATTGTTTAGACTATGTGTTTGATGATCTATTAGAAAACACATTAATTTTAAAATTAAATGTTAATCGATCAAATAGAAAATTTATATAGAAAGGAGAGAAGCCGTATTAAAATTCACAAGGTAATCTCCAAACATAAGGTTTAGCTAGCATAGCATCATTCAAAATTTTAGGCAAAATGTTGCACTACTGAGGGCTTGTTTGGCAAACTTGATCTCACTGGGATGGTGGTAAAAAAAAACCGTTTACCATACCCCGTGGGATTTTTCGGAGACCACAATGGGATAGATGCAATAAGAGCATTTTTCTAGCGAGATCCATGAGTAGAAAAAAAAACCTCCTCCCTACATTTGAAGAATTATCCCCATCTCTTGATGCTCTACCCACCCCAACTCTGCATGGTTGCGCGCTCCATCTGACGCTGCCAATCATGGTGGTGAGCTCTAACCCCTTTCACCGTGAGGAAGGAGACCGGGCAAACCCCAGTGGTGCTAATGGGTTGGCGTGGAATCGGTTGGGTTTTAGAATGGGTTGCTTTGGATGGGTGGAAATGGTGTTGATATTACTAATGGGTTGTGAAAGTGCATTTAGGCCCTAAGTGATTTTGGTGATTAATGAGTAACAATTATAGAGCTAATATTTTCATTGGAGAATTGTGCACAGATGCTACACAGGTTAATTCAATGAGATATATGTTTAAATGAGATGGTGTACCCCTCAAAAGTGAATGTATTACAAGAAGGCATCAAGACTAGTTTTATTTGTAAATATTTAATTATTGAGTTCTAGGGATGCCGTACTATAAAAAGGGATGCAATGGAGAAGCATATAAAGGTTCCTAAGTGCTCAAAATAGGTATCTCGAAGTTCGTGTGAGTTTTCTACTCAAAATACACCCTATACATAACCTATGTCATCAGAACATCCGATGAGGGTCGGAACATTCGATGGTAATCCAGTCTACCAGTTTTTCATGCCATCCAGTAAGGGGTCCATCGGAACTTCGGTCGGAACATCCGACGCGGGTCAGAACATCCGACGGGGTCAGAACATTCAATGCGGGTTTAACTGCTGCAACGGCTAGTTTTCAGGATTCTCTATTTAAGACCTCCTCTAATACCTGCCCACTCTGATTGCAACCTGATTTGAGCCTAATTCATTTTCTTCATCATCTTTCTCAAGAACCCTAGCCTTGTCTCTCTCTTGTTTATCTTGTGAGATCTAGATCTAAAGAGATCAAGGCAACCCAAGTGCTCTGTGAATTAGAGATCCAATTTGAGCACTTAGTGATTCTGTTTTTCTTCATCGCATTTGTTACTCTTGGAGGCTTGAAGGACTCCTAGACGGCTAGGTGTCGCCGGTGAGTCGCCGATCTTTGTGTGGCGTGCCTCCGGAGTTTGTGAAGGTGAGAATCTACCTCCGCAAGAAAAATGATTCAAATAGTGATCGCCGGTGAGTGCTGTGTGCTTCATCCGGTAAGGGGATTAGAGTCTTGATGATCCGGGCTTTGTGCCTTCCCTAACGGTGAGTAGGATCTTCCTTCAAAGATCCGAACATCGGTAAACAAAAATCGCTGTGTTTTCTCTTGATCTTGTTTGGTTGTTTTTCACTATTGCCTTGGCTTGTTCTGAGTATTCTTGAGTAGATATAATCTTGGTTTGCGAGAAATCAGTTTACTGCAGGTTTTTGACGAATCCAGAATTCCCGGGATCGGAACATCCGACCTAGATCGGATCATCCGACGGAGGGGTTACTGGATCAGGTCGGAACATCCGATCTGCATCGGAACATCCGACGGGCTGGTCACTGTATTGAGTTTATTAATTTCGCAATTTCTTTTTATTCGCCTATTCACCCCCTCTAGGCGGCATAGCTATCCTTTCAATTGGTATCAGAGCCTGACCTCCTGTTTTGAGCTTAACAGCTTGGAGAATGATGCTTAACAATAAAGACGATACCGAGATCGAGACTTCGAGTGAAGGCAGCAAAAAGGCCGCTATTCCTTCTGTTTATCCTGATTCAACATTCACATCTCATGTCTCTGTTCCCACTAGGCGTGCGCCTCATTTCGATGGCACATACTACCCATAATGGAGACATAAGATGAAGATGTATCTAATGTCTATTCATCCTTCTATTTGAAGAATTGTAAAAACAGGTTTCAAGTCCAAGGAACCGAAAAATCTCACTGCTGATGAGGAAAGAAACTCCTTCCGCAACTATCAAGCCGTCAATGCATTATTTGGTACCTTGAGCCCAAGTGAGTTCAATCGAGTTGACGGACTTGAAGAAACTAAGACAATTTGGGATACCCTTAAAGTTGTTCACGAAGGCACATCAAATGTGAGGGAAAGCAAGATCGAGTTTATCAATGGCAAGCTAGGAAGGTTCATCCTAGAAGAAGGAAAAGACTACAAGACAATGTTTAATCGACTCATGGTGTTGGTTAATGAGGCAAAGAGGCTTGGTTGCAAGTCTCTCACTGATCATGAGGTGGTCAAGATTCTACTCCGAGCTATCACTCCAACCAATCGCCACTTGGTGCAAATGATCCGAGATAGAAATAACTATCACTATATTACACCGCATGAAGTGTTTGGAAGAATTTTTAGTGATGAGTTGATGGATCAAGAAGCTTCAAATATTAAAGAGATGGCTCAATCATCAAAGAAGAAGAGGATTGCTTTGAAGGCGAGCAAAATGTCAAAAGCAAAGGATGATAGCTCAAACAGTGATGAAGACAACGGGCAAATGAACATGGAAGAAATGTCGTTCTTTGTGAGAAGATTCAATAAATTTCTCAAGAAGAATGGCTATAATAGTGAAGACAAGAAAGACTCCGGCAAATCAAAATCTTCAAGAAGTTCAAGAAGAAAGTGCTATGAATGTGGAGAAATCGGACACTTCATTGCCGAGTGCCCACACAAGAAGGATAAGGACAAGGAAGAAAAGAAGAAAGAAAAGAGTTATAAGAAGGACAAAGAAAAGAGCAAGAGACACAAAAATAGCTCAAGAGGTGAAGCTCACATTGGTTGGGGTGGGGTGGGTTTTAAGTTGAAAACTTGAAATGGGTTCGAGTGGGGTAGGGTAGGGTGGGTTTGAAAAGGTTTGGGTTCAAATGGGTTCAACCCACGGATTTGTATTGAATGAATTCATATAGGTTCTATAATATATCATAAATTTTTACGTGTGGGTCCACCTATTCAGTTTGACCTGCCAATTTGCACAAAATTGCTTTTGGATATATATAAGGTTATAGCAAAAAAAAATCAGACAATTTTGATATTTTTTATGGTGTGAACGCGAGGTTTTTAAAAAAACTGAGCTGCTTTATTATAGAAATAACCATGGACAGCTTAAGCCGAGACAATCTAAGAAGTCCACCAGGCCAACTTGGCCACTTGGGCTTCGATCTATAGCCCGCTGATCGGGCCGAGACCGGGTCTGAAGAAAACACGAAATAGCACTAGGTCGGGCTGGGCTTCGGATTGGGCTTCAGGCTGGGCTCGAGCCCGAGACTGGAAAAAGATGTCAGACTGGATTAGTCTCGGCCTAGTCCCGCGGAACCGACTTTTTCAAGCCCGGCCCGAAACCCAGCAAGCCTAGCCCCGCAGATCAACTTTATCGAAAAGCACCAAATTTTATATGTGGGCCCCATCTATTCTGTTTGCCATATAAATCTACACAAAGTTGCGTCCAGATGTATAGAGTCATGATAAAAAAATTCAAACAATTTCAATGATTTTTTTATAGTGTGAACGCGAGGTTTAAGAAAAAAACTAAGGTGTTTTTCTTTATAAAATCTAATCTTCATATAAAATTGGGTTGAGAAATGGGTTCAAATGGGTTGAGAAATGGGGTTGAACCCATATGAGAGGTGTGGGTTGAATTGGTTTGGGTTGATATAAAAAGGCAAAATATGTGGTGCAAACCACGTTTTCGTGCAAACCCCGTGAAAACCATATATAAAAGTTTTGTAAATTCGTGAAAAAATTACTAGAGATATGTATGTGCACGAACTACATCACCACCAAATCTCAAGTCTAAAATCAACATCGTTTGGGAGAAACAATTTTGTTTCTCCCAAACGATGTTGATTTTAGACTTGAGATTTGGTAAATTGTTTCTCCCAAACGATGTTGATTTTAGACTTGAGATTTGGTGGTGATGTAGTTCGTGCACATACCTATCTCCAGTAATTTTTCACGAATTTACAAAACTTTTATATATGGTTTTCACGGGGTTTGCACGAAAACAGTGGTTTGCACCAAATATTTCGCCATATAAGAAATGGGGTGGGGGTGGGATGGGTTCAAATAAAAATAGGGTGGGGTGGAGTGGGTTGAAAAAAATAGTTTTATTAAATGGAGTAGGGTGGATATGGGTTAGGTTTAAACCCATTAGCAGCCCTATACTCCACAGCTTGGCCGTTTGACATTTTGGAGAGAAACAAAGGAGACATAGACTTCTTTGTTTGAGCTTAAAGTTGGTAAAAAATTTAATCTGAAAAGTTGTGACCTCTTCAAAAGACGTTTTAAAGAGTTTAAAAAAGTATGAAAAAATTATTTTACGAACTACAAAAGAACTATTTAAAAATCACAAAAATGACAAAAAAATTACATTATTTGGCTTATAAAAAAATTTCATTTAATTTAATTTAAGGTAAACAAACAGGCCATAGACGTTTGAATTGGGGGAGAAAAGGCTTAGAGAAAATACAAGGGCGGTGGGGTGGGGGCGGGGGGTTAATCCTTTTAGAATGCAAAAATGAGAAAAAGCCGGTCATGACTTTTATCCCGTTAAAAATTGTTTCCCAACATCCGGACAAAACCCTAAAGATTGAATTTCAGTGCGGTTTCTTCGAAAACCAATGAATAAAGGGACACCAAAACAACATCGATCAATATTACCGATTAACGTCTCAAGCAAAAAAAAAAAAAGATTAGCGGGAGAAAAAAAAAAGAGGGAAAAGGAGCAGTAAGAGTATCCAAATCTGGGCCTCTATCCTCACCCTCCATTTCACTGTTAGTTACTTATCACTCTATCATTTATTATAGATTTTCTTCACATTTTATACTATACTGTAAAAGATTAAAGATTAATTTCTTCGTCAGCTACTCTATTTACAGCGCTACAGTATTATGAAGTAACGACCGACTGCAGATGCTGCACTGATCCGCTCCCAGGACTCGCCTGGCCGCCTGTGTGCAAGGTCCAACGTCTCCGCGCGCGCCGCGGCGACGCCTCGGGCCGTGGAGCGGTGCCAAAGCCATCCGATTCCCAGCGACAACGCCGACCGACACTGCTGTGGCCTGCACCATCGAACCAGGCGGTAAAACTGTCCGCGTGCACGGCAGGGACAGCACAGGAGCCAAGAATGATCGCCCGAGCCTGCACCCCATGTGCCCTTGCCGTTGATGATGTTCCAAGAGTTGGCTCCGAGAACGTGGATCTCTGTTCGAGGTCTCTTTTTTTCTTGTCGAAAGTTGCTAGTAAAAAAATTGGATGAAAAAACTGTGATATATTGAAAGAGGTTCTAAAAAGTTTTAGAAAATTTAAAATATTTTACAAACTCTAAAATAACATTCAAAACCTTATAAAAATAGCTACAAAGCACTAGTACAAATCATGCAGCTGTTTCTGAGCTAAACTCCCTTCGTATTAAAAAAGTAACGTTTTAAGAAATATGCAAGCCAATTTTTTTGAAACATTATCTAGATTGTTTTGGAACTTCGTACACGTAGGATTCTTGAAAAGGTCTATGATAGTATCATAATTTTAGTTAATTTTATTAAAAATTATAATAATAACTAGTGGTGAAAGTTGCATTTTTAAAACCAAATCAATGTCCAAAGCATCTGCTCCCCCGTTCATCTGTACATGACGTATAGAGTATTTTTCAAGCTCTTGTTCATTTATACAAGGCGCATTTGCTTTTCGCATGCAAGTTTTTCTTTAATAGCCCTAATTAACTGTGCATGGCATTAAGTAATGACGGGCATGCTTCATTCAGATTAGTAGCCAGGCCAATTGCAACATTTCGAAATAGGGAAATTGTGGCAGGAGCGAACAATAACAGATTTAATTGGATTTGTGAATTATTGTGGAGAATCCCTTGATCGAATGGAAAGAATTAGAAGACAAGGGGTATAGTGGAGATGAATGGGAGGATAGAAAAAGACGAATAAGAAATTTTTTTTTATTAAATGCATGCAATTGGCGAAACGTTTTCTCTACTCCTAAAAAGCACCTTATGGTGATGAGTGATGATGGCTCATTAATAGGCTGTTTGGTTGCTTTCTCTCACGAGCCTGGCCCATCTGACTCAGCCAGGCTGGTGAGATACGGGATGTGTAGATGCAGAGACAGTGTTTGGTTTAATGTTTAGTAGGCGAACATTTTGAAATTTAATTATTTTGAAATTTATATAGCGAGTGTGGTCTAGTTTCGTTTGAAAAAATGTCAGAAATCCATTTTTGAAACCGGTTCGGTAATCGGATATGCTAATAAAAAGATATAAACAAAAAAGGAAAAATAAAAACTTACCTGCCACGTTAGCAGTCCATGCATGGCTTGATATGGTGACTGACTGTGGCCCCATGCGTAGAACACGGGGCCGTCATGCGTTGTATCCAGAGAAACGCTCATTTTCTATGTTTCTTTAGAGCCAGGCTGCATAGAGAATCTTGCATCCACAGAGCCAGGCTCAAAACCAAATGCAGACAGCCAAACACAAGAAAAAAGCAAGATTCTGCATCTGTAGATGCAAATACTGTAAATGCAGCTAACCAAACAGCCTATAAATCAATCCTGACCATTCAAACCGATCCGACGGACCGCACTGCTCTGGTCAAAATCAGTCTTCCGGACTCGCCGCCCACCGCCCATCCAACCCAGTCAGCTCCAACCCAACTCCGCTCCCAATCGCACCCCTCTCCCCTCCGTCTTCGACTCTCCTATTCTGCTCCCTTGATCTGTCTCTTCCCTCCCCATTCTTCTCTATTGCAGCGTGTGGAGGGGGCAGCCGGCATGCTGCCCCTGCTGCTCTCCTCTAACTCCCGCGGCGGTCGCCGCCTCTGCTCTGCAGACCTGCCTTCTCCATGCATGACCATCTATGCTTGCACGACGCCTCCAGCTCGTCGGCGGCGCCATTTCCGCCGCCTCGACCTCACCACCACTAGTACAGGTCGAGGCGAGGGTCGCCGCCACCAGCGCCGCCGCTGTGGCCATCTGGCGGGCCACGTGGCCCCTCCGCCTCGCCGCCGGCCGCCACCAACGCCATGCCCCCGCTTCTCTCTCTGTGCCGCCTCTTCCTCTTCCCTCCCAACGCCGCCTACTCCATCCCATCCCGGCCGCTGCTCGCACACTTCCTCCATCGCTTCTCATTGATTCCTGGCCCCAGATCTAGATCGAGCTCAGGCCGACGAGCCGAGCTCGCCGCCTCCCCACGCCGCCGCCGCTCTCCACGTCGTGCCGAGCGCCGCCGCGAGGCCGGTCTACCCAATGAAGAAGGAAGAGGGAGGGAGGCGGCTACATGAGCTCCGCGTCGACGGAGGAGGCACCGGCGGCCACAGCGCCTGGGATGCCTGCCAGCGGAGGCGCGGCCGGCCGCCGCAGCCGGGGGCAGGGCTAGGGTTTGGGGGTCCATGGGGGCAGGTGATGAGAGCAAGACAGGGACATCGGAACCCTCTCCTCGGAATGATAGACTGAAGTCTTCAATGGGAATCTCTCTGATGCTTCCGTTTTCCTGATCCATACTCTTGATCTGCTTTGTTTTTTTCCTGTTTTTTTTCACTGATTTTTTGTTTGTTCGGGGGGCGGTGCTGGGGTTTGATTCGGCCGCTGGTGATGCATAACAAATATGCACGTATTATCAGATTGCTCCATGACGATCTAACAAATGTTGTCACTACCACTGAGGCGCCTTGAATCCTGAACTGTTTGGTTGAATGATCCTGGAGAATTAATTTTGTTGTGTTCTTTGGTGGTGCATTGGATCGAAATATACTTTGAGCGATTCGCCCTGAGATAAACCGACGATCTGAGGCCATTTGCATCCAATGCATTGTTTATCGTAAATCCTTTTCCTTTCTGCGTTCATCATTCTCCAGTTTATTTCACACGATAGACGCTAAAATAGATTATTTACCTGACCCAAATAGATTATTTACGCTAAAATCAATTTATAAAAATCCAAAAAAATAAAAAATTCATAAAATTCATGAAAATACCAGAAAAACTTATAAAAATAAAAAAAATCAGAAAATTTATGAAAAATCCAAAAAAACCTATAAAAATAAAAAATATTCATAAATTGCAAAAAACATTAAAAAAATTAGAAAAATTCATAAAACCGTAAAAAATTCAGAAAACGAAATCATAAAAAATTTATTAAAAACATTAGAAAAATTCAGAAAAAATTAAACATGTGGTGGGTCAGCATAGCGTTGCTTACAGAAGGTGAAATAGACATGTTTTGTATGGATTTTATGGTTTTTCTAATTTTTTTGAATTTATCATGATTTTTTATTTTTATAATTTTCTAATTTTTAAACGGTTTTTCTGAATTTTGATAACTTTTAAATTTTCTATTTTTTTCTTCTGCTTTTATGAATTTTTATTAAGTTTTCAAGATTTTTTGAATTTTTATGATTTTTCTAAGTTTTTATTATTTTATGTTATTTTATATTTTTGAATTTTTATGATTTTCTAAATTTTTCTAAGGTTTTTTCTGATTTTTCGAATTTGTTTATGATTTTTCTGATTTTTTTATTGTCTGAATTTTCGTGATTTGTTCTTTTTTTATTTTATTTTTCATGATTTTTGTTACAATTTTTTGAATTTTTTTAATGATTTTTATAATTTTTTCTAGAATTTTCAGTTTTTTTTAATCATTTTGATGATTTTTTCTAAATTGATTTATGTGACGTGGATGCCACGTCAGCTGCCACGTCATCCCTTAACTGGACACACAAGCGTTTAACTACCACATCAACGCCACATCATCACTTAACGGATGCCCTAACGGTTTTGGGGCTAGCGTGCAAACGGAGACAAGTTTAGGGGGCCGAAAAAGTAAAACTGAAGTTCAGGGGGCTAAGTGAGATCGGCTGCAAGTTCAGGGGGTAACAGTGTAATTTTCTCATAGTATATATTCTATGAAAGTTTTCATTAGCCAATTGCGACCCATTTGGGACCCGGCCCATCAACATTAATGGTTTTGCCCATTTGTGAACATCTGGATTCTAGAGAGCCAATTTGCAGAGCAAAGGTGCCAGATACAGTGGCGATCTTTGCATTGAAGGTCGGGTTCCAAAAGGCAATGCTTATCATAATATAACATAGGGAAAGATGACAATTTACAGGGCAAACAATATTATTTTGTTGTCTGTTTGGTATGATCAAATAAACCCTTTTGACCATAATGTATTGTTGTCATATTAAAAATCATGGATGCATTCTTATACCTATGTTGTATTACTTCCGTTGCAAAATTAAATTGTGTTTCTCTGATTAAATTGGAACTGTGCTTATGAGGCTAGGGTCTTGGGCCATGCTTATGGGGCTAGAAACGTGTGAAGATTTTTATTTCTCACGTTGCAACGCACGGGCAAATTAGCTTTTTAGGAGTAGAGATTACATAATTTTTACAATTAAATATATGACTTGAGTATTTGTAAAACATTCATATTTGTACATTAGTTAGTGTATGCCATTTTTATTTTAACCTCTATATTGTAATAGACATGTACACGCTTGTTTTCTAAACTGTCTTTTATAATTTTTAAGTTGCTACGATTTATGTTTCCTTTTTCTCCCTTTAGTTCGGTGGCAGAGCACGGGCGTTGTACTAGTATTCAAACAAATGTAGAGCCAGAATGGAAGTGCTCCACCCATGAGGCTAATGTTCTGCTGCTACACTTTGACCTTGTTTGTTTCAATTTAAAGTTAAGTTGAGTTTTACTATGATAAATTTATGACCCTTAAAAGACGTTTTAAAAGAGTTCAAAAAATATGAAAAAGTTATTTTACAAACTTAAAAAACTATTTAAAACCCTATAAAAATTACTACAAAATATTACATTATACAAAAATAACAAATTTTCACTTAATTTAATCTAATTTTATTTAAACCGAAACAACAAAGGTCTCTGAGTCCCAAGAGACTTTTAACTCCAAACAAACATTAAATATTCAGAGCCAGATAAAAATGCGGTTTATATAGATGAACGGAGGGAGTAGTTTCTCGATACTGAGGAAGTCTCTTAACGTTTAAAGCAAAGTACCAGAGCGTGTGTACGATAGTCCACATCAACACTTTATAAGCCATGTAAGTTCTGCATGCTGGTGAATTAAAGATGATGGATAAGAGAGTGTCTACAGAGAATCTTTGTCCCTAATCTTGTTGTTGAATATATCATGAGAACTAAAATAAGTTCTGTGGAAAAACTATATATAGAGAAAAATAATTGTCTATGGGACTTATTTGTTGAATTTTAGTTTTATCTATGGGACTATAATTGTTTCAGTCGATCCACGTTGCCGTTGATCACTACAGGAACCGGGATCAGTGTAAGCTGCCGACACAGACCCAAATACCGCCGACATACACTTGTGTCGGCGGCCCGCCGACGCAGCTCCGTCGACACAGCCCATTTCTGTCGGCCGCCTCGACAACAAAGCCGCACCCCAGGAATGGCCCCTTGGCAAGGTCTGTGTCGGCGGCCAATTCAACCGCCGACACAGGCCATGGCAGACGGGCTGCCTCAGTTGACGACACTTTGACGTGTGGGGCCATAGAAGGAACCAGTGGCCGACACGTGGCAACTTCTATATCGGCGGCCCACGGTAATACCTCCGACACAGATCTGCCGAGGCGGGCTTCCAGGTACTTTTGTCGCGGTCTTTAGAGAATACCGCTGACGTATCCAAAACCTATATCGACGGCCTTTTCAGGAGCCGACAACATAGGCCTTGGCAGGGATCGGCCCTAGGTGCACTTGGAGCCAGTCTGTGTCGACGGGCGAGCTGAGGCCACCAACAGAAGTAGTGTTCCAGCAAAAAAATTGTTGTATATCTTTAAAAAGCTCAATTTCAACCTACAAAAATACTCAATTGACAGCATATTTACATTTCCCAATTCACCCAACCACATCCACACATAATTTAGTGATTGTCATCATATTTTCGAGCACATATACATCCACATCATTGCTAAATAGAAAATCACCAACATATATTACCAAAATCTATCAAAACATAACAAATAGCCACAAAACAACACAATAGTTCACGTAATCGAATACGAAGTGTAGTAGTCAACACAATATATACTTCACATAGTCAAATATGAATACACAAGACAACACTACAGCTGGTTCTGCGAACCGCTGCCACTTTCACCGAGGTCGAGGTCGGTATTAGAATTGAACAAGCCCGTGAAGAATTGCTCGAGCGGAGACGACCTTGTCCCATTGTCGTCACCTCCCTGTGAAGCAATCACCGCTTATGCAGCCGTTGCCGAGCCGGGCGCCTGCAATAGTGGAGAAAACCGCATATTTGAAAAACTTTATGTATTTGTGTAGTGATATGAATTTGTTGTGGAAAATTAGAGGCAATGCATTAGAACCAGCTCGGTGTAGGTGGAAACTGGGCCATCAAGAATAGGGGTGGTGGCACGAACGGGGGGTGAGTGCCAAACTGTGTGGCCAGGGCCCCCGGCATCTGTGTGAAGACGCCAGGCATCTGTGGCTGGCTTGAGATCCCCGCCGACTGGAACACCTGTGGATAGGAAATGTTAGCATCTGAAATTAACAGGAAGGACACCATAGCGAGCTATGTAGTTAATTACCTGTTGGTAGAGCTGCATCAGATACTTGTTCAGTTCCTGGACGGCCTTCATACATCGCATGGCCTCCTCTCGCTCCTCTCGATCCGCCCGCAACTATTCTTACAAATCAGCGATGACCTTGTTTTGTGCTTCCTCGCGGGCACAGGCGGCTGCGGAGGCCTGCCCTCAACATGTCCTAACCTTGGGCTTGTACGCATCAGGCTGCACGACGGAGTTCATGGCACCGTACCTGCCGTGAGCCCTCCTACTGAACTCATCGTAGAGGATCACAGGGTCGGCCGACACGTTTACGGGGTCACAGTCTGCATCGTGCTTCTCCCGCATGGTCATATTATATGTATCTTGCGAACAAATGAGATATGATGCAAATTAGTTCGAAAATGGTGATTTTGTGGAAAGTAGATTTAGTCACTTGCAATCTTCTCCTAGGCAGCTAGCAGCATCGGTGGTTGTGTGCCGTTTGGCCCAACACGGGGCATGTGGGCAATCCTCCACACGGCAAATCCTAAGGGCTCAATTCCCGCCTGATGCTCATGTGTGAAATTAAATAGTGATCTATTCAATAAAAGTCGTGAAATGTAGTTGATTGTAATGGTAAAAGATAAGTGTGATTACGAGGTCTCGCGCGACGTGACTCATGCTGAGGCCTCCTATGTAAGTGGTGCACATTTTAGCGCCGGCGTTCCTATTGCCCCTGTTCCTCTAGGACACCTCGATCCACTCTGGCGACTCCCACATGCGGCATAGGTCTCTCTAAGCGCGTGGACACTTGTCCATCTAGTCTGGACGCCATGGAAGGTATCGGTCCGCGTTGAGGTATTCCTGAGCTGCAGTTGCCCTCGACATTTTTCTGCCCTTCCTATGGTAGTACTTCATCACCGCATCTATGCGGGCAACCCTAATGGCGTCCTTGACCTTCTTGGCAGCCATCCTATCGATCACACGCCGACAAGCCTTGTAGTCGACGGTGGAGTCGGCGCCAGGGGGAAGCCGGTACCTCATCTCAATCAAAAGAAACACATGAGTAAATTAATACATGCATGTGTAAAAGTATAAACACCGAAACATCAATAAGAAATAAAATTTGACATGTTACCCAGTGCTCGTCGACAACGGCATCAGCGACAGTTCCTCCATCCTCGTACCCCATAAGCTCGTAGTTGAACCAACTTAGCATGGGGGTAGAGCGACTTGATGAGCACCCCTAACTGTTTTCCCGGCTTTGTCCCCACTTGTTAAGGCAAACCAACCCACTGCACATACAATTCAAAACAAATGTTTAGCTAGATTTGTGGTTAGAAATGAAAAACATCAAAATCAAATCAAGTGGTTAGCACACATAACTCTCCGATGGCAACCTGTACGATGGTTCTCTCATTTGGATCTCTAGAGACTTTCGACAGTTTGTTCCGCCCCCAATATCTCTTGGAGCTCGAGGACTCGGTTCCATAGGACTAGGGCGTCGGCTCCCACTCATCCTCATCCTCCTCCCCACTCCCATCCTCGGTCCCATCTGCGTAGCCCAGTCATCCTTGTCGGTTTTTTCTCCCGACCCCTCCTCGCCGCTCTCGTCCAAGTCAGTCTCCTCCTCATAGCCCTTTGGCACACCCGCATCCGGGTCCTCCTCCGCCTTCTACTCCCTCCTCCAGCCTCCTCCTGCCCACCCTCCTCCACCGACCCGATCTGCGAGCCCACCTGCTGCGAGTCGGTGGTCGCCACCTCAGCGTCCTCCTCCAACTGGGAGTCGGTGGCCGCGCTATGCTCTCGACTTCTCCAGCCTTCCTCCCAAAAAGCTTCGCCCCCCTCTGCACGAGCTTCGTGCAAAACTTTCATAGCACAAGAGCAAAAATACAAAAAAAAAACCAAAATAAAGCATGGATAAGAGGTTTAGTTTTGGGGAACCATACCAAATACAAAAAAAGGAGCCTACACAACATATTCAACTTTGATTATTCATAACAACACTAGAAAATAAAAATTATTTACAAAATAACTCTACTTAATGTAACACCGCTTGTTAAACCAACACCTAATAGAAGCAATATTAAGATCAACTTGCACTTCTCTCACCCACCAAATAACTCTATTGAACTGTGTACACAATGCAAAAAACAAAGGAGTTTCTATTTAATCAGATCAAACTAATAAAAACTAAAAGTTACAGTATAATTATACTAAATTTGCATGTCGAGTCATTGCAATTTTAAGTTTTCTGAAATTTTAAGAACTATCTACTATTTGATTAGCTCATATTAGTAAAAAAAACTAAATGCTGCAATTAATGCAACCATACTAAAGTTGCACAGTGAGTGATACTGTAATTTTAAGCTTATTAATGTGCAGATTTACGTGATTAAAATGCCGTAAAATTTTATTTATTTCACATCGATGCATTTAGCTAGCTAATTGGTCACCTTCATGTCAGAGGCTAGTAGCGATGTAGCCATCCTTTCTGTAGTTAGGAAAGAAAATATTCTTTTGCAGCCAATGGTTCCAACACAAGCCATTCTTTAGACTTGTACCAAGTTAGTATTAGCATTCGGGTCACGGGCCTTTAGGTTGGAAGAACTGAAGAAGCCCATTATTAGTAGGAAGCCGAACAAATTACAAGGTCCATGTGCGTAGGTGCGGATTTGACATGGACCACCGTCCCAACTGAAACGGACGGTGATTAAAGACGAATGAAATCAACGCCAATAATGAATCAACTAATCACTAAGCAAAAACATTTATACATACGATGACATAAACAATGTTACATCCTTTAAATATCCTTAGAGCGCTAAGCACTAACTCTCACCCAAAAGAACGCTCATCCTCAAGATTAACCACTTTGAATTAACCATTAGTAATTAAGTACCACCAAACAACATGCGGGTAACATTCTCAGAAATCAGAACCGACGCTGTCGAACAGCGGTTAGTGATTCAGTGTCAGTGGTCACCTAGCACCGTCGCTTTCTGTTCTTCTCCATGAGACCATAATAGCAATGACGCTGTTGCCAAAGAGCTCTAGATTCACGCACAATCTCACGACTCACGCTGTTGGTAATTTTTAAGCCACGTCCAACAGGAAGGAAGACAAACCTGATAGTAGTAAAAAATACTACTCTAGTTTGTCGAAAGCTACGTACAGGGCAGTAAAAAAGTTGGCCCAATTTATATATACCTCGGACGCCGTGGTTACTTGCCGCACTAACGACGGAGGGGAGCAAAGTGACAGCCACGTTACCTTACCGACAGCGCGGTGTCTGGCCAAAGATCAAATCGTCTCTTCCTCCCCCAATGCGATGCCCTCGCTGCCTCTCACCACTCGAGGAGTCGCTCTAAGTTTTGGACCGCTTCAGGCCGTACAAGTGTAGCTAGAGCCATGCGACGGGTAAAGTAGTAAAAAAGAAATGCAAGTGCACGCCACACTCTCACTTGGAAAAAAACCCTCTGTCTGAATGTGCAACTGAATTCATTCTAAACTAACAAAACATCAAAGTTTGGCCGAATAATGACAAGATGGGTGGAGTATCATTGCAAAAGACTACTCTCAAGACGTAACATATCTAGTTATCTGTATATGTTGGTGCACGTTTAAAAAAACTAAATTCTATGGCCTATTTATCTTGATTTTGAAAAATCTTAGATCAACTAATGAGTTATCTACTATTGCGAAGAGCCTTGGATGAACGATAAGTGGTGTGCCATTTTGATGAAATTATGCACCAATATCATATTCCTCTCATTTAAACGTTCATCCAACATCTACACGCATACCCATGTCAACAATCCTTTAGAAAACTTGGGAAAATTCCTCTTCCTTCTTTTTTGGAAAGCTCATCTAATTTCTCTTCAATAAAATTAGTTTTGAATGTCAATTGATTCCCCAAATTATGGGATGTTTCCTTAAATGAATTTGCACCATCAATGTTTCATTCTTATAGAGAATGATTGGATAATGATTTTGCACCGTTAATGTTTAATTCTTTCTCTTTTGTATCCCATTGCAAGGCATAGGCATAATGTGCTAGTTTTTTTAAGAAAGTTAGGAACTAAGCAAAACAATTTCTTAATTTTTTCTTTACTAACGCTCAAATTTCATCATTTCAACATTTTAGTAGATAATCAGAACGCCTCTTTTCAAGAACAACCATTAAAAGCATTTGCAGGGGAAGTTGTAAATTAAGCAAGGATAGAGTGTGAGCTGAAGAATTAATCTTTTAAAGTATAGTATAAAATGTAAAAGAATTCTAGAGAGACGATAGAATGTACAGTGAACAGTGTTATGAAATATGCATTTAGACCATCCGGTGATAATGCTTTTTTAACTCCGTGTGTCAGTCCATCCTGAGATGTATTTTCCCCCCTCCAAATGAAGCCCACAAGAAGTCAAATGCCAGAATTACCGGAATGAAAAAAAAAACAACATAGGAAAGTAGTCTATCCCGCTTCAATGCTTGATACACATCTCTGATGATTGCCTTGTGAACATGTCTAAGAAATGGGAGCCGTAATTCAAGTACAACTTCTTAACGAAATTAAGGGAGCACATTTCATGGAGAATATAATAGAGTGCATCATCATATATTAATCCCTACGCTTTGCCATGCTAGTCAACTAGCCATTTCAGCTGCAGGACAACTAAAGTTAAAGGGTAAAAAAAAACTAGGAAAAACACAACACAGTGGCATTCGAGGCGGTATGCATCGAGGCGGTATGCACACAGGGGGGCCCGTGCAAGAACTAAAAGCTGGCCGTGCCTGGGCTGGGCCGCCGGGTCCGGGCCGGGCTCACGGCACCCGAAGCAGCCTCTCGCCCATGGCCCACCTGCTAGCTAAGCTAGCCGCTAGCCGTCGTCGGCGAGGGAGGCGAGCGCGCGGCGGAAGGCGGCGGGGGAGCAGGGGATGCGGAGCGGGCCCTGGTGGTGGTAGCCGTACTCCTGGGCGGCGCGGCCCAGCAGCTCGGCCAGCGCCGGGCGGCCCAACAGCTCGGCCCGCACGACGAAGCGCTCCGACTCCTCCCCCCTCCCCTCCCCAACGTGCACCGGCACGTGCCCCTCCGGCACAGCCGTCTTCCCGCCCCGCCACTCCGGCGCCGGCGCCGCGGCGGAGGAGTCGCCGACGCGGGTGAGCCGCCGGATCAGCTGCCTCATTCGGCTCCGCGAGTGCGAGCGCGCGGCGTGACGGCCGTTGAGCTGCGCGCGCCCTGCGCAAGTAGTGACTAGCGAGAGTGAGAGCGGCGGAGGAGGAGGGAGGCGAGACGAGCACGGGCGGGCGCGATTTATAGGGCGGGCTCGTGGGCCCGGTTTGCAGCGGGCGAGGGGCCGCGGCTCGCGGAGGTGGGTGGTGGAGGGTACAAGTGGGAGTGGCAGTACGTGGTCCGGTACGGCCGCCTCCTCCTCCTCCTCCTCGAATCTCGATTCCTTTTGCATTTTTCTGGGGCTCATGCGTGCGATTTGCGAGATTTCGGTGTGTTTCCTCGACGTTTTTTCAACGGGAGAATCAGGGTGGCCGCGCTGCACAGCAGATCAGGGTGGCCGGGCTGCACAGCAGAACGCGCGCCTCGGAATGCTTCGCCGCTGTCCCAGTCCAGAGGCACGAATGATGGCTCAGACAAGGCACCAGATACGCATGCATGTGACCACAAGAGCTAGCGTATGTAGTGGAGTGGCTAGAGCCTAGAGTACGTGCGTTGCTCGTACGTGCCTAGTGCCGCATGCAGTACAAGGATATCCTCCTACCTATCATATTTGTGGTACGTGGGTCGTGGCCATGCAGTACGCAACCGGGGCGTCGTCGACGATGGTACAACGGCCACGACGAGCCGTCATGATTGTTGCCCAGTCGGGAACAGGGGAGGCGTTCGACGTGTCGACCTCGCAGCCCTGGCCGGACGGGGTGATGGCCGACAGCGTACGGTGGCCGCTGGTGGCGCCGCCCAGCCCAGCCGCTCCCTCCGCCTTTCGACTTGCTTTCCCACGATCGCACGCTCTCTCTCGCGCGCGCGCGCGGACCTGGTGGCCGGTGGAGGTGGGCGACAGGATCAGCTGTGCAGCCGCGACTTCGTACGTATAGCGGTATAGGATTCGATCGCGAGTTCGTACCCGTACGTAGCTGGTGATCGTGGCCGGGGTTCGCCGGAGCACGGCCATCCAACCGCGCGGGCGTGGTGCTGGGATTTTCCACTACAGTACTCTGCATCGATCTTCTCTTGTAAAGTTGTGACAGGGTTTCAAATTAAAGGGAGGCACTATTAGGCAGCCGCCTATAATTTTAGTGTTTGTGCATGTGCATACAGCGTGCATGCATGTAACGAGCGACACAAACAAAAGCGGGACCAGCATGTAAAACAGTGCGCAGAAGCACCTCTCCCGCATGCAAGATTTTTTCAATAAAAGATACATTTTTTCCGATGCTTAAAAAAGTGGAAAAACAGTTCAGCAGTACTGGAAAAAACAAGCGCATGCACTTTTTGGCCCTGTGCAAGCGCCTGCAAAATACAGAAAACAAAATAAATCTATAATAAACAAAAAACAAAATAAATCTATAATAAATCAGATCTCGCGTAAAAAATTTCACTATCACGAAACTTTTTTTCCAATAAATGAAAATGTAAAAAAACAGTAGAAATTTAGTGAATTTTTTTGCGCCTGCACGATTTTACAAATTCCAGGCACCTGCAAAATAGCAAACCCGCAAATTAAAACCATGCTCGCCATGCCTTCCGGGCCAGTCAACTTTTCCATACCGAGCGGCAAAACCAGCTCAGATTCAAAAGTTCAAATTAAGATCACAACAAAAATAGTATCGATGTGTTTAAAGAGTGACACGAAAAATTCACGATTAAACATTCATGAATTCTATAACAGCATCGGCAACAACCTTTTATACATCCCTCCAGGGGCGGATATAGGAAAACAAGTCGCTGGGTCGTAGGAGCCATTTTAACACTAAATCACTATTTTTAAGCTTCAAGTTGTAGGCTTATATGTACATATAATACTATATAATATTAGGGTAACAATAAACAAGAAGGGCTTGTCCGAAAGGCTTGACCTTGGTGCCAACACTGTAGATCCACCCCTGCCTCCCTCTAAAACACTACTAAGGGGCTATTGGGGACACTCTAACTTTATCGTCTCTCAACCATGTAGGCAATTCCCACCATCTTAAAAAGGGCATTCTCCGGTCACGAGGCCCGTATGCTTGTTGTGCCTCCCATCTTATGGTGGAAATGAACCAAGTTTGAGCGAGGAAGCCAACACCTTATTCGGCTCGACTCGTTTTGTTAACAAGCTGAGCGAAATAGCTCACGAAGCTCGCGATCTTGAGAAAGGGCCAATGATGTTGCAGGAAGGGAAGAGGGCTAGCTCGCAAGGAGCACTATATTGCCTACCATTTGTGGAGAAGAGGATATAGATGGAGGAGGTTGGAATGGCGACACAAGGAGGAGGTGATCAATTACATATGGCACTTACTCGATTTTTTTCTTGGGAAAGGAGATGAAAAGAAGAAAGAAAGAAGAAGAAGCGTGTGAAGATTAGAGAATAGGGTGAAGTAGATGAAAAAAGGAGAGCTCATGGTGACTAGTCTAACTAATTTGGTAGGATTGACTGAGCCACGAGTGAAGAAAAAGCCTGTGAAGGTTAGAGAATAGGGTGAAGTAGATGAAAAAAAGGAGAGCTCGTGGTAACTAGTTCTAACTTTGATAGCATTGACTGAGCTATGAGCGAGCTCGTGCCTGAGCTGGATTCGGTGACCGAGCTGGGAATTGGGGTCGGGCTCAGCTCGTTAGCCGTCACGAGCCAAGCTCGTGAACTACAGGCTAAAGTTCCACCACTGCTCCCACCTGCTACAGGCTATGTGGTCGCATGGAGGAATGAAGAGGAGCGATAAGCACCCTTCAAATAGAAAACTCTATATAAGTTTGATGTTCCAATGCCACGAGTATCCTTTGTTTGGAAAAAAAAAGGTGAAGAGTATCTATGAGTTTGTCGCACGGTTTTTGACAGGAATTAAGCTGGTCTAGGCTGGGTTCATATGAAAAATCACTTGGTTTTGAAAAGAATTGAGGCATTTTTTGGTTAATAATCCTAGTGGAAAACTGGTCAGCAAAATGAACAAGTTTGCGGATTTGAATTTTGATAGGTTTTTACCAAATCTCGTCCAAAATTTGCCAAAAAAAAAGCCTGGCAGATAGCAGTTTTCGGACATGAAACGGAACTTCAAACCTTACGCTACTAGAGAACGGGTCTTCAGTCCCGGTTTGGAATGGGTTTCAATCCCAGTTCCCGAACCGGGACAGCCCTTGAAGACATGTTGTAGAGCTCGTCGAGACAATCAATATGAATATATCGATCAAAAGATTTGGTGGAGAAACGCCCCCGGAAAAGCTCGCCAAAGTTTGGGCGCCATTGTGTGCCGCCTATCGGCTCGCCACGCGTGGCGAAGCCGCTGCGTACTGCAGCCACCGCCAAGCGTCGTCTCGCTGCGTCGTGCCGCACCCCGGACGCCGCCACGCCTCACCGTACCCACGCTCGCACCCGCCGCCTCCCCGCGTTGCCTCCCTGTTCGCTGGGCCACCACCGCCAACCAGCGCACGCCGCGTGTCCTTGCCTTCCTGCCCACGCGCGCCACATCCAGCCAGCGCTCGTCACGTGGCAAAACCGCGTCTGCAATTGCCCGCCCCGCGCGCGTTCACGACGTGCCGCCACGCCGTCGTCCCCACGTCCGCGCCGCCAATCAGAAGCCCACGTTGGATCGGTCGGTTCCGTTGGTTTTCGTTCGGTTAACCAATTTAAACTGGTTTATTTATTTATAGAATTTCTGATTTATTCAAAACTTACAGGAATTGTTCCGGGAGCATCCGAACTCCAAATTAGTTGATTCCAGATTCATTAAATCCCATAAATAGCCTATAATTTTATATATTTTACTGAGCTATATGTTTTTGTTGATTGCTTTACTGTTCTTATGCATATGCATATACGTGTAGATCGTCCGTGTTCGCGCTGCTCGGGAGGTTTGCAGGAGCCGTTCGAAGGAGGTTTCCAAGACCCGAAGTACTACCAAGGCAAGATAGATCGCATCTTGCTCCCTAGTTTGTAAAACTCACTCATTTATTGTTTTTATCTATTTTTTCTTATGCATGAAATGAAAGGAAGGGTAGAATCCTATTATATTCACACTGAGTCATCTACCGTGTGAATTTTGCCTATTTATTACTGTCTTAGTATTTCCTAGCCTATCCTTGTACATAGTTGCTAGTGCTCGTGGGTTGATAGCTGTTTAGGTTATTTATTTAATTACTCTTGTGACTTGGTATAATTGGAGGTGTTGAGTTACTTTAATAACCTAATCAACTAAAACCTACGTGGCGTGTGTTGACTAAAGGTGGCAAGTCGAGTGGTTTTGTGGATTCAGGTATGTGGTGGAGGTAGTTACCTTGGTTTAAGGACTCTTGACGTGTGCTTATGCGGCCAAACCAAACAAGCGCAACCATAAGTGCAAACGTCAACATGATGCGCAATATGCGCTAGTTCTGACTTAGTAGTTAGAGAAAACTGTTAACACACGGTACTTTCAAAAGAGCGGGCTGCGGTCCGTTGGCTCAAGAGGGGGGCTCGTAGTATCGAAATCTTATGGAAAAGGTATAGATTAAGATTACCCCCCTGAACTATTGCAAGAGTATAGAATACCCCCCTGAACTTTAAACCGGATAAAATACACCCTCCAATTATTAAAAACCATTAAAAAAGAACCCTAAACTTTTACGAGGTATAGATTACCCCCCTGGAACAAGTAAGGGTTAATTTCACTGTTGCCATTATTGAACAGCCCGTTAGCACGGTTGCCATTTTTCGATCGCCTCAGCGGAGATGCCATTTTATGATTTTCTCTCCCAAGCGTGCCATTATGGGGCTTCTGAGGTAAAATACTTGTTATCGTAAGAAATCTTGAGGTGACAGTGGGTCCCACTGTCGGCCCTCTACTCTTCTCCTCTCTCTCCCCTGTTTCTCTCTCTCTCTCTCAGAGCTCGGCCGTGGCGACGACCCTGCTGCCAACCACGGCCCATTGAGCCCGCCGCCGCCGCCCACGAGAGCCCCTCGCCGCCGCCCGCCGGAGCGCCACCGCCGTTCGACGAAAGCGGCTCCTTGACGGAGCTCATGGCACGCGACGCCTGCCGGAACCCCCACACACATTGCCCGACGAGCACCTCCTAGAGCTCGCCGTGCCTTCCTAAACCTCCTGAGCCGAGCGTCTTGGCGGAGAAGCAGTGAGCTCTAATTTTGATTTTCCCCAAATCCGCCACCACGGGAAAACTACTGAACCGAGCTCGTACAAACCCAATTGATCCGTGTTCTTGTGTCCTCGAGCATCCTAGGTCTCCCATGACTACCCTAGTGCCGCCGCCCCAATTTGGCCTCTGGCCTTGTTGCCATTAAGCGCTGCTGGCTCTTGCTTGCCATGATGAAGCTTCACCTCGCATGTCTCCGTCAAGCCGCCTTGCCCCCCCATGCCGGGGAGGGTGCTAGGGAGGTCGTCGCCGGGGAGGTTGCCGGCGAGGTTGCCGAGCTCGCTGCTTGGGCCCTTGCCGGAGAGAGAGAGAGAGAGAGAGAGAGAGAGAGAGAGAGAGGGAGGAGGAAGAAGATGCACAAGAGGAGGAAGAAGGTGGAGGGGTGACAGTGGGACCCACTGTCACCCCAGATTTCTTATGATAACATGTATTTTACCCTGTAAAGCCTCATAATGGCATGTTTGGGAGAAAAAACTGTTAAAATGGCATCTTTGCTTGAGGCGATCGAAAAATGGCAACCGTGCTAACGGGCTGTTCAATAATGGCAACAGTGAAATTAACCCAACAAGTAAAGGTGGTATTTCAACTAAAGAAAATCTAGAAAAAATCTTAAAAAACCAGAAAAAATCTTAAAATATTCAAAATAATCTTAAAAATCCAGAAAATCGTTGAAAAACCATAAAAAATCAAAAACAAAACTTAAAAGTTCAAAAAACTTGGAAAAATCATAAAAATTTTAAAAACATGAAAAAACTTGGAAAATAAAAAATTTTATGATTTTTCAAGGAAGAAAGATTTTTCTGGTTTTTTCATAATAAAAAGGAAAAAGTAATATATTATGATTTTTTTTGAATTTATTATTTAAGATTTTTTTTATGGTCTTTAGGATTATTTTGAATATTTTAAGATTTTTTCTTTTTTTTAGATTTTTTTTGGATTTTTTTTTGTTGAAATACCACCTTTACTTGTTTCAGGGGGGTAATTATACCTCATAAAAGTTTAGGGTCCTTTTCTAACTGGTATTAATAGTTGAAGGGTGTATTTTATCCGTTTAGAGTTCATGGGGGTATTCTATACTCTTGCAATAGTTCAGGGGGTAATCTATACTTTTTCGAAATCTTAAAGGGGGTATCGGTGTTAACAGAAGGAACTATTGAATCGCCTTGTATCGTTACTTGGTCTAGGCTTATATGGAAGAGCTAAGACAGAAAAGTATGCTACACTCTGCAGAGTTAAAACTAGCATGATAGCTGTTCTCACGGTCTTGGGAGGGGAGGAAGGTCGTAAATGGTAGTCTTACATGTTAATAATTTAACCTGATGGGTTGGTGTAGATTGAGTTGTTCGAGGCTTGTGTTGTTTTACAGAGGGGCTTTCCAAGCCGAGCTCTGGGTGTTCTGTTGGGAATATCTATCAATATTAATTGTTCTTCAAATTTGTTTTACAACACTTTCAATAATCTGATTAGAGTAGGTCTTTGTGCAAAATAGCCACCCTGTTCTTATTAATATCCTTACATCATTATAAGGATTTTTGCTGGGCAGAAGTTTACTCACTATACAAAACCACGGTTAAATTTATATTCAGGACAAGACATATTATAGGTCCAGTCTACATTCAGGATCAGGAGGATTTTTGTCCCGGACTTCGATGAGGATTAGCTGACGCTCAAGGGTCGGATTGGAGCATCATCATACTTTTAATTCCGCTGCATATTTGAATTTTTGCACTCTGATATATTATGTACAATGTTATGCCATATTTAATTAAACTATTGTAATAAGTAGTTGTGTAACAAGTACTTTTGCATAATATGTAGTTTCTTTTAGTTATTTGTGTCTGTGTGATGATGTTCAACAAACCGTCACTTACAAGTTGCTAGCATTGATCTCTGGGACTAGCAATCGATTGTGAGTGGATCCTGGTGAAGCCGAGGTCGCGATTTTGATATGGAGAAACAAAACTAGTAAGATAATGAATGAAAGAGTAATGTACCGGTTGAGCTTGGCGATGAATTGTTTGTACTTTTCAACATGTTCCCTTTTCGAGTCCATGATCGTGATTTTGCTATGATCTAACTCTATAATACAAACGACCCAGTAAAAGCTGCACACATATATGTCAACACGATTTACTAATTAGTTCTAACACTGTATTAAGAAAAGGAATTAAAATAAGGTGGTACGAAGTTGCTGCATCTTCGTTGTTAGCCGAGGAAGCTCTCCACGAACTACGAGGAATGTCGGTCCATATAATCCATCGCCGATCCATCTGCATTATACATATTGATAGCACTAAGTGCGATAATAGCTTATGTATCAAATACACATATTGATACCATACAAATAAACATGATTTAATAGTACATATACAAACATGATTCAATACTTTACATACAAACATGATTTAATAGTATACATTAAAATACATCAATGAACACACAAAGTCTGCAGCGAGTGCAATTATACATAAATTGTTCGGAAAAAAATTCTTAAGTGCATAAAATATAAATTAATAAGTACAACACAGAGTGCGATCTAGATGTCTCAATCACACTCTACGGAAAAGTGACTTCCCCTTCGCCTCGTCGTCGTCGCCCTTGCCCTAGCCCTGGACCTGGCCATCGCCCTCCTCATTACCACCATTCTCACCACCGCCACCGTCGTCGTCGCCCTTGCCCTCCTCATTACCACCATTCTCACCACCGCCACCTACGCCGTTGCCCTCGCTCTCCTCGTCAGCACCACTCCCACCGCCGCCACCATCGCCACGACGTGCCACATCATTCCTCTGCATGTATTGTTTATTTTCTTTTGCGCTACTTTTGTGTTGATTCGTCCCCCGCAACAAACAACGGTGTAGAGGCATAGACACTTTAAAAAAACAGCACATTTTAGACCTAGAAGGAGGGAGTGTGGTTGCGATGTTAGTGGCCCCGTCACCGGTCCAACATGACAACCTAAATCTCCTGGACGAAAATTTAAAATTAAAAACACAAACAAAGGTCGGCATTCGCAGTTGCGCCGGTAGCGGTGGCGGCGGTGGTGGCGGTGGGACCAGAATGAGGATACGAAGCCGGTGGATAAATATACCTCAGCAGCGGCGTGGCCAGGAAGGCACTGTCGAAGCAGCCCGCGCGCGACAACGACGAGAGTGGCCACCGTCTCCTCCCTCGACTCCTTACCTCAGTGCGACGAAGAGGCGTGGCTCCGGTCTCCCCGCTCCTTAGCGGTGTGGCCAAGGAGGTGGTGACGATGCGGCCGACGCAGCGACACGAGCACGGATCCGATCCCCTTTCAGCTTCCCTCAGCGCGGCGAAGAGAGACTTGGCTCCGCTCCCTACTCCTCAGCTGCTCTTTGCTCAGCGCGGCCACGAAAGTGGCTCCGGTCTTCGCTCCTTCCTCGGCGCGCGTGGTGAGGTCCCTCAGCTCTCAGCGCGGCGACGAGAAGACGAGTGGACGAGGAGCCCAATATTAGTCCCGGTTGGTAACACCAACCGGGCCTTTTGTGACGAGAAATGCGCGCCAATTATCGTAGCCGAATATTAGTCCCGGTTGGTAATAGGCGACCTATCGATCCCGGTTGTTGGTACCAACCGGTCCGAAAAATGCCCGCCTGCGCCTCATTGCCGTTGAGCCGAAGGCGATGTTAATCTCGATCTGCTTTGTAATTAAGCGAGACTGATGTGTCAGGAAAGAATGCCTATTTCCTAGTAGTGTTAATTGCATGATACATAACTCATAAAATCAATTGGTCAATACAATATTTAATTGAGAAATAGGTTTTTGGTTACTGACAACATGCATTTGCATGACCCTTTGCAAATCGCACAAAGCAAGCTGTGCGTGTGTCCTGCCCGTGTCCATTCATGGTTCATGGCCGACCACACACACCCACCCACCCACTCATATATATGAGATGATCAGCCTGCGTCTCTTTGTGTGTTGCTAGCTTTTCGAGTCAAAACCTACCCGCATATGTAATGGCATGAAGTATGCGGGCGGCGGGCGTGTTATACTACAGCGCTAGCTTTATATATATGCACCTGTCTTTGGAAGGTTCACTTCAAGTCGTTCCAGTAGGAACCGATGCACGATACAAAATTATCAGGGGCGACAAGGCACCGGTCGACAGAAATTGGGAAGGATTTTAGTCAATATAAGCGCCGTCATCTTCCTCCTCTTCCTCAACGTACTCCGGCTTTGCCGCTTCCTCCTTTCCTTCCTCCCTTCTTGCTTTAGCGTCTTGACCGCCGCCGCCGCTCCACCGGATCTAGCGAGGCCGTCCTAACTTTCGCTCTGCTGGATCAGAAGATTTTTATAATGTTTTTTTCAGTCTATTTTATTTTTTCCATATTTTTCTTTTAAAAAATATTGATGTGTTGGAAAAGCTAAAATGCACTTTAAATTGGTAGATGTGTATTTTTTTTTTTACGATATATATTTCGCGGTTGCAGGGCCGTTCATATGTTTTTTAGGGTCCTGGACGAAATAAGAGTTGTGGCCCTATATTTTATAACCACAAAAATTATAATGGTATTTTTAAATTCTCATATCATTATCTAATATATATCTAGCAGTTCAATACATCTAAAAACTTGTGTACAATACATCTAAAAACATATGATTATGAAAGAAAGAACATTTACCTGAATAGAAGAATAAAAGATTACGTAGATAATTGAAGAGAAGATTGCACCATCCAAAATAAATAAATGAGCTGTCACTTATTTGCAAGTGTAAAAAAAATTATTATAGAAAGCAAATAGCAACTAAATTAGTACGGATTATACACAACACGAAAGTAACAATTAATAATTAGAGAAGAAAGTGAGAGAGTAAGAAACTAGCGGTGCTCGTGCACTAATGCATCTGCACTATGTAGCAATGAGCGAACCAGCGAGTGGTCAGCTTGGTGGCGAACCAGCGAGCAGCGGCCGGCGGCCAACAGGCAGCAAGCGACAACCAGAAGACCGGCGGCGCCGCGGCGGCAGCCATCGACACTGCACATCGCGCCCGTGCACAGGCACTGAGGCACGACGCGGTCTAAGCAGCGGCGCAACGCACTGGGGCTGCAGGATGCTAGCCAGCATCGGCGCGGCAGCACCTTGCGGAATCGCGGCGTTGACGACGACAGCGAGCCGGCGACCGCCGTCCGAATCCATCCCCAAATTGGCAACAGGTACATCATTAAAGGATCTATCGTCGGACTTGGGAAAAAAATTAGGGATTTGACGGGATTTGGGGGGCGGCTGTTAGGGATTGGGGAGAGGATGCGATCTGGAGACGAGGGAATCGGGAAATGGAGAGTCCGAGAGTAGAGACGAGAGGTACACACAGCGGGGAGAGGTTCCTCTGCAGTCGACTTCACGGTGCCATCGTCACTGACGTGTGGGTCCGGTCCCACGCGTCAGTGACGCGGTGTGGCTGCAGAGGATCTCATCCCCACACAGCGGTACATACCTGGGTCGACCCGGAAGCGTATCGTCTGCCGTCGGTAAGAGAGACGGTAGAGGCTTGTAGCGCAATCGGTGGTCGTCAGTTTTCAATCGAACGCTACATCTCGTGAGCCACCGAAAGAAACAAACCGGTACGCGCGTCTGGCCGTAGATTATGCATCAAACAGCTCCGCGAGATTACCATTTCCCCTATTATTTTTCCTCTGGCGGGAATTGATGCACAGAGAACCATGTTTGCCGCCTCTTCGTCGGTTCTTCTCCATCCAGTCCAAAGGTTGAGCGCCTCCTCGCCAGCTCGTCCTTGTCTCCCCTAAGCCCTGAGCGCATTTCCTAATTGCTGCTTCTACATCACGGTTGATGGCAGGAATGGAAACCAGAAAGGCACCTCCTGATTATGTGCCTCGCAACCGTGAGCCTCCTCCCAATCAAGCTCCTCCTCCTCCTGCAAATGGAAGGTATATTTTACAAATTGGGCAATTGATTTGAATGTAGCACAAATGAACTTACAATATTATGGTCATGGCTCACAAGTGATTAATCTTTTCATTGTGTAGTGTACTATCTAGTATGATTCCTCGTATTGATATGCTATTTGGAAATTTGGGTGATGCTGAAACCTTTTGGAATAATTATGGAGGTCAGATGGGCTTTAGCACTAGAAAGAAATATGAGAACAAATGTAAAAAGGATGGAAGAGTTACATCTTGTAGGTTTGTCTGTTCGAAGCAAGGTTTGAGAGCAAAGGACAAAAGAGATCATCTCACAAAAAATCCTCGAGCAGAGACAAGAACCGATTGTAAAGTGCGTATGGGAGTCTCGTTCAATCGAGCAACAACAAAATATAAGGTGATTGACATGGTTCTTGAGCACAACCACATCCTCCAAACTCCGGAAACCTCTCATTTGAAGCCATCACTTTGAAACATCTCGACAGTCCAAGCTTTTAAAATTGAAATGGCGAATGATTCAGGAATTAAGCCTAGGACAGCTCATGAACTAGCAACTAGGCATGTTGGAGGAGCGGCTAACCTTGGATACACTTGTCGTGATCTCAAGAATTATTTGCGGACTAGACGCCAAAAGGATATGAGATATGGTGAAGCTGGAAGCATATTCCATTATTTTCAGAAGAAGGTAGCTGAAAATCCTTCATTTTACTATGCCGCGCAGCTCGACAGTGAAGAACAGATGACAAATATATTTTGGGCTGATGCTAAAATGATAATTGATTATGCATATTTTGGTGATGTTGTCACTTTCGACACTACTTTTGGCACAAACATAGAGAGCCGGCCATTTGGTGTATTTGTTGAATTCAATCACTTCAGGGAGACGGTGATATTTAGGGCTGCTCTCATGTACGATGAATCATACAACTCATTTAAATGGCTCTTTGATACCTTTTTGATGGCCCATAGTCAAAAACATCCTGTAACCATTTATACCGATAAAGATATTGCAATGGGTAAAACAATAGGCGATGTTTTCCCCTCCACATGGCATGGTTTGTGCACTTGGCATATAATGCAAAATGCAATCAAACATTTGAATCGTCACAAGATCGATGCCTCATCAAACATTCTTGCTGATTTCAGTGCGTGCATGTACGAATATGAAGACAAAGATGACTTTGAAGAGATTTTTTCCAATATGAGAAGCAAAGTACATGCACAATCTTGGCTAGATAGTATTTACAAGGTGAAAGAAAAGTGGGCTAAATGCTATATGAGGGATGTTTACACGCTTGGAATGAGAAGTACGCAATTGAGTGAAAGATTAAATAGCCACATGAAGGACTATTTAAACCCGGGGTTGAATGTCCTTCGTTTCTTTAAGCATTTTGAGAGAGATGTCCAAGCAAAAAGAGATAAAGAGATAATATCTGAGTACGAATCAAGAAACAAATTGCCTCAAATTAAAATGAAAACTCCCATGCTGTTGCAAGCAAGTAGGCTGTACACTCCACAAATATTTGAAGGTTTCCAAATTTTATATGAAAGATCTATGTTGGCCTATGCAAAGTTGACGGATGATGGTATGGTATTTATTGTTTCTATTAGATCTCTTGATGACCCTCTTGCCGTTGAAGAGGAGCACATGGTAATCGGTTCTTTTCAAGAGGGCAAAATATCATGTAGTTGTCAAATATTTGAGCGATTTGATATATTGTGCAGCCATGCAATCAAAATTCTTGAGATGATGGATATTAAGCAATTACCTAATTAGTATGTGTTGAAGCGATGGACAAGGGAAGCACGACATGGAATAGTTATGGACAATGTTGGGAGAAATGTGTTGGAGGACCCAAAGTTAGATGCTACTCGTCGCTACAAATTTCTTTCACACAAGTATATTTCTGTGGCCTCTAAGGTAGCTGAGTATGAAGAAACATCTCTAATGGTTGACAATGCTCTAGATATCCTTCAAAAGCAGGTGCAAGAAAGACTCGACACACTTTCTATTGACAAGGCTCTAAGTGTTTTACCGATAGTACAAGATAATATACCGCATGCTAGCTGCTGGCCTCAAGAAAAAAGAATCCAAAAAGGGTGCATGGAAGAGAAAGAGAAGTTGGGTTGAGAAGAAGATACCAAGGAAGAACAACACTGTAAGTTCATTTCTTTATTGAAATTGCTTTGGCTCAATTTCTTTATTAAGTTTATCTCCATTTACAATTTATAGGGAGCAAAACAAGCAGTGAAAGGTCTATGAGCATTACCAAATTATGCTGGGAACCGTAGTAAATTGTTTTGTATGAACTAGTAGAAAAATATGCAGGGAGCAGTACCAAAATCCTTTTGTATGAAAAATATGGATGGAGCAGTACCAAAGTCCTTTTGTATAAAAATATGGATGGAGCAGTACCAAAGTCCTTTTGTATGTAAAATATTGTTGGGGGATGCATCTGCTCACTATTGAGTTTCAAGCAAAATTAGAAACCTAGCAATATTCAGTCTATTATCCTTTTCTCATTGCAATTCAGAGAGTACATTGTGCATGCTCAATTCAAAGCTACAATTCAATCTCTGGAAATCATCCAGTACATGAAACAACAGCTCTTACCCAAAAAAAAAACAAAGATTTAGCTTCCACTATGCAGATTCAGCTTTGATAGCTGTTACAAAAAAGAGCCTTTTTAAAGCAAAATCTTTCAGAACTACAATTACAACTTCAGCATCTAACAGACTGACACTAAACAGCTAGTCCTCTTCCTCTTCTTTTCACAAATCTTCCTCCCACATTGCAAAGTAAACTCAACATGCGATCCGTCAAATTACAATGGTCTAATTACATACATGCATACAACAATGCCTGATTACATACATGCAGTAAGATTTTGGACTTGTCAAATTTGCAACAATTTTGGACTTGTAAGGCTAATCGTTCTCGCTCTCTAGTCCACCAGCGTTTTGGAGATAACTAAAAGCTGTAGTCATCAAACCACCATTACATCCAGCATCGCATGAATTGAAATCCCCAAATTTTCCAAATGTAGCATCAAATGGAAGTTGGAATGAACTGAAATCCCCAAATTTCTTCGAGCCCTGCAGCAACAGCATCGAGCAAGAACTGAAATCCCCAAACTAGAGTACATTTCTGGCGCCGTGGTCTCGCCAGTCGAAATCAGCGGGGAGGCCGTCGGTGGGGAGGATGGGCGCCTTGTGCTCCGAGCCGGCGAATCCCTTGAGGATGCTCCGTGGGCGGCGGCGAGGCAGAGGAAGCGCCCGGAACTCGGCGGGGTGAGGTCGGAGAACTTGGTGACGCCGTGGACGGCGGAGGTCGAGCCATTGGTGGCGCCACGCCACCGCCCATGTTGGCCTTGAACACCGACACCGGTGCGGCGTGCTCGTCGCCGTCATGATCGACTTGCCGGCGCCGGACGAAGCTCGCAATCGCCTCGCGTTCACTCCAAATCGTTCTCGTGGGAGAAATAGACAGGGCAACAGCAACATAGGTGAAAGAAGGAGTTGAGCCGTGGATATTCGAATGGATGGCCGGATGCAATTACGGCCGAGAACGGCCGACAGTACTAAAGGCAGACAATACGCTTCCGGGTCGACCCCCCCACTCCCATGGGCACTGGGCCATTGTCGCGGTTGCCCTGGCCTAGGAACAACCTTGTGGGTTGGCATGGCCCAAATGATGTATCGGGTTGGGCCTAGAAATCAAACACTACGGGCCATCCGGTTTGGCCCGACTATACGTGCCATGCTTGGGCTGACACGGCTCAAATTATGACATGAGTCAGTAATTTGTGTTTTTATGGTGTTTTGTTACTTGGATGAATTTTGGTTTTACATAAAAATTATAGAGAATTTCGAGACACATCTTTTTCATGTAAACAAGGTTTTCATTTGAGCAATGCATAAATTTATAAAAATTATTTAGTGTGCTGCCCTTTTTAGGGCCACATCACACTTTTCACACTTTTCGGTAATTCAACTTTTTGGAAGTATTTCGTTGATCAAATGTATTTCAGTTCTACGCCAAAATTGTAGCGAATTTCGAGACATATCTTTTCGTGTATACAACCTTTTCATTTAAGCAACTTACAAATTTCTAAAAAAAACATTTATCTTTTGGTTTTGTCAAACGTGCCGGCACGGCCCGATCGTGGCCTGGCGTGCATTTATGCCGTGCGGTGCCTGACTTTTGGTTATCCGTATCAGTTCGACCTGGCCTAAGTATTGACCGGGCCGTGGCAGTCACACGGTCGCTCCAGGCACGACAGGCTCACGCCGGCACGGCTTAACTCCTAGCGCTAATCAGTGGCCCGAAGCTTACTTTTACACCGGGCCGGGCCGATCGATCCCAAGCTCGCCAGTCAGGTCAACAGATATGCCAGTTGCACTAAAAGATCCTAGAGCCACCAACCGCGAAGGATCGAGGTATCTCAGCATCAGGCAGACAGGCAGTCTCGCTCCTTCCACCTCTACTCTCCAATCTCCATCGTGTCTTGAGTCTTGACCCGGCCAAGAAGTGTCCACAATACGACGACGTTAGGATGATGAAGAAGAAGCCGCCGTCAACGTATCCTATCGCCGGCCACTTGCAAACCATCCACACGGTGCAAGAAACAGTCGCTCGCTCGCAGCTCCAGTCTCCTCTGCACCACTCCACCAGCTTCTCGAATCTCGATCGAGGCGCAGCCTAGACGGAGACGCGCTCCGTCGATCACCATGGTGTGCAGTAAGCAGAGCGGCGGCGAGGAGGAGAAGGTCCCGAGAGATCGAGCACGTCCCGATGGTCGCCGGCGACGGCGAGCGCGTGCTAGTGCCGGTGAGGCTGCTCGGGGACACCTGCATCGCGGAGCTGCTGGACATGGCGGCGCAGCGGTACGGGTACGGCCAGCCGCCAAGCCGGGCGTGCTCCGGAATCCGGATCCCCTGCGGGGCCAGTCACTTCCGGCGAGCTAGTAGTCGACAGCGCCATGCATAGAGGCTAGAGCCGCGAGTATTGTGGAGCAATGCCTATGCGTACATACAGCGTAGACAGACAGTTTGTTCTTCATATATGAATCAATTCTTTGATTAAATTATCATAAAAAATTACTTCGTTGAATTTAAATAGATAACATATAGCAATATATGTTTATATTTATTTACAAAGCAGAACGATCGAAAGCAAGTTAATTATGTTGGTTGAAAACAAAATCCAGAGGTATACATGAATTGCAGGTTTCTTTCAGAAAATAAGATAAAATCAAACCACAACCACAAGCTGATCGATGTCGTTCGAAGTTCGAACTGCAAAACATGATCGAAGAATCACGGCCATTGCATGCCAAGCAGGGTATACGTACATGACACTTAGCATGAACAGCGTACGTACATGCCACATTGCCACTATGTAAGATGGCGACAGTACGTATGACATTGCTAACTAGTAATGTACTTGCACAGCATTGCCTGTAATGATTGTGAGTACTGAGTAGGGACGGTCAGCAACTCTTTTTTTTTCCCCTTAAAATCATATATGAGACACTTGTTTTTTTTTTTTTTGTCAACCAACCGCCTAAACTTTATGTTACCATTTTTAGGATATATGTTAGTGTTTCTTCTCGCAAAGCTCTAAATACAATTTGTAATATATAATTTCTTTGACTCTAAACCTCCTACAGCCCTACCACAACTTTATAAGTGAATCAAACAATACTACTGATGTTTATGTGTCCGTTATGCGTGGCATTACTTTCATAAGTACAAGTGCATTTTGAAACTTTTTATTTTTTTGTATTTTCTCTCATAGGGTGACGACGTGGCGCAACTAGATGAAGTAATTAAACTATTTTGTGAATCCTCTCTTTTTAAAAAAAAGGTTAATTTTTTATGTACATCTACATGAAAGTATGGTTTCATGTGCTTTTAGACCATAGTTATATTTTCCGAATTTTTTCTATTGTTTCTTAATTCATTTTGTAGAAGTTAATATTTGTAATGCTTAAAATATTCATTTATGGAGCCCCATCATGAATTTTTTTGTTGCATCTTGGTTTTTTTTATATATTTAAATTTTTTAAGTTAACATTTCTAATTCTGAAATTCATTTATGAACCCCATAATAATTTTTTGTTGCATTTTTATTTTTTTTGTTTCTTTACATTTTGAATTTTTCTTCGGGGTGCGTGGCGCATGGTTGCGCCGCGTGGCGTAACCTGGAGGCAGCCTGTAAGTGCTTTGTATCTATAGATAGATAGAAGATAGATATAGAAGCTTATGCTATTGACACAACATCACCCTACCCCCTCGTCCCACTTCCTACTAGTTTCGTCTATTCCACCTTCCTATGTCTTCTTCTTCTCTAGTGCACCTTTACAAGCAACTGCCACTGCCATCCATCATCCCCGGCCTCTATCACAGCTAGTATAAACTCTTGTATTCTGTGATGTGTGACATCCTAATAAAAATATTAGGTGTTCCACGTGTTTTTAAAAGATATAAAACCTAAGGTAAAATTTGAATTTATTATTTGTCTATGATATAACCTATTATAGCTATTATTTTAAGATCGGATAGGCTATTTTATGCACAAGCCTTGCTTAGAATTGGTATGGGGCAGTGTCAACATGTGCCCTAGGTTCTCAAGTACTCTCTCTGTTTTTTTTGTTTGACGCTTTTGACTTTTGAACACGACTTTGACAATTCGTTTTATTTAAAATTTTAGTCCCCGCGAAGGATCGAGGCATCTGATCAGGCCGTCTCGTTCCTTGGACCTCTAGCCTCGAGTGTCGACCAGGCCAAGAAAGCACTGTCCATGTCACGAGTCACGACGTTAGGAAGAAGAAGAAGCCGTCGTCGTTTGACTACTTGCAAACGATCCACACGGATGCCTCTGCCTTCTCGCCTCCCTACTTCCTACTCCCTAGCTATAAATACAGCTACCTTCCTGCAGATGGCTCGTCTTCTTCAGCACCGGCCCAAGAAACGGTCGCTCACTCGCTTGCCGCCGCTCGATCGAGCTGATCTCGATCGGGGGCGCAGCCTAATCGGACGCTCCTCGAATTCACCATGGTGTGGAGGAAGAAGAGCGGCGGCGGCGAGACGCCCGACGCGGCGCCACGCCACGGCGGCGAGGAGGAGAAGCTGGTGCCGAGGGGGCACGTCCCGATGGTCGCCGGCGAAGGCGAGCGCGTGCTGGTGCCGGTGAGGTTGCTCGGGGACCCCCGCATCGCGGAGCTGCTGGACATGGCGGCGCAGCGGTACGGGTACGGCCAGCCGGGCGTGCTCCGGATCCCCTGCGGCGCCAGTCACTTCCGGCGAGTCGTCGACAGCGCCATGCAGAGAGCCGGTTAGCTAGGCGCCATGGTCGAGGTGACGAGTACTTGTGGAACTATGCGTACGTACAGTGTAGAGTGTAGACAGATAGATAGTTTGTTCTTCATATATCCAGCAATTCATCAATTCTTTGATTGAATTATCGCAGAATTCTTTTCTTTTTGCAAATTTATCTCCTCTTACCGAGCATGAACAGTAATGTACGCGACAGTGACACTAACCATGAACAAGGTAGAAACTGAAATTATGGGCAAGATGGCGAGTGGCGACCTCACACCACCTATAGTGATAGTGAGGACGGAGGGACCGTCTCTCCACTTTTTTCCTCATAAAATAGTATTATAATCTACACCGTTATTTTTCTTAAAGTTAAATGCTTTTAATTTGGGGAGCCACTATAAATCGAACATCTGATTTAATGAAAAGAACAAACGTCTGATTTAATAATAGTGGCAAGATGTTTCGAACGTATATATAGTATGCTGCTAGAACATACACTTTGTATCGCTAAAACATTTAGTTGTTTCCCCTGGAATATTATGTTCTATCAACGAAGCATACAACATAAAGTCATCGAAAAACAAACCAACCATTGGAACATTTCCATAATTATGATAGTTGACCACCTAAAGGACCTCAAGCTAAGAGCCCTCAAGGAAAATCAGTCTCGATGTTTTTGGGGGACTTGTCAAGGGTGAGGTCCGTTTACGATGGTTGTCAACTGATATTAAGAATAATATATATATTGAATGCTATGTAAGGGAGAGGCACTCAAGACATATGCATGCATCTCTCGATGGCTTGGAATAAGTTGTTGAAACGGGATATGCTAGTGCTCGGCTTCGAGCACCATGAGAGGACCTCTCTCGACAACATTATGCAATGCTGCCAAGGGAAGGTACGTCGGGGGTATTTTAACTTAAATTTTGAACCCACGCCACTGTCGTTTCCCTGTATAATGATCCATGTATAACATTTAATGTAGGACATATGATGATGTGGGGGAGCTGGTATAGAAATTTGGGTTAATTCTAATGAAAGAGTTGACTTTACATGAGAAATAAGAAATTTTATGTGAGAACATTTTTTATAAAACACACGCAACTATCTCTGTATATCATTGTTTACGCACTCTTTGATGTTGTCTATAGCATGGATATCATTGTAGACAACAGTCCTCTGTACAATTCAACAGTCGTCTGTACAATTTTACGTGCCCTTCAGCTGGACTTCTTTTAGATGCGTTAATAAGCTTACAGACTGGCTACTCACAAGACGTACGTTAGTCCAAACATCAAACTTTTCAAATCTCAACCAACCGCATTTGTTCAAAGAGATATTAAATTTAGCAACACCTAGTTATTATACCGTCAGTGTCGCGAGGAATCTATTATATATATTAGTACAAGTCCGGACATCCCCCGCTCCCCCCCCCCGCCACGTGGCGATTTTTCCCCCTGCTGCGGCCACGTCACCCCAAATTCTCCAGCCGTCCGATGCTGATCGAACGGCCTCTGCGAGGCGGTGGCTTCCGTGGCCTCCGTTGGGCCACGTCGCTGTCCCCCTCCCATCTTATTGCCTGGCTCCGCAGGCCTCTGCAACCACGCCTCCTCCCCACACCGCTCGCATCCCGGCGTCGGGTGCTCCGCCTCGGAGGCTCGAGCCCACCGGCCCTGCCGCTTCTGCGCCGTTTTCGTCCTCCTCGCCAGCCCCCGTTCGAGTCGGCCGGCGACGCCCGTTGGAGTCGTCCCCAGATCTGGATGCTCAGGCGGTGCCTCCTCCGCTCCCACGCCGTCGTGCGCGGCCTCGACCTCGACGCCGCCGCGCTCAACGCCTCCACCGACGCCGCCCCGGAGGGCCCCTTGCCCGCCAGGTTCAACCCCGCGGTCGTCCCGGAGGTTGAGCTGGCCGCCTCGCGCTGGGGCATCCCTGCGCTCGACGCCGTCGTGCGCAGCGTGGACGTCTCCCTCACCCCCAGGTGCGGCCACCGTCCTCATCCTCAGGTGCGCCTCCGCTCCACCTTCACACCAACTTTGCTCTGCGCTAATCTAAATTTCCCCGACCTGAACCAAGGCAAGATCTTTGTGTTCCTGTTCTTTGTTGTTTCGCTGTATTTTTAGATTCAACTCACATGTTTGTTATTGCTATCGTTTAGTATTCGTTTTTATAAAAGCTTTATTGCCTCACCGTGATGCGCTCATTCATCGCTGATTTCGATCTGTTCCGATGTGCAGTTCCTCTTGATTTACATTTCTAAAGATAAGATGCGTCATAGTAATAAGACATCGTCCATTATTTATAGATTCATTAATGTGTTCAGCATATGTGCTTAGCCTTACCAATGCGGTGCTTACCGATTTAGATATATAAGCGGCAGCCACAGCATAGTAACAGCCAATCATAGATGACAGTGGATTCTAAACAGAGTATGTTCATATGCAATTATGGTGTTTACGGTTTATGATCAAATGCGGTCCTATCAGATTTGCTTCTTATCGTAAAATGTATTTACATAGGATCATATGATCTACGGTCATAAATAGCTTGATCGTGTAGGACACATTGTATGGCGCGCCAACTTTTTTGTCAGCCTTCATTTACGACCAAATTTACATTTACGACCAAATTTACAGACACCGTGTTACTCACAAATTATGATATGTAAGTTTTTTTTTTACGAAATATTGTTGGTCACCTCTGTTTATGCTCAGGTTTACAAACAATATGTTATTGCCGAATTATGGCAGCTTAGTTTTTTTAATACATTATTGCCATTTACAATTTATGAGTTTACGTCTACCTTTTAGGTTTATCGCTTTAACTAAGATGCGCTTATATGAGATTACAGAGCTGAGGAAAACATATATAACATAGCCATCCAAAAATTTAGGTCATGTGAACAATTTGTCGATTGGTTAGTTCGTAGCATAGCCATCCAAAAATACCGCGAGTTCAAATGTATTGTTCAAATGTGTTTTGCTTATTTTCAGTGAAATCATAGATCTCAGAATGATGCCCTTTTTGGCTTGCAGGGTTGAAACAGAAGGCATAGAGATTAGTGTTGTAAGTCCTCGGATGACCACCAATGGCCAGAACAGCTTTTGCCTAGCCCAATTAATTTCCTCTCTTCTCCTACAAAAATTAATTATATTCGTGCAACATATTGTTGAGCCTTGGCGACAGTCCTAAATTTTGATGTTTGGTTTATTGTATTCTGATTTATTGCAGGTTGAACACGTGCTTCTAAAGGTTCTCCATGGAGGGGCTTGGTTCTTCAGCTTCATTGAAAAGATGATGTTTACTGAGATCATGAGATGGTGCCATATAGTTTGCTTTCCTCTGCAAGGTCCTAAGCTCTAATTGCTCTTACTGCTTTACTTTATCTTCCTGATTGTTTGGCTGTTTCAGTTTGTTGCTAGCAGATGCCATTTCTAATCGTGTTTACAGGGAGCAAATGATTTTAAAAAGGTAAAATACCTCTTCTCATGAAACATGCTTCTTTCTTTCTTAATTGCAAAGTGGCAATTCAAATCCCACAGAGGTAGAATTTCCTAAAAATGGCTGATGGTGTATGGTGCCTATGCGGACGTGGCATTCTTAACTATTATACACATTTCTTTTTTTTTTTTGGCTAGACCTATATTTTATTAGTTCCATTCACTGCATGGTCAATGTGGATTTTCCTTTAAATTTGCTTGAATCGTGCTTTTATTTTCTAAAAGAAAAGGAGAGGACAATATATGTGCCCCGGCTTATAAGGTTCTACAGAATAGGAAGGTATGATTGAAAGTAGTTCCTAAGTTACTTAATAGAGATTTAGTTGGTAATGAGATGGCTGGCCAACGATGTAGTATGCGATTATTTCAGCATGTTAAATCATGTCGACTTGATTTTTATTTTCCATATGTTACTTGCATTATAGGTAAGCATGCTAAATCATGTCATTGTTTTCATTTTACACCTATTATACTAATTTCATTAACAAATCGCAACAGCTCAATTTTTAGGGTATGGATAGGGGTACTGAGAAGGATTCAAGCAGGTGTGTGCCATTTATATATGCGTTGCTACACATGTCACTTTTTTAAGGACATATCTTTTGGGCTTAAGTGATCTCATGTCAGTTGATGGTATATATCCACATATAGTGTTCGTGGTATGAAGCTACATATTGTGCTCTTTTTTTATCTTTCCCTTTTTTTTCTTTGGTTCAATGTGCCTCCTAATTGTATCTTCAAGTTATAGAGAGGAAATGGCCCATCTTTCTTTGCTTCTATCACCTGTTCTGAATATGAAATCTGATATCTTCAGCTGTACATTTCAATTCTATTCAGGAAAAATTGGAGAATCTCCCATTTCCATGACGATTTGACATATATTGTTGTTGATCTCCTGCCTGAAGATTTGGACGACTAGGCCATGGAGGTTCAGATTTTGCATCCTTTCTCCAACATGTCGATATTCCTTCGACCAGCATGTCTTTTGGAGAAGGTAACGATACCTTTTTCTCTTTGTTCCAATATTTATTAGCCTTTTTAATGTGTGCTATTGGCCACCTTGGCCCTTGCAGGATCAGGTTATCCAGTTTAACCAAGTTAGTTTCATTATAAAAAATACATTTGGCCTACAGAAATACATTGGACACATTTTTACCCTATATGTGTGAGTTTTTTAATAGAAATCAATGTTGTATTTATAGTTATATTATGAAGCTACATATTGTGCTCTTTTATCTTTTCCTTTTTTTATTCAATGCGTCTCTTAACTGTATCTCTTTAAATATGTTTCCGCCCACATTGGCATCAGCAAACACTAAGGTTGTACTCGCGCGCGCCATGGGCGCGCGAGCTCAACTAGTTCTCACCAATGTGGACCTCCATGTTGTTTAAACCAAACACGTCTGCACGTTCTATACCTGGAAAAGTGCAAAGTGGACCGATAGCTTACCACCAACTTTCATGGTTTACAGTTTTGTGAGCGGGGTTTTTTTTAGCGAATTTTAGCTGCTTTTGACTAGGGATGGCAATAGGGCTCTATTTTTTTTTCTATCTTAGACATGGAATTCTTCTATTAGGGGACAAATATGAGGAGATATAGCTCACTGGGGGATGGATATGGGAAAATTTATTTCCTATCGGGGATGGCGGCGACGGGAATAGGAAAATAGTTCCCCATGGGGACAAGTATAGAGACCTGAATTCAGCCTAGCTCAATTCAGTAGTTAGCACATCAACACCCCCACAGGCCCATCCCATCCTCGTACCTCCACATGCATATGCATGGCCAACTTTTTTTAGATAAGCCCAGTCCACCTTTAACCCTAACCCCCTCATGCCTTTGTCTCGGCCTCACCCTAAGCCGCCTTCACCCTAATCCAATTGTCTCCTCCATGATCCATCCCCAACTCCTCATTTCCTTCCTCTCCTACCTCCTTATGCAAGCGAATGGCATCCTTAACTCCTCATCTCATCCCGATGCAAGCGGCATCGACAAGTGACAACAACACACACAACAAGCCTATGGATACCCTCTAGTGGGGGAGCGCTTGCCGGTGAACGACGGTTGAGGCATTAGTAGTGACAGCGGCGCCATTAGCATTAGGTTTCTTCTACCCCTTACCTCCCTCTTGATCTGCTAGTGGCGACGGCATCGAACGGGGACGTAGCTCCTTATCACCGAAATGGAGACAAGGAGAAAACTTCCTGAGGCCAGGTTCGCGGACAAAAAGTAGTGGGAGTTTCACGCGGCTAGGACAAAGACGTGATTGCACTCTGCGTCGGGGATCAGCTCCGTTGCCTCCCTTGCTTTGACTGAAAACCGTTCGATTTGTGTAGAAAGACTACAGTTTGAAGGGATTGTTTCGTTTTATGTCAAAAACCGATCGGTTTATGTTAAGTTTTGAATTGACAACATTAAATTTGTATCGGTTTTAGCAATTGGCCTTTCCCCGTGAACCCTGCCTACCTCATATGGTTGTTGTTGTGGAACCACACTGGCAAGCCTGTCCCATGGCATGGCTACGGTGCGTGGAAGTCGTGGCTCGGCTGGCCAATGTCTTTGGTGGGTCCCATATTGGGACATGGCCGCAACCCTAAGTAATAGTACAAATAGAGGTGCAGATCCCATGTATGAGAATCAATCTAATAAAACATAATTTCACTCTGCATTTTGTATGCTTGTGTCTACTTTGTAATTTCGTGATTGTTCATCTACACTTCATACTACACCCAATATAAGATTTTACAACATTTGCTTACATGTTTCATGAAGCTGTAGGTAGCCATGGGGGGATTACGTTTCCAATTTCTTACATAAGAGATCTTCATGAAGCCGCAGGTAACCGTGGATTTAGCCTGCTAATGGGCACAACCCCACCCCATTTCCACCCCAAACCGAAACTGGTTACAAAAATCCTCACCCCGACCCGCACCGATTTAACCATCCGAGGAATCAAAGCCAACCCACCCCATTTGACTTTTCAACCCAAACCACCCCACCCACCCCACCTAGGTTGCACGGGTTCCAACCTATTCTAAACCCATTTCCCTGACATTTGTCTGAGGATCAAGCGCACTCTTAACAATGCTTGTTACTTCTGAGTCATATAAAAACAAGTGTACGCAAATAGTTGCTGAATTAACTAACCTAGCCCAACCCTCGCTAGAGCCACCGATGCGCCGCTGCTGCTTATTGCTTGCTGCTTGCTGTGCTGGAGTCGCCGCTGGCTCCTGCGCATATGTAGGGCTGGATTTGATCCGATCCTGAGCAAGCTTACCCTGCCAAAGCTCCAGATCGGTTGGGCTCTGGATCAGATCGAGCTTGGATCGAATAGGTTCGAGTTTCAGCTAGGGATCAAGATCGAGATCAACAAAAGCTCGGTTGAGCTCGAGATCAGATCGTTTTCAGCTCAGGAGGCAAGCTCACCTAGTGAAACCGGAGATGGCGAACTGGAGGAGGAGTGGCCGAGTAGGGGCTTGCCTTGCCTTCGACTTGGAGACAACAAGAACAAAGAAGATCTAGGGCGGCGGCAAAGAGCCGCTGCTTGCGTGAGGCGGGCGATGAATCCCGTCGTCATGGGTCGATCAAGGCAACCAGTGGGAGTAGATCGACTGTCGTCTTCGCCTTAGGGGTAGGGCATGGCGGCGGCCGGGCGGCCGACGGCGGTGCAAAATATTCTAGGGTTTGGGACTTGGAGAGGAGGAGGACCGAGGAGTGAGGCAGTGCAAGGTTCTGCAGCGCCAGCGCGCATGGCGAGGGTCCGGCCGGGAGCCGCAGGAGCGGGAATCGGGCGCGCGCATATAGTTGCGTGGTGGGCCGTGGGCCGTAGGTAAGAGAGTTATGCTGATGAAGAATTGCCTGGTGAGGTTGCATTCGAGCTTGCATCGAGCTATTCGAGATCGGCTTGGGATCGGCTCGAAACACAACCGAGCTTTGCCTTAGGCTCGAGATCGGCTCGTTTCGGGCTCGAGCTCGATCCGATTTCGAATAGCTCGTCGATCCCGAACTTTTGGTCCAGCCCTACGCATATGCCGGCGACCCGCAACTCGCAAGCGCCGCTATCCTAAGCCGACGTCGTGGACGCCGACCTGTAGCCTAGCAGCTTTAGCCGACGCTAGGACGCCGCTGCCGAGCCGAGCGCCGCCTCACTGAAGCCCTTGCCGAGCGCCGCCTTGTCAGATGGAGAACCTCCACAGCCTCGTGGAAGCCCCTTGCCAGAGCGCCGCCCTGCCGAAGAACCTCCGTGTGCTGCTTTGCCAGATGCCCCTCGCCGGATGCCACCGAGGAGCCCCTACCAACACGCCCAGTCTCCTTCCGCTCTCCCCTCTCTTTACCTCACAGTCTCGATGGAGGAAGAAAGGAATCCTAGGATTTCAGTCAGAGGAGGACCCATGGGTGGTGACCCCATTTCATTCCGTGGGTTTCAACTCGAAATCTACACACCATTCCAACCCAATCCAACCCGTTATTGCCTACAACCCAACCCGACCCGCACCGCACCATTTAATTATCTAAACCCATTTTAACCCAACCCAATCTAACGCACTTAAAAACCAACCCGTTAACCCCGTTACCACCCCTACGTGGATTGCATTTCCAAATTCTTTCTATAAGAAAACCGTCATTAGTTATCTCTCACCTCAGCTGTTTATTTAGAAAAAACTTCTATTTGATCACTGAAATTTGGTTCTGGTTTGACTTGATCCCTGAACTCTAAATATAAAATAAATCAGACCTGCACGATGAAAGATACATATATATATGGAAGAAGTCTAATTTACCTCCCTTAACTATTGCAGAAGTTCATTTTTCCTCCCTCAAGTCATTGGTGGCCGTTCGATGCAAGATTGGACGGCCAGATCTCACCCATTTAACACAGAGGGAGGAAAATTGAACTTTTTCAATAGTTGAAGGAGGCAATGTGGACTTCTTCGTATATATATACCATAATGTAATGGGGCCCGATAAGTCCAACAAGTTGGGTGGAAAAACCTGCAGCACGGCCCATGACCAGATTCACCCACTCATCAGTCATCAGTCCACGCCAATACCATTGACCTGGATGCATGGTTTCAACATCCGCCGAGTCCTCGACTCCATTCTGAAATCTGAACCTGAAACACACTAAAAAATTTTGGGTTTGAAGAAAGAACACGTGCAGTACTAGCTCTGATTAGGAGCCCACGCCGTACGCGCAGCACGCCCGGTTGGTGGACAGAGACCTGACCTCCGTTGAAGCTCCGGTCGCCGGCGGCCGCCGCCGCCGCCGCCGCCCACCAAATCGATCCCTTGACGCTGTCCACCGCCTTTCTTGCTTCGTTCCTCGATGCACACATATATAAATGACAGGCCGTGGCCATTGTGTGCTCGGCCGCGCCTGTAGATGAGCACGCCGAGGAATTAAGCACCTCCGGCACGCGGCGGCGGCGGACGGTGAGTCGCAGCCGTCGCCCAGCTCCACGGCGCAGCCGTGCTACTGCCCCCGCGTCCCGAACTCGAGCCTCCGCTGGTGGCCGGCGTCGTGGATAATGCACTTGGGAATGGAAACTCTATCAATTCATGGGAAGACCCTTGGCTCCCTAGAGAACGAAAATGTGTAAGCTCAAACATAGGAAGCTGCTTGTTGACTAGAAATTAGTGAACCATTTGATCCTATTCAAGGGAATAGCGACCATAATCTGATTGATAATCTATTCAGCCAGGAGGAGGCCAATCTTATAAAGAGCATCCATATTTAGGAAAATATGGAAGATTTCATCGCTTGGAGCAAGGAAAAAAGAGGTAACTTCTCTGTGAAATCGGCCTATGAATTGTTCATGCACATCACAAAACAAAATGTGGGACAATAAGAAAGCTCCAGCAGTAAATGCCCTTCTTTCAACTGGAATAACTTATGGAAAATGAAAATTCCAAGCAAAGAAAAGATGTTCCTCTGAAGATTTGCGCACAACAACCTTCCCTGAAAAGCAATATTAGAAGGAGAGGCTTGAGTATTGACACGCGGTGCATAATCTGCAATAGGATGGATTAAGATGGGGGACACCTTTTCATCAAATGCAAAAGGGTGAAGGAACTTTGGAGAGAACTGGGTTTACAAGAGCTACGCAAATGTGTGCCTATGGTGAGCCGGGGCAAATTGTGGAATTAATTTGGGAGCAAGATGATATTTGATGCACTAGACTTGTTTCATCAGATGATACTTGATGATCCTCCAAAGAGTTGTACAACAGTCTTTTTTTTTTTTTGAGGAAAAGTTGTACAGCAGTCTTGATAATGGATTTCAAGGTCATGTTGATGCAGTTTAACCATCGACTGATGCATTGTCACCGAAGTTGCAACCTAGTAGCTGATGGGATTGCACAACTGGGGGCAAACGCACTGTCTGACATGGTGTGGTTTGAGAATTGAGAATTTTCCAGTGGATTTGTTAATCTGGCTGCTGGGAGTCTGGGACCTAAACCAGCAAGTATAACTAGCTTTCGCTGGTTCTCCCTAAAAAAATGACATGTCTCGGAGGATGCGGCCAAGCGGACCGTAAAGGAGAGATGGCAGGAGCAAGGTTCGTGAGCTTTTCTTTGTGCTGCTCATGGGCTCATGGCTTCGAACGTTGCAGGCAATACAGCCCAAACCGCTTCAGTATGCCATTGCTCGGTGAGCTTACCTGGATAGGTAAGGAATTAAATACTGTTATGACATTATTTTAATTCGAAATTAAAAAAATTTGCCAGTTTAATTAATTAAAAAAATAGCCCTCCGACGCCGGACCATCAGGCGCCATATATTAATCACCCGTTGGACGGGCGTTATTAAAGGCACATAGTTATTAACGTCGAACCAACGGGCGTTTAATAGGGGCAACGGCCTAGAGCACGTTCGAGGTAATAATCGTCCGTTCGTCGGGCCCGTTTTGCACTGTTATGTAAAAACCACCCGACTGACGAGCGTTTTATGCGGCGCGGGAATGAAACGCCCGATGGACGGGCGCTATTTCCTTTAAGAAGCGTATGGCAGTCTCAGACGCAAGACAATGAGCGAGCGGCGGCAATGGATCATGGAGAGGAGGCGCCGAGCAGCAGAGGGAGAAAAAAAGGAGGAGGAGAGGAGAGGAGAGGGGAGGGGGAGGAGGAGAGGAGAGGAGGAGGAGGAGGAGGGAGAGGAGAGGGAAAAAAGAGGTAATTTTCTAACCCTCTCTGTCGACGGTTGAGATATCGATCTCAAGTCGATTAAAGGTTCTTGAGAAGGGGAGATAGGAGACACGCCGAACAACACGAACAGTAATCAACGACGAACATGGAGACAAAGGTTTTTATCCTGGTTCAGGCCTCTCGGGAGAGATAATAGCCCTACGTCCAGCCTTTATTTATATCAAAGAGTATTACAAGATGGAACTCAGTGAGACGAACAGGTCTCGGCGAGTAGTATGCAACGATGCGATGATCAAGTGTGCTATCAGATGATGGCTTGACCCCTAAACACGCCGTAGGTGCGTTGTTTATATAGTGTTGAACAACCAACCTCTGGAGGATAATCGGTAAGACTAACTACGAGATAATAACGAACTCAACATGCAAATACATCCGAGGTAGATAAGGTAAACTCAATTCTTGGGGATCACGACTCTATTCAATCAGGAAAACCACGTCGAGGTCTTCACGTAACAGTCTGCGAACTCTGTTAGTCGGACTCAAACACGATTCCTTGGCCATTCGCCCGTGCGGCCGAGGTGTTATTTGAGCATATGGGCTGATAGAACGTCCGGGCTTTGGCTCGGTAGGCTGCTCGATTGGGCCGATGTCGGGATAAAATTACGCCCACCGCCGCGGCCACTCCGACGGCCCAAATTAAACGCCTATTAGGGCCCAAACCGAAGGTTCTATCAGCCCATGTGCATCTCGCCAATGTTCCCTTGGCGGCACGATGCGTAATGGCCTAGGAGTCGGTTTGAGTCCGACTAACAGTAGTTCTCAGACGACCACGTGAAGACCCTTGGACGTGGTTTCCTGATTGGAGCAAGTAGTGATCCCCAAGAATTGAGTTTACCTTATCTACCTCGGGATATATTTGGCATGTATCGAGTTCGTTACATTGATTCGTGGTCGCCCGCCCGATATTCCCAGAGGTCGGTTTGCTCAAGACTATATAAATAGGGCCTCACGGCGTTAGAGGGACCCTTAGCGAGAGATTTTCATATACTACTCGCCGAGACTCGCCGATCTCGCCGAAGTTCCACCTTGTAATCCTCTTTGATATAAAGAAAGGCCGACGAGGGCTATTATCTCCCGAGAGACCAACCAGATAAAACTCGCTCTCCTCGCTCACGTTGTTCGTGGTTGTTCGGGCGTGTCTCTATCTCAATCTTAAAGAACCTTAGCGACTTTGGGTCGATATCTCAACCGCCGACAATGGCGCCGTCTGGGGATACGCAGACGAGCATGTCGAACTCTATCGCCGATCGAGATTCTCCCGAGGACTACGACTTCGGAAGCGGCGGGATGTCTCTTCCTCGCCGGATCGGATCGATCCTTCGATCTTGATCGCCTCCAGATCTGGTTCCCGCCTGCGTGCGAGGATCGATCTCTCGCCGGGCAGGCTCTTCGCCGGAAGGTTCGTCGTCCCGCAACGAGCTCCGTGCTCGGGATCGATCTCTTGGCCGGCGCTCTTCGCCGGCACGCGTCTGATCCCGGACGAGCTCGTGCTCGGGATCGATCTCTCGCGCCGGGCAGCTCTTCGCCGGCGCGCGGTCGTCCCCGCGACGAGCTCCGTGCTCGGGATCGGATCAAAATTCTTCCGGATCCCGGGCGTTACGCCGGCCGTGGATGACGGAGAGAGTCGACCAGCTTTGGAACATCGACCACTTCGTAAGTTCCTCGTGTAGGTCTTTCGCTTCCTAGCCGCTTTTTCTCAAATTTCGCGCTTTAGTTCGTCCAAGTCTCTCGCCGCCATGTAAAGTTCAACCCATTGAGCGGTGAATGTTCGCGCCCCTGCGCCCTTCTCACCACTCGCCTTCTCGCACTCTCTTTCTCTCGGTAACACTTGATGGTCGTCCGGTCTTGCGAACTCTTGGCTCCGCAATCTTAAGGGTTTTCCTGCCGTATCTAGCTTCAACAAGTTCCTAAACTCGAGTTGCGTAACCGGCATCCACCTCGGCTAAGCTCGCTCGTAAGCCCTCCGCGGCGGAGGCACTTACCGCCACGGCAGACAACCACTTGGCAAAGCTCGCTCTCGTAAGCCCTCCGCGCAGAGGCACTTTCCTTGTTCGGTTACCTTCGAATCGCCTAACTTACGTTAACGGCGCTTTGAAATGAGTCGATCAGATACGGTGTCGCTCTAACTCTCTACGCTGCGCTTGAAGTCGCAAGTTCAGGTCTTCATGCATCGTCTGCATCGGGACTAGGGCGCCGCTTTTCTCTTGTGCACTGCTCGAGTTCGCAAACTCAGTCCTCGAGCGGCTACACAACGGGGGGAGTTAGGCTAAGCGTTCTACCGGTTTTTCTTAAAACTTTCTAGCTACTGTCGCTTTGCACTTGGTTTCTGTTCGTCCTTGTCTTTTCTTTGCTCTCTTTTTGCGTGAAAAGTCGCCGAAGTTACTCGGTCGACTCTCGATCCGATTCAAGCGCCGCCGCGGTCTTGAGTCGCTTTCGCCGACTCCTCGAAGGACCGCTCTCCTTGGTCGATTGGGACTTGAGCTGAATTTCGCAACCCCTGACGCGTTTTCGTTTTCGGTTCCTTTCCTTAGCGTTGGTTTTCCAAAACCTCGTTGGTCTTTCACTCCTTAGCGCCTCGCAGTCTGAGCATGTCTTTTATCCGGCGACGACCTATATGGCTCGGTTAACAAGCGGTGCACCACCGAGGGAGTTTCGCCACCGTAGTCGATTCTCATCGCAATGGGCATGCCCACCGTAGTCGATTCTCATCGCAACGGCACTCTGGCGCTGGTTCCGCGATCCGCCGAGGCGACACCAATGCTATACGGGTCCATGTCCGGATAAGATTTCGCCTCGACGTTTTGCTCGCGCTAAGGTCCCGATCGCCTTCCACGGCTAGCGGTCTTAGCCACAATGGGCTGCACTTACCCGCTGCGTCTTTTTATCCATGCTACGCCCTTCCCGCACGGTAATCCGGAGCAATGCACCACCAACGAGTCCCGCCCACCGTAGTCGATTCTCATCGCGAACGGCACTCTGGCGTCGGTTCGCGTGATTCGCCACGGTGACACTAACGCTATCAAGGGACGTGCACGGAAAAATTATGTCTTGTGCGGTAGGTCGCCTCTTTGCGTGTTTTTCAAAACTTCGCTTTGCTTTTCTTAGAGCCTTTTCTTGCTCTCTTTTCCCTTGCTGGCTTGTTTCTTGTTTATCTTTTGCAGGAAATACAGGAACGGGGAACGTCAGACTCCGGTGATGGTCGTGGCGAGGTTCCAGGCTTCTCCACCAAAACCGATGTCGCATCCCTCTCTTCTGGATACGCCCGCGTGTCCGGGGCGATTCACTTCACCACAGATGATTTCTTGCCTTTGCCCGATCGACCTTCACGGTTTGGCTAAGTCAAGGCGGTCGGCACCAACGGAGTCCTCCCCACCGTAAGCCGATTCTCATCGCAACGGGCAAGCCCATCGTAAGCCGATTCTCATCGCAACGGGCACTCCAAGCGTCGGTTCTCAGACTCGCCAAGACAACGCTAACACCGCCGCAAGGAATACGCCATGGGTAAAGCGTTGATTTCACACGCTTCTCTTGCGGCTCGATCGCATCGGTTGTGATTCACCTCGCGCCGGCAGCTCTTCGCCGGAGCGCTCTGGTCCCATGACGAGCTCCGTGCTCGGGGGCTGGATCACCTCGCACCAGACAGCTCTTCGCCCGGAGCGCGGGCTCCTACCGGGTACGTCTTCGCCTGGTCGTACTTTCTGGTTCCTTTAACGAGCTCCATGCTTCGGGGACTAGATCTTTTTACCTGGTTCCTTCAGCGAGCTCTACGCTCTGGGACTGGGTCACCTTTCCCATTCGTATGCATTGTCTGCTCCTAGCACACGATCTACGTCTGGAGGCACACCACCTTCGCTCCTGACCACGACGTTCGCTCGAGAGCACGATCTATATTTCCTCGGGCAAGCTCTAGCCCGAGAGATGATTCCTCTATTTTCGTTTATCTTTCCTAGGCATCCGAATGCCCGATGCAAGAAGACGAGTCCGTCTCGCGACTTGCTATGTTCATTCTCCGGAAGATCTCGATCTTACCGGATGCGGTGGTACGCTCTTCACTACTAGGAATCCAATCCTCCTTGATGACGTTCACCTCAAGGAGATGATTCACCTCAGATCGGGCGACTCTTCGTCCGGAGGCGATCCGTCCCCGCGACGAGCTCTGCGCTTGGGGATTTGGATTTCGATTTCAGACGAGGGCCGGGTACTCTGCTCGGACAGATGTCGTTCCTGCTCGATGCAACAGAGTTGCTTTCGGCGAAGCGGGTTTTGTTCGGTCCCGAACAAGTCTTGTTCGGTTGAAACATAACCTCGTTCGATGCGCTTTGTTGCGCTTTTGTAGCAGAAAAATACCCTCTTCGTGACTTAGAGTCTCAAGAGGAAGACCCCATTCTAGTGAGTCCTTCCACTTGAGTCTCGGGGCTAGCCGTCGGGGATAAAATTACGGCCCATTGCTGTGGCCCACTCCCGACGGCCCAAACCAACGACCTATTAGGGCCCGGCTCACTGGAAGGTTCTATCAGCCCATGTGCATCTCGCCAACGACCCTTGGCCGCACGATGCGTAATGGCCTAGGAGTCGGTTTGAGTCCGACTCGAGCGAGTTCTGCGACTACGTGAAGACCCTGGACGTGGTTTCCTGGTTGGAGCGAAGTAGTGATCCCCAAGAATTGGAGTTTACCTTATCTACCTCGGGATATATTTGGCATGTATCGAGTTCGTTACGGATTCGTGGTCAGCCCGGCCCGATATTCCCTCGGTAGGTCGGTTTGCTCTGCACTATATAAATAGGGCCCCTACGGCGTTTAGAGGGACCCTTAGCAGAGAGATTTTCATATACTACTCGCCGAGACCTGCTGATCTCGCCGAGTTCCACCTTGTAATCCTCTTTGATATAAAGAAAGGCTGGACGTAGGGCTATTATCTCTCCCGAGAGACCTGAACCAGGATAAAAACTCTGTCTCCCTGTTCGCTGTTGTTCGTGGTTGTTCGGCGTGTCTCCTATCTCAATCTTAAAGAACCTTAGCGACTTGGGTCGATATCCCAACCGTCGACAGTCAGGGAGTGGGCCATGGCAATGGGCCGTGATTTAACCCCCGACAGCTAGCCCCCGAGACTCAAGTGGAAGGACTCACTAGAGTGGGGTCTTCCTCTTGAGACTCCAAGTCACGAAGAGGGAACTTTTGCCGTCACGGAGACAAACAACAAATGACCGAGCATGTTAAGTTTCTCCCGAACAAGACTTGTTCGGAACCGAACAAACCCGATCAGTACCGAGCAACTCTGTTGCGTCGAACAGGAAAACACGTCCGCCCGAGCAGAGCACCCAGCCTTCAGTGCAAACACTGAAAAAAATAGCCGTTGGCAGATCTCAACGGTAACTTGCGCATGAAGCGAAAAAAAGCAGACGACCGCTTTTTACTTAGCTGCTATGTAAAAACTAGCCGTTTAATGGAAAAAATCCGTTCAAAGCTGCTCGTTTGGGTCTATAAAAGCACCCAAACCACCCGCGGCTAGCCACTTCCGCTTTCACGCCTTTCCTTCCCAAGCCCTAATTCCAACCGCGCTCAGCATCAAAGAGCCAAACTTCACCCTCAATCCTGTTCGTCTAGCCCTGGTAACTGCTATGACCAAGTTCGCAGGCACTAGCATGACCGAGGAGGACTTGAAGGTCTGGGAGGAGGAGGGCCACATCGACGCCGGCAGCTGGAGGCTGCCCGGGGAGGAGGAAACTCCGGAGCAGCTCGAGGACGAGTTCGTCAATTTCGAACAGTTCGCACTGTTCGGGTTGAGGTCTTCCGAGAGCGACTTCGTGGAGACCTTCTTCAACATCAGCGGATTGGAGGTAGCGAACCTCAATCCGAACTCCATCCTCCAGATGGCCGTGTTCGCACACCTGTGCGAAGGCTATCTGGGAATCGATTCGCCGGTGGGGCTGTTCCTCCACTACTACATGGTGACGAGGAGCAGCTCCGCCGCTTCGGCGCTTGGGTGCTACTGCCTCAAGCTCCGGACGACTGCCGACGACGCGTCGTACCCTCGTCCACCACTGCTCGACTCGATGGGCGCGTGGTGGATGAGGTGGTTATACACCAAGAGGAGCGGCGACAGCAAGCTCGTCTTCACCGGACAGGCTCCGGCGGAGGGAACACCAATGCCTCGGTCGGAGCTGTCCGACGAGGACTGGTACCTGACGCGGAAGATAGCCTCCCTCGTGGGCCTCGGGCTCACGGGCAGGGAGATCATCCGCGACTATACAAATAATGAGATCTCGTCATTGCGGAGAATCCTACCCTTCTACAAGATAGAAGGATGGGAAGACATCACCAGGGAGAGCACAGGTAAGTTACTCAAACACTTAACCATTCTTTGATGATTCGACCGAACAGGAACTAACAGTTTCTCTTGCTCGGGCAGTGAAGCCAACCGACGCATGGGTGACCGAGCAGGTCGACTCTATGCTGAAGGCTACTAAGAAGGACGGCGAGGTCACCGGCGAGGTGGCCTACACTTGTCCACGCAACGTGCTCGTCCGCACAGACGAGGTAAGTCACTTAAACCCCGCTTGTGTTGCTAGACTTACACTGTTGAAGATGCTAACATTCGCTTTCTGAACAAGCAGGAGGACCAACTGATCCTTGGAGGGATCGTGGAGGAGCTCTCCAACTCTGAGGGAGCGAGGAAAGGCAAGGCCAAAGTGGCCGAGAAACCCAAGGTGGCCGCCGCGCCGACGCGGAGCTCAACGCGCCACGGCGGTCGCCAACCCTCAAGGAAGCCGCCAGCGCGGCCTTGAAATGTAGACTAAGCGAGCGGCTGCCCAATAGCGGAAAAAGACCAAGCCCCTCTCTCCTCATCGAGCAAAGCAACGAAGAGATAAGGGTCATGACCCTTTGGCTTAAGCGCTATGCGCAGGCTCACCCGGGCCATATGGAACGGCTGCAACAGGTCACCGAGCAAAGGAGGCTTGAGGAGGAGGTAGCGCACAAGGAGAGGCTTCTTGCGCTGCGCCAGAAGAGTGCTCAGCTCACCAAGGAGCTGAGCTTGTCGCCACAAGCTCCAGGAGGCCAAGGCGAAGAGGCCAAGGAGCCCCCGAGTAAGAAGCGTAAACTCCACAAAGGAGCGAAGAAAAAGGTCTCGTTCCCTGCGGCAGGTATGTACTAACAAAGCTGTTCTCTGTACGTTATACCAAACCGCGCACGAACTAACTCTTCACTTTTTTCATCAGTTGCTGTCGACGGTTGGGATATTGACCCAAGTCAACCAAGGTTCTTCAAGGAGGAGATAGGAGACACGCCGAACAACCACGAACAAAGAACGAGCAGAGCGGGGTTTTTATCCTGGTTCAGCCCTCTCGGGAGATAATAGCCCTACGTCCGGCCTTTCTTTATATCAAAGAGGATTACAAGGTGGAACTTCGGCGAGATCGGTGGGTCTCGGCGAGTAGTATCTGAAAAAATCTATTAGCGGTGGTCCCTCTAGCGCCGTGAGGCCCTATTTATATAGTACGGAGCAAACCGACCTACCGAGAAATATCGGGCCGGCTAACTACGAGATCGTAACGAACTCGACGTGCCAAATACATCCCGAGGCAGATAAGGCATACTCCTAGTCTTGGGGATCACGATTCCTAATCCAATCCGGGAAACCAACGTCCGGGTCTTCACGTAGCCGTGCAGGACTCTTGTTCGAGACGGACTCAAACACGATTCCTTGGCCACTACGCACTACGCCAGCCAGGAAGCTATTCGACAGGATGCATATGGGCCAGATAGAACCTTCCAGGGAGCTGGGCCCTGGTAGGCTGTTTGATCGGGCCGTCAGGGAGTGGGCCATGGCAATGGGCCGTAATTTAATCCCCGACAGCTAGCCCCCAAAACTCAAGTAGAAGGACTCACTAGAGTGGGGTCTTCCTCTTGAAACTCTAAGTCACGAAGAGTGTATTTTTCCTGCTACAAAGACATGCAACAGGCGACCGAACAGGTTATGGTTCAACCGAACAATACTTGTTCGGGACCGAACAAACTCCGCTTGCGTCTTGAGCAACTCTGTTGCATCGAGCGAGGAACGACATCTGTCGAGCCGAGTACCCGACCCTCGATCGAAATCGGAAGAAGTGAGGGTGAATCATCTCCTTGAGGTGAGCGTCATCAAGGAGGATTGGATTCTTAGTAGTGAAGAGCGTACCCGCATCCGGTGGATCGGATCTTCCTAAGAATGAACATAACAAATCGCGAGACGGACTCATCTTTGCGCATCCGGGCATTCAGGATGCCTAGGAAAAGATAGGGAACCACCTCTCGGGCTAGAGCTTGCCCGAGAAAATAGAGATTGCGCTCTCGGCGAATGTCGCTTCGGAGCGAAGGTGATGTGCCCCGAGGCGTAGATCGTGTGCGAGGAAGCGAGCGGTTGCATCTGAGGGGAAGGTGACCAGATCCCGGCGTGGAGCTCGCCAAAGGAACCAAGTAAGGAGATCTAGTCCCGAGCACGGAGCTCGTTAAAGGAACCGTAAAGTGCGACAGCGAAGACGCACCAGAGGAGCCAGCGCTCCGGCGAAGAGCTGCGGTGCGAGGTGATCCAGCCCGAGCACGGAGCTTCGTCGCGGGGACGGATCAAGCGCTTTCCGGACGAAGAAGCGCCGGTCGAGGTGAATCACAACCCGATGCGGTCGAGCTGCAAGAAGGCGTGTGAAATCAACGCTTTACCCATGGCGTATTCCTTGCGGCGGTGATAGCGTTGTCTTGGCAAATCTTGAACCGGCGCTTGGAGTGCCCATGCGATGAGAATCGACTACGATGGGCTTGCCCGTTGCGATGAGAATCGACTACGGTGGGCGAGGACTCCGTTGATGGCGCACTACCTTGACTTAGCCGAACTGTGAAGGTCGATCTGCGGGCAAAACAAAGAAATCATCTGTGGTGAAGTGAATCGGTCTCGGGGCATCGCGCGAGCAAACCCGGAAGAGAGGATGCGGACATCGGCTTTGGTGGGGAAGCACGGAACCTCGCCCGACCATCACGGTCGATGTTCCCCGTTCTGTATTCCTGCGAAGACAAACAAAGCAGCGACAAGGGGAAAAAGAGAGCAAGAAAAGGCTCTAAGAAGAGCAAAGCGAGTTTTAGAAAACACGCAAAAGGCGACCTACCGCACAAGACATAATTTTTCCGCACGTCCCTTAATAGCGTTAGTGTCACCATGGCGAATCTGGAACCGACGCCAGGAGTGCCGTTGCGATGAGAATCGACTACGGTGGGCGTGACTCCGTTGGTGGTGCATTGCTCGATTACCGTGCGGGGAAGGGCGTAGCATGGATAAAAAAAGGCGTGTCTTGGCAAGTCAGCCTAACGTGGCTAAGACCGCTAACCGGGGAAGGCGATCGGGACCTTAGCGCGAGCAAGGCGTGCGAGCAAAATCTTATCGGGCATGGACCCGTGCGGCGTTAGTGTCGCCTTGGCGGGCGCGAACCAGCGCCGGAGTGCCCGTTGCGATGAGAATCGACTACGGTGGGCATGCCCGTTCGATGAGAATCGGCTTACGGTGGCGTAACTCCATCGGTGGTGCACGGCTTGATTAACCGAGCCGCATGGTCGTCGCCAAATAAAAGACATGCTCAGACGCGGCGGGGAGCGCTCGAGCGAAAGACCAACGAGGTTTTAGAAAACCAACGCTAAGAAAGGAACTGAAAACTGAAAACGCATCGGGGTTGCCGAATTCAGCTCAAGTCCAATCGACCGAGGGAGAGGGTCCCGAGGTTCTTCAGAAGAAACCGAGAGCTTACACCCGTCCGCGAGACCAAAGATCGCGGAAGGAAGGGTCGAGGAGCTGGCCGAAAGCACTCAAGACCACCGAGCAACGCTGAATCGAGCGAGAGTCGTAGGAAGTAGCCGCGACCACGCAAAAAAGAGCGACAAAAGACAAGAACGAAAGCGAAACCAATAGCAGTGTAAACAACGCTAGAAAGATTTGGGAAAACGGTAGAACGCTTAGCCTAACTCCCGGCACATTGTCGGTAAATGCCGAGGACTGAAGTTTATGAACTCGAGCAGTGCACAAGAGAAAGAGCAACGCCCTAGCCTCGATGCGGACGATGCATGAAGACCGAACTTGCGACTTCAAGCACGTGCGTAGAGAGTTAGAGCGACACCAGATCTCGATCGACTCGCTCGAGAACCTTTCGTTAACTTAAGTTAAGCGATTCAAGGTAACCGAACAAGGAAAGTGCCTGCCAGCGGAGGTTTACACGAGCGAGCTTTGCCAAGTGGTTGTCTGAGTGAGCGGTAAGTGCCTCGCCGCGGAGGGCTTACGAGCAGAGTTTAGCCGAAGGCTGGATGCCGTGTTACGCAACTCCGAGTTTAGGAACTTGTTGAAGCTAGATACGGCGGGAAAACCTTAAGATTGCGGAGCCGAGAGTTTGCAAGACCGGACTGACCATCAAGTGTTACCGAGAGTAAGGTAGTCTCGAGAAAACGAAAGTGAGAAGGGTCGCAGGGGTCGCGAACATTCACCGCTCAATAGGATGAACTTTACATGGTCGCCGAGACTTGGACTTAACTAAGGCGAAATTTGAGAAAAGCGAAGTTAGGAAGCGAAAGACCTACGAGGAACTTACGGTCGGGTCGATGTTCCAAGTCTTGGTCGACTCTCCCATCATCCACCGCCAGCGTAACAGCCGGGATTCGAAGGAGTTTTGATCCGTCCCGAGCAAGGAGCTCGTCGCGGGACCAGACGCTTCGTTCCGGCGAAGAGTTGCCCGGCGAAATTGATCCATCCCGAGCACGGAGCTCGTCGCGGGGACTGAAGCACGCCCGGCGAAGAGCGCGGACGCGAGGAGATCCAGTCCCAAGCACGAGAGCGGGGACGGATCTGGCGATCAAGATCGAAGGATCGATCCGATCTGGCGAGGAAGAGACATCACCGCCATACGAGTCGTATCCTCGGGAGAATCTCTGTCGCGATAGAGTTCGACATGCTCGTCTGCGTGTCCCCACTCGGCCGCCGGTTGTTGTCGACGGTTGGGATATTGACCCAAGTCAACCAAGGTTCTTCAAGGAGGAGATAGAGACACGCCCGAACAACCACGAACAGACGCGAGCGAGATGGGTTTTTATCCCGGTTCGTGTCTCGGGAGAGATAATAGCCCTACGTCCAAACTTTCTTTATATCAAAGAGGATTACAAGGTGGAACTTCGGCGAGATCGGTGAGGTCTCGGCGAGTAGTATCTAAAAATCTATTAGCGGTGTCGGGGATTAAATTACGGCCCATTGCCGCAGCCCACTCCCGACGGCCCGATCAAACAATTTTACGGGGCCCGGCCACGGAAGGTTCTATCCGCCCATATGCATCTCGCCAATGGCTTCTGGTGGCGTGGTGCGTAGTGGCCAAGGAATCGTGTTTGAGTCCGTCTCGAACAAGAGTTACTGCGACGGCTACGTGAAGACCCGACGTTGGTTTCGGATTGATTAGGAGTCGTGATCCCCAAGGCGAGGAGTATTCCTTATCTACCTCGGGATATATTTGGCATGTATGAGTTCGCTGCGATCTCATAGTTAGCCCTTGATATTCCCGGTGATCGGTTTGCTCAGACTATATAAACCAAGCCCTGCTGCGGCGTGTAGAGGCTCCGCAATCGGATCCTCGCATTATTGCTTCCTCAGACATTATAATCTCGCCGAGACTTGTACGTCGTCGTCGAGCCATCTCTTGTATTCATCTCCGATATATAAGAAAGGTTTGGGCGTGAGGGCTATTATCTCTCCCGAGAGCTGAACCGGAGATAAAACCCCATCTCCTGTTCTGTCGTTCGTGGTTGTTCGCCGGTCTCCTATCTCCTCTTTGAAGAACCTTGGTTGACTTGGGTCGATATCAACCGCCGACAATTTGGCGCCGTCAGGGACTCGCAGATCGAGCATGTCGAACTCTATCGCCGATCGAGATTCTCCCGAGGACTACGACTCGGGCGGCGGGATGTCTCTTCCCGCCAGACGGATCGATCCTTCGATCTTGATCGCCTTCCAGATCTGGCGGCGGGCGCTCTTCGCCCGGCGCGTCTGTCCCGCGACGAGCTCGCGCGAGGGATCGGATTCTTCTTGGCGCACGCCTCGACGCTCTGTCCCCGCGACGAGCCTTGCTTTCGGCCGGATCTTCTTGGCACTTCTTCGCCCGGCGCCAATCTTTCGCCGGGCGGCTTTTCGCCTGGGCGCTTGTTCGTCCTCGCGACGAGCTCCGCTGCCGGGATCGATCTCTTCGCCGGGCATTTTTCGCCGACGCGTCTCGTCCCCGCGACGAAGCTCCTTGCTCGGGCCGGATCTTCGCGCCGGCAGCTCTTCGCCTGGGCGCCAATCTTTCGCCGGGCGTTTTTCGCCCAGTGGCGCGGCTCGTCCCCGCGACGAAGCTCCTTGCTCGGGCTAGATCTTCGCCGGCGGTACCGCGCTGGGCGCTGTCTCCTCGACGAGCTCCTGCTCTTGGGTCGATCTCTTCGCTGGGCGGCTCTTCGCCCGGGCTGTCGTCGTCCCCGCGAACGAGTCTGCGTGCTCGGGACTAGATCAAACTTCTTCCGGATCCCGGGGTCGTTTCACTCGGGCTCAGGATGACGGAGAGAGTCGACCGCTTGGAACATCGACCGACCTTTGTAAGTTCCTCGTAGGTCTTTCGCTTCCTAGCTTCGCTTTTTCTTCAAATTTCGCCTTAGTTCGCTCCAAGTCTCTCGGCCGCCATGTAAAGTTCAACCTATTGAGCGGTGAATGCTCGCGCCCCGGTCCTCCTCACCACTTGTCTTCTCGTGACTACTCTTCTCTCGTAACACTTGATGGCCGCCCGGTCTTGCGAACTCTGGCTCCGCAATCTTAAGGGTTTTCCCGCCTGATCTAGCTTCAACAAGTTCCAAAGTCGAAAGGCGTAACACGCAGATCCGTACCGCTGCTAAGCTCGCTCGTGAAGCCCTCCGCTGCAGAGGCACTTACCGCCACGGCACAACCACTTGGCAAAGCTCGCTCGTGAAGCCCTCTGCGCAGAGGCACTTTCCTTGTTCGGTTACCTTCGAATCGCTTAACTTACGTTAACGAAAGCGCCGAACGAGTCGATCAGATACGGTGTCGCTTAACTCTCTACGCACGTGCTTGAAGTCGCAAGTTCAGCCTCATGCATCGTCTGTGACGGGGCTAGGGCGCCGCTTTTTCTTGTGCACTGCTCGAGTTCGCAAACTCAGTCCTCGAGCAACAGACAACGGGGCCGAGTTAGGTCGAGCGTTTCTACCGTTTTCTTAAACTTTAGCGCTTGTTCGCTTTGTTCTTGGTTTCGCTTGTCCTTGTCTTTTGCGCTTTTTTGCGTGAAAAGCCGCCGAAAAGCTACTCGGTCGACTCTCGCTCGATTCTGCGCGCCGGCGGTCTTGAGCAGCTCGCCAGCCTCAAGGACCGCTTCTCCTGATCACCGACTTGAGCTGAATTTCGCAACCCCGTGACGCTTTTCGCTTTCCAGCCTTTCCTTAGCGTTGGTTTTCCAAAACTCGTTGGTCTTTTTCCCGTAGCGCCTCCGCAGACGCAGCATGTCTTTTTATCTGGCGACAACCAGTACGGCTCCGGCAACAAGCGGTGCACCACCGATGGAGTTCTCGCCCACCGTAGTTTATTCTCATCGCAACGGGTATGCCCACCGAAGTCGATTCTCATCGCAACGGGCACTCCCGGCGCTGTTCCGCATCCGCCGAGGCGACACCAACGCTTATACGGTAAATGTCCGGATAAGATTTCGCCGCACGCTTTTGCTGCGCGCTAAGGTCCCGACGCCTTCCCCGTTAAGCGGTTCAGCCACAACGAATAGACTTGCTCGCGACACGCCTTTTTTTATCCATGCTACGCCCTTCCTTGCACGGTAATCTGAGCAATGCACCACCAACGGAGTCCTCGCCCACCGTAGTCGATTCTCATCGCGAACGGGCACTCCTTGCGCGGTTCCAAGATTCGCCGAGGTGACACTAACGCTATCAAGGGACGACCCGGAAAAATTATGTCTTGTGCGGTAGGTCGCCTTGCGTGTTTTCTAAAACTCGCTTTGCTCTTCTTAGAGCCTTTTCTTGCTCTTTTCCCCTTGTCGCTCGCTTTTGTTTGTCTTCTGCGGGGATACAGAACGGGGAACATCAGACCGGTGATGGTCGTGGCGAGGTTCCGTGCTTCCCCACCAAAGCCGATGTCCATCCCTCCTCTTCTCGGTTTGTTCGCGTATGCCCGGAACCGATTCACTTCGCTCACAGATGATTTCTTGCCTTTTGCCCGTCAGATCGACCTTCACGCTTCGGCTTAAGTCAAGGTAGTGCGCCACCAACGGAGTCCTCCCTACCGTAGTCGATTCTCATCGCGAACGGCAAGCCCATCGTAAGTCGATTCTCATCGCAATGCACTCCGAGCGCCGGTTCTCGACTTGCCAAGACAACGCTTACACCGCTCACAAGGAATACGTCAGGTAAAGCATTGATTTCACACGCTTCTTGCGGCTCGATCGCATCGGGTTGTGATTCACCTCGCACCGCGCTTCTTCGCCTCGAGGCGTCTGATCCGTCCCCGCGACGAGCTCCGTGCTCGGGACTAGATCTCCTTACTTGGTTCCTTTGGCGAGCTCTACGCTCTGACCGGGTCACCTTTCCCATTCGTATGTATTGTCTGCCCAAGCACACGATCTACGCCTGGAGGTACATCACCTTCGCTCCCCGAGCATAACGCTTGCTCGAGTGCGCATCTCTATTTCCTCGGACAAGTTTTAGCCCGAGATGATTCCCGGTTTTCGCTCATACTTTCCTAGGTATCTTCATACCGGATGCAAAGAAGACGAGTCCGTCCGTCGCGACTTGTTATGTTCATTCTCCTAAGATCTGATCTTACCGGATGCGGTGCTAAACTCTTTACTACCAAGAATCCAATCCTTCTTGATGATGTTCGACCTCAAGGAGATGATTCGCCTCCGCCGTTCAGCTCTTAAGCGCTGTCCGTCTGAATCCTGACGAGCCGGATTTCGATTTACGATCGAAGGTGAGTGCTCGCTTCGACGGATGTCATTCTCGCTCAACGCAACAGCGAGTTGCTTTCAGTCGGGTCGGGTTCTGCATTCGGTCTCGAACAAGTCTTGTTCGTTGAACCATGACTGTTTAGCACGCCTCGCTGCACGCCTTTGTAGCAGAAAAATACCCTCTTCGTGACTTGGAGTCTCAAGAGGATGACCCCACTCTAGTGAGTCCTTCCACTTGAGTCTCGGGGGCTAGCTGTCGGGGATTAAATTACGGCCCATTGCCATGGCCCACTCCCTGACGGCCCGATCAAACAGCTTACCAGGGCCCAGCTCCCTGGAAGGTTCTATCTGGCCCATATGCATCCTGCGAAACGACTTCTGGTGGCGTGGTGCGTAGTAGGCCAAGAATCGGTTTGAGTCCGTCTCGAACAAGAGTTCTCGTGACGGCCACGTGAAGACCTTGACGTTGGTTTCCGGATTGGATTAGGAGTCGTGATCCCCAAGACGAGGAGTATTCCTTATCTACCTCGAGATATATTTGGCATGTATGAGTTCGCTTGCGATCTCATAGTTAGCCCGCCCGATATTCCCCGGTAGATCGGTTTTGCTCAGTACTATATAAACCAAGCCCTCGGCGTGTAGAGAGCTCCTTGCACCGATCCTCGCATTATTGCTTCCTCAGACACCATAATCTCGCCGAGACTTGTACGTCTCGTCGAGCCATCTCTTGTATTCATCTCTCGATATATAAGAAAGGCCGGACGAGGGGCTATTATCTCTCCGAGAGGCTGAACCAGGATAAAACCCACATCTCTGCTCGCTGTCTTTGTTAGTGGTTGTTCGGGCGGTCTCCTATCTCCTCTTTGAAGAACCTTGGTTGACTTGGGTCGATATCCCAACCGCTCGACACCGTGGTCCCTCTAAACTTTGTAGGGCCCTATTTATATAGTACGAGACAAACCGACCTACCGAGAAATAACGGTCGCTAACTACGAGATAGATCGTGAACGAACTCGACGTGCAAATACATCCCGAGGCGATAAGGCATACTCCTAGTCTTGGAGATCACGACCTAATCCAATCCGGGAAACCAACGCCCGTGTCTTCACGTAGCCGCAGCAGACTCTTGTTCGAGACGGACTCAAACACGATTCCTGGCTACTACGCACCACGCCACCAGAAGCTATTCGACAGATGCATATGGGCAAATAGAACCTTCCAGGAGCCGGGCCCCGTAGGTCGCTTGATCGGGCCGTCGTGGAGCGGGCCATGGCAATGGGCCATAATTTAATCCCGGCGCTTGCCCAGAGGAGGTCGACGCGACTATGTGTTCGCAGCGATAGAGCGGTCTCATCGTCCGAGCACTGCTCGGTGCTTCATGAACAACGAGGACGCCGCTACCGAAGGACAAGCCGGCAGTGGTCGGCGCTCCGTCCGGCTCCAGCTGACGGATCGGCATACGAGGCGCGCGATCAACAGCCGGAGGCCCAAGAAGAGGAGCACGGGCCACGGCGAGCAGGGCCAAGGTCTTGGCTCTGCCGGCTGCCCAAGGCGGAACCGAGCAAGGCGTCCTGCCGGACACTTCGTGTCAGGGGCAAATCGTCCCTGTGGCGACGGCTGCTTCCGACGGCGAAGAAGCTCCGCAATCGAGGAGCAAGAATAAGGTGGCGGCGAAGTACTGCTCAAGAGAAAGAAGTGGAAGGCCACGAGCGAAGCGGCAGTCGCCCGCCCATGGGCGCTCCAGCGTCTCCGATCTTGCCCGAGAGGCTAGGACGGAGGAACGGAGGAAGGGATGTCACCTTGCCCCAGCGAATGCGCTCGCGAGAAAGACGGCGGCGAAGCAGCCTGGTTCTCGTCTGAGCAAGCGAGGCTTCATGACGCACGGGGGTCTTGAAGATCGCCTGCGCCGAGGTCTGGAGCTGCGGCTTGGAGAGGTAAACTTTAAAACCAATACTTTGCCTGCTCGAGCCACAACTGCCCGAATCTTGACTTGGTCTTCTCTCTTTTAGTTCATGGAGGGCACCATAGAGGACCTCGTGAAAGTCGTCACCGTCGTGCGCAGCGCCGTTCTATCGGCCTTCCAGGAGCATCTCTAGACGAGGGGGCCCGAGGGGAAGCCCTCTACATCAGCCAAGAGCCGGAGAAGGCTGAAGACCAAGATGAAGAAGCTGAAGGCCCAGCTGATCGAAGAGAGGCAAGCTTCCGCGACTCTCTAGGAGAAGATCTCCACCCTGTGGGCTTCACAAGAGGAGGCCGAGGAGACGCGCGGGCTGGCCGCGAGGGCGAGCAGCGCGGAGGACAAGGTCAAGGAGCTGGACGAGCAGCTCAAGACCGTCGAGCAGCGAGCTAGTCAGAGCGAGGCTCTGACCAGGCAGCTGCGCGTCAAGACCGAAGAGGTCGAGGCTCTCCGTGCAGAAGCAGGGGAGCAGGCCCGGCTCAACAAGGAGGAAACTGATCGTCTCCAAGCTGAGGCGAGAGAGGGCTTCAAGGCGCAAGGGGAAGTCCTGCGCCTCAAGATAGAAAACGAGGGACTGAAGGAGCAGCTTTCTTTGAAGTAGAAGTAGGTTGTACTCCTTGTACCTGTAAAATTTTGGCTATGCAATAAAAACTTACCTTTTTCCCTGCAAAAAAGAGCAGCAAAAAGACAAGGACGGACAGGAAACTAAGAGCAAAGGCACGACAAATAGAAAGTTTGAGGACAACCGGTAGAACAACAAGCCTAAGTCCCAAATTTCGTTGTGCAGCTGCTCGAAAACCTGAGTTTGCGAACTCGAACAGGTGCACAAGAGAAAGAGCGACACCCTAGCCCCCGGTACGGACGATGCTTGAAGACCTAGGCTTGCGAATTCAAGCACGTGCGTAGAGAGATAAAGCGACACCCGCATCCTGATCGACTCGTTCCATGAACTGCTTATTAACGTAAGTTAGGCAATTCCAAAGGTAACCGAACAAGGAAAGTGCCTCTGCCGCGGAGGGCTTACGAGAGCAGGCTTTGCCAAGTGGTCGTGCCGTGAGCGGTAAGTGCCTCTGCAGCGGAGGGCTTACGGAAGCAGACTTAGCCGCGAGGCTGGATGCCGTGTTACGCAACTCTGAGTTTAGGAACTTGTTGAAACAAGACACGGGCAGGGAAACCCTGAAGATCGCGGAACCAACAGTTCGCAAGACCGGGCAGCCATCAAGTGTTCCAGAGAGATAGTAGTCTGAAGAGACGAGGAGTGAAAAGGGCCGCAGGGGGCCGCGAAAATTCACTGTTAATTGGATTGAACTTTACATGGCAGCCGGAGAGACTTGGACGAACTAAGGCGCGAAGTTTACAAAAGCGCGGAGCTAAGCAAACACGTAAAAGACCTACACAAAGAACTTACGAAGCTAGTCTGTCGACGGTTGAGATAACGATCTCAAGTCGCTAAGGTTCTTGAAGATTGAGATAGGAGACACGCCGAATAACCACGAACAACAACGAACAGGAGACAGGGGTTTTTATCCTGGTTCAGGCCTCTCAGGAGAGATAATAGCCCTACGTCCAGCCTTTCTTATATATCAGAGATGAATACAAGAGGTGGCTCGGCGAGACGAACAAGTCTCGGCGAGATTATGGGTGTCTGGTGAGTAGTATCGACAAAGTAATCTTAGATGCGAGATCGTCTAAGTCGTCCCCTCTATCGCCGTAGGGCTTGTTTATATAGTGTTGATGAACCGACCTACCAAGGGATAATCGGGCGGGCTAACTCCGAGACCGTAACGAACTCAATGTGCCAAATACATCCCGAGGTAGATAAGGTAAACTCAATTCTTGGGGATCACGACTTCTATTCAATCCGGAAACCAACGTCCGGGTCTTCACGTAGCCGTGCAGAACTCTTGTTCGAGTAGGACTCGAACACGAATCCTAGGCCGTTACGCACCGTGCCAGCCAGGAGGCTGTTCGGTAAGACGCATATGGGCCAGATAGAACCTTCGAGTGAGCCTGGTAAGGTAGGTCGCTCGGTTGGGCCGTCAGGGAGTTGGCCATGGCAATGGGCCGTGATTTTATCCTCGACAGCTAGCCCCCGAGACTCAAGTGGAAGGACTCAGGAGCGAGGGTGATGTGCCCCCAGACGTAGATCATGTGCCAGGAGCAGACAATGCATACGAGGGGGAAGGTGACACAGTCCCCGAGCGTAGAGCTCGCCAAAGGAACCAGGTAAGGAGGTCTAGTCCCCAAGCACGGAGCTCGTTAAAGGAACCAGAAAGTATGACCAGGAAGACGCATTCGGTAGGAGCCAGCGCTCCCGCGAAGAGCCGCCGGTCGCGAGGTGATCCACCCTCTAGCACGAAGCTCGTCGCGGGGACGGATCTGGCGCTCGGGCGAAGAACCCGCCTGTCGAGGTGAATCACAACCCGATCGATCGAGCCGCAAGAGAACGTGTGAAATCAACGCTTTACCCATGATGTATTCCTTGCGCGATGTTAGCGTTGTCTTGGCAAGTCGTAACCGGCGCTGGAGTGCCGCTGCGATGAGAATCGACTTACGATGGGCTTGCCCGTTGCGATGAGAATCGACTACGGTGGGTAGGACTCCGTTGGTGGCGCAATTCCTTGACTTAGCCGAACTGTGAAGGTCGGTCTTGCGGCAAAGGCGAAATCATCTGTGGTGAAGTGAATGAATCCACAGGCATCGCGAGCAAACCCGAGAAGAGAGGATGCGGACGCCGGTTTTGGTGGGGAAGCACGGAACCTCGCCGCGACCATCACGGTCTGATGTTCCCGTTCTGCACTTCTGCGCAGAAGACAAACAAGAAACGAGCCAGCAAGGGGAAAAAGAAAGCAAGGACAGGCTCTAAGAAGAGCAAAGCGAGTTTTGGAAAACACGCTAAAGACGACCTACCCGCACCAGACATAATTTTTTCCGGGTATGTCCCCCGATAGCGTTAGTGTCACCTCGGCGAATGCGGAACCGACGCAAGGAGTGCCCATTGCGATGAGAATCGGCTTACGGTAGGCAGGACTCCGTTGGTGGTGCATTGCTCCGGATTACCGTGCATGGAAGGACGTAGCATGGATAAAAAAGACGTGTGCGGGCAAGTGCAGCCCCGCTGCGGCAAAGACCGCTAACCAGGGAAGGCGATCGGGACCTTAGCCACAGGCTAAACGTGCGAGACGAAATCTTATCCGGGCATGGACCCGTGCAGCGTTGGTGTCGCCTCGGCGCGGAACCCGGCGCCGAGGCGCCGTTGCGATGAGAATCGACTACGGTGTGCATGCCCGTTGCGATGAGAATCGGCTACGGTGGGCGAAACTCCTTGGTGGTGCACCGCTTGTTAACCGAGCCATATAGGTCGTCGCCGGATAAAAGACATGCTCAGACGCTGGGAGGCGCTCACGGAGCGAAGACCAACGAGGTTTTGGAAAACCAGCGCTAAGGAAAGGAACCAAAACCGAAAACGCGTCTGGGGTTGCGAAATTCAGCTCAAGTCCCAACCGACCGAGAAGAGGTAGTCCTTCGAGGAGCTGGCCGAGCAGCTCAAGACCGCCGAGCGGCGCTTGAATCGAGCGAGAGTCGACCGAGCAGCTTTTCACAAAAAAGAGCAAAAAAGACAAGGACGAGCGAAACCAAGAGCAAAAGCGAACAGCGCTAGAAAGTTTTAAAAACCGGTAGAACGCTTGGCCTAACTCGGCCCCGTTGTCAACCGCTTTCGAGGACTGAGTTTGCGAACTCGAGCAGTGCACAAGAGAAAAGCGGCGCCCTAGCCCGATGCAGACGATGCATGAAAACTGAGTTTGCGAATTCAAGCACGTCTTGCGAGAGAGATAGAGCGACACCGTACCACTGATCGACTCGTTCGAGGCGCTCGTTAACGTAAGTTAGGCGATTCAAGGTAACCGAACAAGGAAAGTGCCTCGCCATGGAGTGCTTACGAGGCGAGCTTTGCCAAGTGGTTGTGCGTGGCGGTAAGTGCCTCTGCCGGAGGGCTTACGAGCGAGCTTAGCCGCGGGTGGATGCCGTGTTACGCAACTCTGAGTTTAGGAACTTGTTGAAACAAGATACGGGCAGGGAAAACTCTTAAGATTGCGGAGCCAAGAGTTCGCAAGACCGGACAGCCATCAAGTGTTACCAGAGAGAAAGGGTAGTCTAAGAAGACGAGTGGTGAGAAGGGCCGTAGGGGGCCGCGGACATTCACCGCTCAATGGGTTGAACTTTACATGGCGGCCCGAGAGACTTGGACGAACTAAGGCGCCGAATTTGAGAAAAAGCGCGAAGCTAGAAAACGAAAAGACCTACGAGGAACTTCGGTCGGGTTGATGTTCCAAGTCTTTGGTCGACTCTCTCCGTCACCTTGCCGCCAGCGAACGGCCGGGATCCGGAAGGAATTTTGATCCGATCCCGAGCACGGAGCTCGTCGCGGGACGAGACAGCGCCCGGGCGAAGAGCCGTCGGCAAGTGATCTAGCCCGAGCACGGAGCTCGTCGAGGGGACAGACGCGCGCTCGAGGCGAAGAGCTGCCGTGCGAAGAGATCCGATCCCGAGCACGGTCGGGAACCAGATCTGGAATGCGATCAAGATCGAAGGGATCGACCCGATCTGGCAGGGGAAGAGACATCCTGCCCTTCTGAGTCGTAGTCCTCAGGGAGAATCTCCTGGTAGCTGATAGAGTTCGACATGCTCGATCTGCGAGCTCCCCACGGACGACGCCAGCTGTCGACGGTTGAGATAACGATCTCAAGTCGCTAAGGTTCTTGAAGATTGAGATAGGAGACCGAATAACCACGAACAACAACGAACAGGAGACAGGGGTTTTTATCCTGGTTCAGGCCTCTCAGGAGAGATAATAGCCCTACGTCCAGCCTTTCTTATATATCAGAGATGAATACAAGAGGTGGCTCGGTGAGACGAACAAGTCTCGGTGAGATTATGGGTGTCTGGTGAGTAGTATGCGACAAAGTAATCTTAGATGCGGATCGTCTAAGTCGTCCCTCTATCGCCGTAGGGGCTTGTTTATATAGTGTTGATGAACCGACCTACCAAGGGATAATCGGGCGGGCTAACTCAGAGACCGTAACGAACTCAACGTGCCAAATACATCCGAGGTAGATAAGGTAAACTCAATTCTTGGGGATCACGACTTCTATTCCAATCCGGAAACCAACGTCCGGGTCTTCACGTGGCCGTGCAGAACTCTTGTTCGAGTAGGACTCGAACACGAATCCTAGGTTGTTCATGACCGTGCCGCCCAGAGGTGTTGTTGGTAAAACGATATGGGCAGATAGAACCTTCCAGGAGGCTGGGCCTGGTAGGTACGTTCGGTTGGGCCGTCAGGGAGTTGGCCATGGCAATGGGCCGTGATTTTATCCCCGACATAGTCGATGTTCCAAGTGCTGGTCAGCTCTCTCCCGTTCTCCATAGCCCGGCGAAGAGCCCCCGGGCGAGCAGTAGAAATGACCGTGAACGGGCCCTCCCAATGGGGGGTTAACTTGTTGGCATTGGTCAGGTTCTGGACACGGCGCAGAACGAGGTCGCCCGCCTTCAAGACCCTTGGTCGAACTGATTTAGCGGCGTCTTGGCGAAGAGCTTCTTTGGTAGCGCGCCATTCGACTTAATGTGATCGCGTGTGCCTTTGAGGAGATCGAGTTCGAGTAAGCGCTCTTGCTCGTCGTCAACAAAGTTGACCGTGCTCGTGCGAAGGGAACCGAGTACTATTTCGGCGAGCAGGATGGCTTCTGCACCATAGACCAATTGGAAAGGAGTTTCCGGTTGCCAGCCATAGTCTGAATCGCCCAGAGGACGGAAGGAACTTCGTCAACCCAGGCCTTGTTGTGCTCGCGGAGTGCCGCGAACATGCGCCGTTTGATACCCTGGACGATCTGTCCGTTAGCTCGCTCGACTGCTCCATTGCTCTGGGGATGTGCCACAGAAGCGAAACAGATCTTGGTGCCCGGTATGTCGCGATATTCACGCAATAACTCGCTCAACCGGGTGCCGCTTATCGCGATCGCCTTGTGGGGAATGACGAAGCGCGTGACCACGTTGCTTTTGAAGAAGCGCACAACCATTTTGGCGTGAAGAGAAGACACAGGCTCTGCCTCGATCCACTTTGTAAAAGTATCAATGGCGACGAGCAAGTGTGTGCAGCCCTTGTACCCCTTGGGGAACGGGCCGAGCAGATCTAGACCCCACGTGGAGAAAGGCCATGATGGGGGGATCGTTTGGAGTTCTTGGGCGGGGTTATGTGCCTTCCGGGCGTGAAATTGACAAGTCTTGCACTTAGTCACGACGTCCCGGGCATCTTGTAACGCTGTAGGCCAATAGTAGCTCATGCGATACGCTTTGCTGACCAGAATCCTGAAGGAGGCGTGGTTGCCACAGGCACCCTCGTGTATGTCCCTAAGAAGGAACAAACCCTCCTGCTGAGAGATGCAGTTGGAGAGGACTCCTAGCGCACCTTGGTGGTAAAGGATGTCGTCCACAAGCTTGTATGGACTAGCACGCCTTATAAGCCGGGAACGCTCGACTTCGTCGTCCGGCAGGGTCCCATCTGCAAGGTACCGGACAAATGGCGTTGTCGATCCATGACTGCTTTCGATAACGGAGCAAGACCACTGTCTCGGTTGTCTCGTCCGGAGACGTGATAGAGGGCTTGTAAAGGTGCTCAACGAGCATCCTGCGGAAGCGAGTTAGCGTGAGGATCCATACTTGGATAGTGGTCGGCGGAAGTTGTCCTTCACGGCACGAAGAGCACTCGAAAAATCGAAAGTGCATTTCTAACTTTCTCACTTCAACCGCGTAGCGCCATTGAGTCATCGCAAAGACAATCTCGCTTATCACGATTGATAACCAACTGTGAATCTCCCTTCACAGTCAGTCGTTGGACGCCGACACTACTACAAATTCGTTGATCCATGACGTTATGAGCTTGACGTTTGCAATATTTGTCATAGGATAGCTCTTATCTATGATAAATTAAGTTGCATCGTCATTGATGCGTGGTGACGGGATGGCAGGCGTGCATATTAATGACGAAGTTTAAAAATATGTCATAGAACAAGCATTATAAATCGTCATTGAAGTTCAGAAGATCCCACTTACTATTGAGGACATATTCTTGACGAGTTGAAATGTCACAGATTTGTCCTACCTGTACACGCGTTGCGTGGTTGCTGGCGGGCCCAGCTTGTACGTGGCCACGTGTAAGTGAGAAAGCCCTACGTGGCTTCTGGTGGGCCTGGTGGACCAGTTACAAAGCCCTACGTGGCTTCTGGTGGGCCATCGGGAGTAGCCGGCGGCGGCGCGTCCCGGGAGGAGGAGGAGGAGGCGGCGGCGGCGGCACGGTGCGTCCCGGGAGGAGGAGGCGCCGGCGCCGGCGTGGTGCGTCCGGAGGAGGAGGCGGCGCCCCGGGAGGAGGAGGCAGCGGCGCCGGCGCTGTGCGTCCCGGGAGTCGGAGACGGCGGCGGCGGTGCTGTTCGTCCGGCGGCGGCGGCGGCGGTGCTGTTCGTCCCGGGAGTAGGAGACGGCGGTCGAGGGGGTGGCAGGAGGAGGAGACGGCGGTGTTCGTCGGGGAGGACCTAGAGGCGGTGGACGATTCTCCATTCTCTGCACCTAGAGCAGGGCATTAGTAAATTAGGTAATCTCAAATTGAATCAAGTCTGCTCATCCTTGTGAGTAACAGTTTTGGTTTTGGCTTCGGCTTCATAGGCCTTTTATCGTTGCTTTGTATGTAACAGCTAAATGTTAGCATCACACACAAGAAATATCCTATTTTTCATCAACACTTTTGATTATTTTTGGCCAAGAAAGAACAACCATTGTGAAGTTATTTGAGCAGCACATTGTACACACCAACACTTCAAAGCGAAGTAGTGTTTGCGCATGAACTGTTCGGTTACATATATTGCCCAGATCATCATTTTATTCTATTAAAGGCCTGAACATACTACCACAGTACCACTTGTCTGAAAATTATCTGAACATACTACTCAAATATGGGCATTTTATTGTCCATTACTAGCAGTAGCAACTAGCTCCTGGGGCATGGGAAAAAGCATCTCGTGGAACCTGGAAAAAATGCAAAATGTGATGGGAAAACAAAAGATACCTTAGATGACAAATCCAATGACTTCTTGTAAAGCTCATTTGTGGGTTCCTACAAGAACCAGAACCATATCTTAGACCAGCTAAACAAGAAGCACACAGAGATGGCAGTCAAAGAGCAGTGCTGCATATAAACACTAATTGGCCGAATCCCTCCAAAGGCTTATGTGTGGCCTTGATCACATTCCATGCATTGGTTGCAGTGTACTTTTCCTTTACAAATTGTATATCATAATGATATATTATATCATGAAGTCTTTCCTTGCTAATCAAAATTGTTATCTTCTGTCCTATCTCTCTATTCACTAATCTGTCATGCATGGACAAGGGAAAGTAAAGGTTATGTTTAATTAAGTTAATTGGCAGTGCTAACTAGCTAACTAGCTACTCCATATAATTAAGTTAAGTTGCATTCTTATGTTTGTTTCCTTCGAATATACAGATCTGGTTTCGACATTTGATCTATGAAACAATAAAATAATGGAGTGTATATGTCCTGTTCTTATGTTTGTTTCCTATTTTTAATATGCTGTTATTCGACATGCAGAGGGAGAACAAGGATGCAGATCTGGATGCAGTTGAGGTGTTCAAGGAATGTCATAACAGCAAGACGAAGGGTTTTAGTGAGTCTGTCAAAGAAACAATTGTAAGTAAAAGATATATGCCTCTTATCAGTCACCTTCATATGATTATTGTAGCTATTAATTGTACCAACAAATGATATTGAAACCTTGCTTTTTGTAGGCTACTATGGAAAATATGATGTCAGAAGCTCCTGCTGATGGTACTGCACCAAGTAGTACAGAGGTGGTTTCCAAAGTCCTCTCCCAAACCAGCGGGAACAACTCGTTCTTGAAAAATGCGGGCCTTCATAAAACCTCTCTGAAAGCAAAGTCGAGGATCGAACGAGAGCTTCAAGCACAACTTGATGCGAAAACAGCAGAATCTGAATCGCTTCAACAAGAAGTGGAGAGTCTCAAGAAGAAAGCAGAAGTGACAGATGAAGAACTGGAAACCGCAAAGGAAGATATGAGAAAGGAGCTGCAGGAATTCAAGAAGCAGCAAGAGGAATGGCAGAAAAAGCAAGAAGCAAATGATCTAATCCTTCAGCGTCTACTGTCCCTATCTCAGGTTAACTCCAGAATTCAGTGAACTTCTGGAGAAATTTGAACTTTCTCTCTTCCGGGCCTATCTCAGTGTCTATTGTGTGATCTGTTCAAATATGTGGTATGTTGTCTGAACTTTGTCCCTTGGTTGGTCTGGTTGTACTTATGTATTGTCTGTGAAATTGGTTTGGGTGTTTTGGACATGAAGTGTATTTTGTGGCCATGTGTTTGGCCAGAACATGGTGTTTAGTGGCCTGGTTGTATGGTTTAGTGACCATGTGTCTGGACAAGGAAGATATGGTGGTCTGGTTGTATGGTCTAGTGGCCATGTGTTTGGCAGTTTGGCCACATAAAACTTGTGAACCTGCCTGTCTAGTTAAATATATGTTGGTGAACTTGTCAGATTTGAAATGTGGTGAGATTTGAATGTTGGTCAAATCTGAAGTTAATTATAATGTTATATGTTCTGAAATCAAAATCTGTGATGAAAAGGATTCAGTCACAGAATTGCCCATGACGTGGCAGCCAAACAACTTTGGATGTGGCAATCATAATTTGCGATGAAAATGTGTCGTCACAGAATTAGCTGTGACGTGGCAGCAAAATCAGCTTTGGATGATGATGTGGTTCCACGTTGGCGCAATTTTGTGACAAAGTATCATTCGTCATAAAATAAGTCCACGTCACACCGAATGCCACGCTGGATGCCACGCTGGATACACGCTCCTAAAAATGTTCTATGATGAATACTGTTTTGTCATAGATATACGGCAATCTGTGATGAAATTAACGAGTTCGTCACATCGTTTCATGAATGACAGCGATAGCATGATGATCTTTGATTCGTCACTAGTTCGTCACAGAAATTTATTCATAACGAAATTGTCATTTCCTGTGACGAATTTCAATCATCATCTATCAACGTTTTTCTAGTAGTGCGAGCGACTTGCACGCTCTTAGTCCCGCGAGGAGGGCCTCGTACTCCGCGGCGTTGTTAGTCGCCGCAAAATGTAATTGGATAGAATACTGGAGTTGCTCTCCTTGAGGGGAGATGAGAACAAAACCAACTCCCGAGTTTCTAGTGCGTGAGCCATCAAAGAACATGGTCCAGGAGGGTTTTTCAGGTTGCTCGGGGCTTCACAGGATTTTAATTGGCGAGTCCATTCAATGACGAAGTCGGCCAGACACAGATTTAATAACAATTCCGGCGTGAATGTAATATCGAACTTTGCTAGTTTCATTGCCCACTTAGCGATACGTCCGCCACCTTCCTTGTTCCTTAGTATTTGATGCGCCTGAAAATAATGCCGAAGCTTCCTGGAGGACATGAGCAAGGCGTAGAGCAGCTTCTGGACCTCAGGGTAACGTTCCTTTGATCCATGAAGTACCCCGCTCACATAATAGATTAGCCGCTGGACGCCTTCCCTTTCTACCGTCATGATCGCGCTCACCGCTTGTGGTGTGCAGCTATGATACAGCAAAAGCTGCTCGCCATGCCGCGGGGTGGTCAAGACAGGTGGGTTGGACAGGTATTGCTTTAGATCCTGAAAGGATCTGTCAGCCTCCTCCGTGCACTCGAAACCATTGTGCTTGCGCAGGGCCTTAAAGAAGGGCAGCCCGCGTTCACCTTGACGGGAAATAAATCTGCTTAGAGTAGCCATCCACCCGGTGAGGCTTTGAACTTCCTTAACGGTCGTCGGAGCCTGCATGTTTTCGATGGCCTCGATTTTTTCAGCGTTGGCAGAAATACCTTGCGAACCAAATTATATAACCGAGCAACATTCCAGATCGAACACCAAAGGTACACTTCTCTAGATTTAACTTTATTCGATGCCTGGTGAGATTACGAAAAGTCTCGGCCAGGTCTTTTACATGATCTGGAGCATGCTTGCTCTTTACAACTATGTCGTCGACATAGACCTCCAGGTTTCTTCCGCGCTGTTCTGGGAAAGTCTTCTCCATTAAGCACCGGAACGTGGCACCAGCATTGCGCAGACCGAAGGACATAGTTGTATAGCAGAAAGCGCCGAAGGGGGTGATGAAGGCAGTCTTCTCTTCAACCTCGGGGGAGATGCTTATTTGGTGATAACCGGAGTAAGCATCCAAAAAACTCAAGAGCTGGGTATCTGCAGTCGCGTTGACCAGCTGGTCTATGCGAGGCAACGGAAAATTGTCTTTAGGACAAGTAGCGTTCAAATCTGTGTGGTCGACACGCATCCTCCACTTGCCGCCTTTCTTCTTTACAATGACAGGGTTGGCCAGCCACTCGGTGTGATCAACCTCGCGGATGAAGCCAGCAGCGAGCAACTTGCCAAGCTGATCTTTGATGATCCCCTGCTTGAAATCCGAAAAGCGTCGAAACTTCTGGTGAACAGGCTTTTTGTCCGGTCGGACGGTCAGTTTGTGCTCGATAACCTCTCTTAGGACTCCGGGCATGTCAGATGGTTCCCAGATAAACACATCTGCTTTAGCTCGGAGGAAGGCAATGAGCTCGCTTTCCTATCTGGGTCTAAATTGGCCTCCAAGTGAACTGTCTTGGAAGAGTCATCAAGAGACAGCGAAACTTCCTTGGTCTCTCCCCTGGCTGAAGGGAAACCCTAGGGCGTGCAGACTTGGTCTGCGGAGCTTCGGAACCACGCGGCGGAAGCTGGTCGACCAGGGCAAGGGACTACTCGTCGCAATCCAGAGCAGCTTTGTAGTTGCCCTTGACCGTGATCACACCGCTAAGGCCCGGTATCTTCACGCAATGGTATGCATGGTCGGACACGGCCATGAACTTGCCAAGAGATGGCCGGCCCAAGATGGCGTTGTAAGCCGATGGAAAGTTGACCACGTCGAATGTGAGCAACTCTGTCCGGAAGTTGCTAGGGTGCTTAGAAGGTGACGCGTAACGATCCGCCTAACGGCTTAATGCCTTCTCCGGAACAATCCCATAGAAGGGCATTGCGACTTCCTTCAGCTTGGAGCGAGGGATCTGCATCTCGTCCAAGACCTTTGTAGATAGCAAGTCCAAAGCACTCCCGCCGTCAATCAGGACACGCCCGACCCTAACATTGCTGATGGTCGGAGAGACCACCAGTGGGAGACGCTAAGGCTTGGTCATCCCAGTGGGGCAATCCTCCTTAGAGAAGGAGATAGCGACCTCGGTCCACTTCATTGTCTCGGGCTGAGGCTTGCCTTTTTCAACGTTGTGGACCTCCCGAGCAGCTTCCTTGAGGCTGCGTCGAGAAGTATAAGCCGAGAAACCGCCGAAGATAACGGCGATGTGGTTCACGGGCTCCTGATATTCATCATTGTCGTCCCGATCACCACCATCGGCTTGGCGCTTGTCCTTGCCGGCATCACCTTTCTCGGGCAGGGTGGGCATTGGGCCCTTGCCGTTTTAGAAATCCTCGAGTTTTGCAGCCCAGGTCCTGCAATGGCGTGTATCATACCCGTAGTGCTGGTGGAACTTGCAATATCGGTCATTGGGACCTTTCTTGCCTTGGTTACCTCTCTTGGCGGGCTTCTTGCCCTTATAGTTATTGTTGGGCTTCTTCTGCCCGTCTTTGGGAGGAGGTGTGCGATCTATACCGGCGACGATGTTGTTCGCATCACCCTTGTTTTTCTTCTTCTGGGACATCTTGTCACCAGGATTGTTGCTGCTCTTCTTCTTTTCCTCCACACCAGACTGGGCGGGCAGCTCGCCCTTATCGACCGCCTTCTTATACTAAACGCGTTCTACCGCATTGGCATAGCGATCAGCCGCCTTGAACAGGTCGTTGGCGGTCCAGGTCTCATTGATCTCAAGATCCTGGGTGAGCCGCTCGTCGCGGACTCCGTTTTTTAAGGCGCAGACAACAGATTTGTCCGAGATGTTTGGGATCGTGTTGCGAATCTTGATGAAACGCTTCACGAAGTTACGGAGGGTCTCCAGGTTCATCTGGATCATCTGGTGCAGATCATCCTCCTTGCCCAGAAGCACGTAGCAGCTCTGGAAATTGGCAATCAGAGCGTCACAAAGCTGATTCCAAGAGCTGATGGAACACTCTTGCTGATTGAACAGCCACGTACGAGCAGCACCCTCAAGGACAGTCGGAAGGTAATTAGCCATGACGAGCTCGTCACCCCCGGCCTCTATGATGGCCGTAGCGTAGATGGAAAGGAATTTCTCTAGGTTTTGAGTCCCATTGTACCTCTCCATGTGACCGGGCTTGAACTTTGAGGGCCACCGGACAGCACGAAGTTCGTCAGAAAAGCCCTACAGCCCAAGGCATAAGACCGGCCACCTTCCCCAGCAGAACCTAGCCTTGAAAAGACGTTGGTCCTGTTGGTCGGGGGGACTCTAGCTGAGCGGGAGGTTTATGCCTGTTGGAACTCTCTCCATGATAAGCCTCCACACTCCTTCCTCGTGGTCGCGACAATGCGCTCCTCACGAGGGGACCGTCCGTGATCATCGCGTGCACGCTTTCCCCTGTGGTCGCGATGACTACGGGGACTTGGCGAGCGACTGCGACCACGGGTAGCTTGCTCGTGGACAGTGATCCTTCGACGGTGACGGCGGTCACACGATAGATCGAAGCGCTCGCTATCCGAATCCACCCGGACAGGCTGACTGCGCTGCCCGGAGGAGGTGTTGGCCTCACCTAGGGACTTAAGTCCTTCGGCTAGTCGCTCAAGGTGGGATGCACCAACCTCGCCCATGCGGGTGAGCTCGGCCTGGTTGGTGGATCTAAGCACCGTTGCCATGGCCTGGTGTCGTTCCCGACTCTGATCTAGGGGTCCAGGGATCCCTGAGGCATCCGCGTTTTGCAGGCGAGTCCGGTCACGCTGAATTCGACCCGGCAGCTAAACTTCCCGGGGTCTTGGCGTAAGCCTTGGCGGTCGCGACGCTATCGCTTGCGCTAGTCGCGGATCTGCGCCAAGGTTTGATTGATGGACTCGTCGAAACTGCGGCGAACAACATCTTGCTCGCGAGCAGCTAGCACGGCCTCATCTTGGTGCCGAGTAGAATTAGATTGCCCGATCTCACCGGCCGCCGCGGCCCGTGCAGGATCCTCTGAAGTCCCTGCACCAGCCATGTTGATGCTGCGGTGACCGTGCGTTGGCGCGCTAGACGGTGTCATCACTGTGTCACCACAGGAAGAATCAACCGACATAGCCTTGGAATCCGAGAGATCCAAACCTTCGTATAGATCGTCGGTTCCGTAATCATCGTCGATGACGGGAGCTTGATCTAAGACAGTCTCCGGAACGTATCCATAGATTTCTGTCCCAGACATGGAAAGCGATCGAGATCGAACAGATCGATCCGATCAGACAGGGGATGAGACATCCTGTCCTTCTGAGTCGTAGTCCTCAGGAAGAGATCCGTGGTCGCTGATGGAGTTCGACATGCTCGATCTACTATTTCCCCACGGACGGCGCCAACTGTCAACGGTTGAGATATCGATCTCAAGTCGATTAAAGGTTCTTGAGAAAGGGAGATAGGAGACACGCCGAACAACACGAACAGCAATCAACGACGAACAGGGAGACAAAGGTTTTTATCCTGGTTCAGGCCTCTCGGGAGAGATAATAGCCCTACGTCCAGCCTTTCTTTATATCAAAGAGTATTACAAGGTGGAACTCAGCGAGACGAACAGGTCTCGGCGAGTAGTATGCAACGATGCGATGATCAGGTGTGCTATCAGATGATGGTTTGACCCCTAAACACGCCGTAGGGGCCTTGTTTATATAGTGTTGAACAACCAACCTACCGAGGGATAATCGGGCCGGGCTAACTACGAGATCGTAACGAACTCAACGTGCCAAATACATCCCGAGGTAGATAAGACAAACTCCAATTCTTGGGGATCACGACTCCTATTCCAATCCGGGAAACCACGTCCGAGTCTTCACGTAGCCGTGCAGAACTCCTGTTCGAGTCGGACTCAAACACGATTCCTTGGCAATTACGCACCGTGCCAGCCAGGAAGCTGTTCGGCTGGATGCATATGGGCCTGATAGAACCTTCCAGGAAGCTGGGCCCTGGTAAGCTGTTCGATTGGGCCGTCAGGGAGTGGGCCATGGCAATGGGCCGTGATTTAACCCCCGACACTCTCGTATTTTTATTTTGTAATGTTTGAAAACAAGGTAGGTTAGCAATATGCCACATGATAATTATAGCGATTAGGTTTCGATAATAATTATGTGTATTTTCTATAATTTTTATGTACATTCGATTTAGGGGTTTAAAGTAGGATAATATTCCGATTTGGTTTTTGTAAAACATATGTAAATTAGTTTTAAGATTTAATGTATGATAATATGTACGGTAGATTGTAGACTATATTTAGGGTTATAACTAGGGTTGTAAGGGAGGGTAATAGTTAATTTAGTGCGTATGTTTATTTTTTTTTTGCAGTTTAGGGTAAGGGTTTACAAATTTAGAGGGCATGTGTAGGTTTGTCATTAGGGTAGTTGCAGCCTCGATTTATTTGAAGCAGAATGCACGTAGGTTTAATGCATAGTAAAATGGATTAAAACCGATAAATTTTTAAGATGTTTTTGTCGGTACGGGAATAATTAAAAATTTATTAGTAGTCGTTTTTTTACAGGGTCAATGTCAGACAGAAAATATTTTAATGTTTATTACGGATAAGGGGATATCAATTTTGGTCCAGACGGGGTAGACCTATCTATGTTCCAGTCAGTGATGTTGGGGATATCAAGACCCACGGAGAGAAGTTAGCAGGGCTAGAAAACTGGCTGTTAAGGACGTTCCAAATGAACCCCGAAGAATATGGTCTAGATATCAGTGCTGTTGTTAGCCATGCAACGGAAAGACCTTATTGGGAGTTGGTACCGATAAAGGCAACCCGAGGATGGAGGCGTTATGTCGAGATCGCCACTGAACGAGGACTGCCACTAGCACTTCTTGTTCGAGCAAAATCTGATCAACAAAGCAAGAAGTGTTGGTGAACTCATGAAAGTACGGATATTGAAGGAGCACATGTAGTACATTGTGACAAGACAGAGTATGTTGTGCAGGAAGAGGTGGGAGAGCTAGAGGAGGCAGGGGAGGGATCAAGTGAGAAACAAACAACACAGAAACCCACAGGTGCGGCAGATGAGGAGGAGCATATTGAAGCTATAGTTGAGGAGATAGAGGCCGAGGATGATGAGCACGAGCAAGTTCCTGAGGAAGATGTGTCCGACGATGAGAGTACCGATGGGTTTCAAAATGTCGTGCCGGTCTAGTGGAACTCATCGAACTTTGCGGAGCTATCTATCCGAGAAGGCACTCAAACAGCCTGCGAATACCGTCAGAACGAGGTGACTCAAGGAGCGATGTACCCCACAAAGAAAGAATTGCTGACAGCCGTGAAGCTTTGGGCATTCACACTTATGAGAGAATTCAGGGTTGTGAAGTCTAGCCGAAGTGTGTACGATGTGATGTGTGTGGTCCCTGGTTGTCCTTGGCATGTGCATGCCTTTAAAGGAAAGTGGGTTGAATACTGATTTTGTTCAATAGTAATGGAGCATAATTGTTTGGTAACTGAGATAAGACAGAAGCACAGTAACTTAACATCGACAATGGTAGCACAGATAATGCAGGCTCAAATAGCACAAAACGTAAACTATGAGCCTCGGTCTATCGTTCGAGCCATGGAGAAACCCTACAGGATGTGTACTATATACTAGGACTTCCCTGTGCGGGTGACCCAGTGATGGCTGTGGACGTGTCGCCACTTTGACGGGCTGAGCTGATGGCCCGGTACGCCAATATCCAGCGGCAGCCGGGTTCCTCGAACTACAGGCCCATTCCAACTTCAGAGACGCATGGGCCAACGAAGAAGTGGATACTTCAGTTTACGGTAATAAAATGCATAATTACATTGTTTTTAGCCGAATGACATGATGCATAATACCTTTTTAACAGGTGGAGACCATCCACCCGGAGGCAGACGATGCTACGGTGTCTAGGCACCTCGAGACCTACCTGTTTTGGCTTTTCCGGTACGTGTTGTTTTGCAACGCGTCTGGCAATATGGTGGACAAGTTTCTGCTTCCGTACACCCAGTCCATCGCAGACTCCCAGGGAGATCAGGTACCAGCCTACAGTTGGGCCTCCGTGGTACTTGCAGCTACTTACAGGGGGTTGTGCGACTTCGTCTTCAAGACGGAGGAGCCAGAGTCGTTGATCACAGGCTGCCCACTGCTACTTCAGTTGTGCTCGTATGAGAGGATAGCTGTCGGTCGACCTCTCATGGACCACAGTGTGTACGGTGTCGTTTTCTACCATGAGGCCGAGGAGGATAGACCCACAATAGGGTTCTTGTGGTTTCGCCGACGAGTAATGAAATTGACCACACTTTCGATTTGTTGTCCTATCTTATTGATATTCTACAATTTGACAACTTTACCACTTTTGCAGCCGACGTGGGCTCACGTGACGCCCCACAGGGACTACCCGGACTACGTCCGGATGCTGGACGAGCTGCAGAACCACGACTTTCAGTGGAAGCCCTACCAGGACGAGCTCGTTCAGGTTCGTGCACCTCTTTGCCTGTCGTCGCTCTGTACGCGTGACTCCGAGTACTGACTTACGAGAAAGCCAGTACTCCTCAACATCTTTGTCGAGGAGTACTCACCGCACAGGGTGATGCGTCAGTTCGGGCTCCTACAGCAATTTCCCCTACCAGTCGTGCGCACCGTTCCCCGTCACGTTCACCAGTCTATTCGTTACACCCTTTTCTTCATATTTGTTGTTTTTCATAGTGGCATGGACTAAGCATTTAATCATGTTGTAGGGTTACCAGACGAGGTCAGAGTGCCGGCGCTCTTTGGGATCCTGTGATGGTCTAATGGGTAGAACAGTGGGAACAAGCACTGGAGGATCTCGTGGACGAGGACCAGGAGTACGACGACCGCACGTACCGCGCGTACCTACGGTGGTACGTACCGGCTACACGCACTCGTGTCAGATACACGCCTCCTACGGAGATCGTACACGTACCTAGCGTCTCCGACAGGCTACATATCAAGCGGTAACCTTTCCATCTCCCATGGATAATTACTAATTTGTTTGAATCATAAAACTTACATTTGTGTGGGATGTCGTGTTTTCGATCATTGTGGAACAGCATGACCTCGTACGGCAGTGCAACCTCGACGCACGAGCTGCCGTAGAGCGCATCCAGGGGGTATTCAGATGACGGCAAGCGAGACCCTTGACACCTTCAGGAGGATTTGCGGATTTTTTATCGTGTTGCAGATAGTTTTACGGGCCGTAGGTTTTACAGATGTGCAATGTTTGAGGTGCGTATACCATCAAAAATAATCTTTTTACGTTACAAAAGGTTATTGAGAATATACTTGAATTTTCGCAGTCACATAATTGTGGCTTTACAAAATGGATGGATGATCCATACCACATGGCTGCATCGACATACATAGACTCTCTGCACGGAAGAATATAACAGTTAGAGCATATAGTAAATGGTCTACCGAGTGCACAAGAGACAGAGTGACAGCGAAGACAATTAGTTTTTAATCCACAATATGAGGTGAACCCCCATGCACCAATTATACATGTTTTTGTGGATATCACTACCCCGACAGTCCGAACGAACTAGTGCGCAACAGACGAAAGAAATTTCGGAGGGAGTACGGGCATATCGAAGACCCAGACTTCGAACAAAACCATTCATGCAGTACTCGATGGTGCATTTGTCTATGTCATTTTTCAGATCAAATGCCTTAAATGTATGCGTACTTGTATTCCGATCGAAATCGCAAAAAACAAAGGGTCATTTTAACTTGTCCTATCATTCCCGGTTGTGACCATCAAATTTTATGGTTTTTCAGAACCGATGATTAAATATTAAAACAACTTGATTAACATGATACAAGTCATGGCATGTAGGATGCATAAAATAATTTATCATATTATCGCATCATAACTAAAACTACATGTCTTAGGAGATTTCGAAATATAGTTGTTCCACACGATAATCATTCTATTGGGTACAGCGGGGGTATTTCCCCCTCGCAAACGTGCTAGGTCCTGCTTCTCTAGCTCTATCAGCCCTCTCGCTTTACGCACGGTCCGCCTCACGCCATTCAAGCTGCATTCTTTGTTCGCTTGTATGTGTGCTTGAAACTCTTCTCTCGCAACTTTGTTTCTTTCTTCCCTGAGGGCGTCTTGCCACCGTTCCTCGGCCCTAACACGACGCCTCGCCGCCTCTCTTTGCATTTTCCGCTCCTGGTCGGGAGTCTGCTCCGCGTCCAAATCTTGGACAAACTAGCATAATGGAGGCTAATAAGATTGAAGTTAGCTTTTGCGTCTATATATTCCATATGAAACAAATAAGTATGAAGTCACTTACAGGTTACTTTGTCTTCCTCTCCATCTCGGGTGTTCGGTCATACGCATAGTTTGCGCACATCCAATACCATCTCCCGTAAGTGTAAGACGTGTCTTGAAACATTCTTAAAATGTAAAGACTGCCGCAGAGACACATGGGCGGCTGAACATCTCTTGAGACAGATTCATGAACAGACTCCCGTGGTGGCAATGGGAATTCCATGTCACTCTACTCGTGGACAGATGTTGCTTCTCAAGTAAAGTGCTTCCAACACTCTGCTCGTCTGAATACCTTACCTGCTGCTCTCCTTTTTATAGCCGAGCGTGTGTCAATTAAATTATCAAAATCATCTAATTAATTCATTCCTAATTAATTACGGATTAGCAAAACGCGTTACGACAAAGGTCTAGTTGGGAGTGTGGCAGGCAGGAAGTGATGGCGCAGCAGTGTGAGCATCAGCAGAAATCCGAAGTGAGAGCACATGTCAGGCAGGAAGCGATGGCCCTACTTTTTTTTGTCTCGGGATAGGCAGTGGTCAGGAATCCGATGGAAAAAAACACTGCGGACAAAAAATACGATCAGAGAATCCGATGCAAGCAGCAGGGCCCACTAAACCAAAAAAAACGCCCTTTGAACCATTGGACAGGCGTGACAAAAAAAAAAGCGCTGTACGAACGGGCGACTTATATAAAGCGCCCGCTGGACAGGCGTTATTTAAATACCGTCCACTGGACGGGTGTTTTATGATTACGCCCCCATCTGCCCGGTGATTTATAAATAACGCCCGACTGTCGGGAGCCGGGCGGCTATTTTTTTAATTTATTTAAACGGGAAATTATTTTTTGAATTTCGAATTAAATTAAAACCAGTACAGTAAAAAATTCGTAGGTAAGCACATTAAGACGAAACGGATATACATGTTCAAATGGGCGAGAAAATACCATTTGATCTAAGCTAGTATATATATGTTTAAAACCATTTTTCTCTTAGAAAAAAAATCTAGTTCATTGACATAGCTAGATCCAGTCCCCCTCATTCCAGTGATGACCTGGAGGTCGTGGAGGGCGAGATGGCGGTCGAATCCCGGTGGGATACACTCTCCTGAGCGTTTTGAAAGAAAAAAAAATGGTATCCAATCACATACAACTTCGGATTCATATGTAAGAATTAAATGGGAATATTTGTAATCTATATATACACATCAATGTAAATAAAAATTAGATATCTGGTACATATAAGATTTCTCTGTATTTTACATTCGTCAACTTATATATAATATAGATTTTTAAATTAGCTATATGATGTTGTATATGATAAATATTCTTTATGAATTCATACAAGGTAATATTGAGGATTTGTCATTCTAAATATGCGCATTCTACGTTTTGTTTTTTTGGTGAGTCACGGATGTTGGTTGATCTCATGCAACGGTCAAGGGAGCAGGGTGTTAATGCAAATTAATCACCTGCCTAATTACCCTATCACCAATAATGCACCTGCCTAATGAGCTCCATGTAGGTTTAAATTCCAAATCAATTCATTTAACGCATTTAATCACGCGCCATGATCGAAGGCGTTTTCCATTCTATTGGACCTGCCCCCCAATCTTACCATTGCTATATTTAAAGGGGAGTCTAGCTGTGAGAGATGCAGTACCCTCACCCTAAAATTTCTACCGATCCTAACCGCGCTGGGAGAGGTTGGAAGGGCTGTCCCTGGACAGTGTAGGTGGTGACCGGAGGGACGTCGCCACCCCACCCGCAAATCCGTCCCCAGCGAACCGATTCAGTGGCACTGATGGCTTCAATGAACTTTGGTCAGTAAGTTTATTCCGCATAATCTAGGTGATCTTGTTTTAGTCTAAGGCTCAGTCTTAATTTCTTTATTATCACAAATAGTAAGATCTAACATCGGACTCTCTCGGTACATGCCACAAATTAAAGGGAAAATCGGATATTTGCCCCCAAAGTTGGTGTGCCTCTGGATATTTGCCCAAAGTTGAGTTGCCCCTGGATATTTGCCCTACTTAGACTCTTTTATGTTTGTTTTTACCTTGGGGGGTGTTTAGAAAATGGCCAAATCACTCAGGGCGGCGGCTGGCACACGAGCGCGCCTCCTTCTCCCCGCTGCCATCGTTCTCCGCGCTGCCGGCGCCGCCATGGCGGGCCACTCCCGCCGGCCAAGGCCTCCCCGGTGGCCGTCGCGCCTCCCGCCCCCCCGCCAACTATCAAGGGAGGCGGTGGTCTGTGGTGGTTCGCCGGCGACGGCAACCACGAAAGGCACGGCGGAGGGAAGGAAGAAGAGAACAAGGCGAGCTATTGGGAGAGCTGCAACGCAGGCGCGGCGGGCAAGGGCGGCGCGACGATCCGAGGCGGCGGCGCATGGAGGCGAAAGCGGCGTGGTTGATGCGAGCTTGCCGGAGGCAAACAGGAACTAGGTGGCTGGGCGGCGTCGGTGTCCACGGCGGCGGGGTCGCGGCTATGGTGGGGGCGCGGTTCCGAGTCCCTGCACGCGGAGAAGCAGAGAAGAGGTGAGCGCGGCACGGAGGTGTGCTCACGGCGCAAAGGAAAGGGAGGAGGAGAGTACCACCGTGGCGGAGAAGATCGGGGCGGCGCTGCTTCCGGTGGCGCGTGGCGGTCTTCCAGCGGCGCGGCGAGGTGAGGTGCGGCGGAGTGATTTGGCAATTTTCTAAACATCCCCCTGAGGCAAAAGCAAACACAAATGAGGCTAAGTGGGGCAAATATCCAGATGCAGCTCAACTTTGGACAAATATCCAGAGGCACACCAACTTTGGGGCAAATATCCAATTTTCCCTGCTAAAATTACACCCGTGCCTTGATGTGCCGAGCGGACGTGTCTTTGGGTGGGATATGCATGAGTTCACTAGATTGTTTGTGTAAGTCTGTTCGTGCGTGAATGGGAAAGTCTCATCTTTGGTGTGAAGCATCATGTTGAACTGACGTTCTCTTGGAACAGTTGCAGCATAGGGCCATCAGCCGTGCTAAATCAGCCACTTTCTGTGTGCAAATGAGATTGTCAAGCACGCTGATGCTAATTTTTTTTCCTTCACCAAATCACGTTTTTGTTTTTTCCACAAATGAGTTTCATTTTGTTTTTTGAAGAAAAGATCTTGTTTGCGTGCTACCGAGCAGTACTGGACATAGTAGTGTTCTGCGTGATTTTCCCTGTTCCAAATAGCTAATATAACTTGTCAAAACCGAAATGCTATAGCTAATAGAAGTGCATCCCACGAGGCCCAGCATAATAATTTGTACGCTAGAACCTTGAAACTTCGAGGCCCAACTGATTCACAATCCCGTATATGTCGCCCAGTGCGGACATCGCGCTGCAAACGCTGCAACATGAGCAGGCCCTGCCTGCCTGCGCGCGCTGCAAGCCTGCAACCCATTAAACCTGCACTGCGTGGACTGCGGTAGAGAGAGAAGCCATCCGTACGTCGTGAAATTGCAATACCAGTGAGAGCATACAGTCTGTCGGAGCTACAAAATATTGTTTATTTAACTTTATAAAATTGAGTAGCCGCTGGTGGAATAATTATTCAAGGATATAGCATAAAGTGTCAAATGGATCTTAGAGGACGAAGGAAATTGTTGAATAGGTTAGAGGATGAAAACAAACCTGCTGCTTGGACATTATGAAAGAAAGCAAAATTTGCCTTGGCTTGTTTGTTTCTGTTTAAATTAAAGTTGAGTTTTATTGTAACAAATTTGTTATTTTTGTACAAGCCAAATGATATAATATTTTTTAGGCATTTTTATGAGGTATTAAATAGTTCTTTTTAAAGTTTGTAAAATAATTTTTCATAATTTTCTTAACTATTCAACACATCTGTCTAAAGGGTCACAATTCTGCTACAGTAAAAACTCAACTTTAATTAAAACCGAAGCAAACGGTCCTTTGTCTGGTGTCACCTCTATTACTAGATAACGAGCGAGGTGGCCCGCACGTTTGCGTGGCTAGATTTGTTTTGGTATATAATGTTTATCTCTAACTCATAATCTATCTCTTAACATATTAGATCGGATTTACAGTTTATCTCTAATATATTATATCAACTTTAGCATTTAATATGAATTTCTAATATTTTCTTTTAATCTAAGCCACATAGATCTTTTATTTTTTTCTTCGATTAATCGATCCCGTTATAATTTGATACCACAGTTGATTGAATGGAAAAAATAACCATATTATATCATCTTTAGTATTTAATCCGAATTTCTAATATTCTTCTTTTAATCTAAGCCGTTATAATCCAGCCCCACAAAATCAACGACATAGATCTTTTAATTTTTTCTTGATTTATGTGAGAATTTCTTTGATTGATCTTGGCCGTTATAATTTGGTCCTACCGTTGATCGAACGGCTGAAATAATTTAGATGACGTGGACGAACGTGGTGGCTTCTTTTTTCCCTCCTTTATATAGATAACGAGTGACGTGACCTACGCGTTTGCGTGGCTAGATTTATATTAAGATATAGATAATATATCATATTAGATTTAAAGTTTATCTCTAATATATATATCAGTTTCAGTAGTTTGATATAGAGGTTAATATTGACCACTAGATTTACATAATAATATCTATATTCAACGATGTAGATTTTTTTTATATGATTAACATGAGAATTTCTACTATTTTTAATTAACATGGGAATTTCTAGAATTTTAGGATTAATAGATTTGTTTTAAGATATATATATAATATATTAGCTTATATTTAGAGTTTATCTCTAATATAAAGATCAGCTTCAGTAGTTTGTTATAGAGATTAATATTGACCGCTAGATTTACATAAATCTAATCCCACCATGAATCACCATTGATCGAACGGTTCAAATAATTTGAATGATATGGACGAACGTGGTGGTTTTTTTCTTCTCCTTTATATATATAATAGAATAAATAGATAGATAGTTGATCTTTATGTACCTCTTTTAGACCTTAACTTTTTCAACAGATCGCATCATTTGTGATTCATCAGAAGAAATTTTGTTATTTTCAGATAAGCTATATGTTTACAATTTGTGACGATTTTTTTGTGACTTTTAATAGTCGTTTCAAAGATTCTAAAACTATTTTGTAATAATTTTTTTATAATCTTTAGACCTTATTTTGAGGGCTCTCAAATTTGCTACAGTAATACGCAAACACAACAATAGGCTGAAAAGAACAAGGCAGTCAACGATGGACGGAGCAAATGCAAATTTTGTTTTAGTTTAGAAATGCAGCCGATATGGTTATGTCAACCTCACCAATAATCCCCCACGAACTCAAAAGACAAGCGGGCACGGGCAGGCATCACATCGCCACCATCAATTTGGGGTTCATCAAGGCTGCAGGCCGCTTCTACCATTAAGAAAAAGGCAGAGTAAACGTGAGGCCGTGTGCCACATCGCACGTTATACAGCGGCAATAATTACACCAACGCAGTTGCAGAAACTAGCAACACATGGCAAGGTACGTCGCACAATGAATACTAGGATACGATGGATTGACGCCTGTTCTCTCTACTGCACAGGACCAGCCCATCAGCTCAGCTGTCACGCGCGCACACAAGACACAGCACTAGCGGCAGCTCGAGCTCCTGTGCTGCACTGCCACTGCTACACCTGAGCCCATCTTATCACTTTGCATCAGCACCAATCAAGTTTACCAATGCAACATGCAAGAAAACAGATCGATCGCGGTGGAGCCAAGAATTGACGGCGAATGCTTTGATCAACTTTGGGGGTTCTACTTCTAGTATCAAGCTCTATGGAGTGTTTGGTTCATTGATTTCTAACAGAATTGGGGACGCGCGTACTAGTAGTGGATGGGGGGAGGAGGAAGAGCCAGGAATGAAGAAGAAACAAGGGAGAATTGAGAGCACCCCTCCCTCCTCCCGTATGTACCCGAAGCGGTCGGTGGAGATGACTGACGGGTGCAGCGGCGGCGGCTTTGCAGCCTGGTGGTCACATGGTGCCATCTACTTCTTCTTGGCTAGCTACGGTGGCGCCGGCGGCTAGGTGCCGAGGAAGCCGACGTTGAGGTCGATCCGCGGCTTCTTCTTCGGCGCCGGGGGCGGCGGCGGCGGCGGCACGTGCGACTCGCAACGCGGGCACCGGGGGTCACTCCGGGAGATGAGCACGTAGAGGAAGCACCTGGGGCACGCCGCGGCCACCATGCCGCCGCCGCCGGCGACGGCGGACGGGGAGTCGCAGCCGTCGCCCTGTTCCACGGCGCCGTCGCCGCGGCGCTTCACGGAGGACGTGGTGACGGAGGACGACGACGGGGAGGCTCCGGCGCCGGCGCCGGCGCCGCTGTGCTGCTGACCTTGCCCCTGCTTCCCGCGCTCGAACCGCTCCAGCGCCGTCTTCACCTTCTCGATCGTGCACACGCTGTGGTACGTCGTCGTGGCGGACGCCGCCGCCGTCGCTGGGCACGGCCCGACGCCGGGGAACAGGTTCAGGTCTCTGGGCGTCGGCGGGCACGCGTGCTTCTGCATGGACGTCACCTTGCCGGGCTGCACGCCGCGAAACCATGGCAACACGAGATCAAATTAGCCGCTCACTCAGTTAGAAATCAAGAATAAAAAATCCTCGACGGCAAAGATAAAATCTCAGTTAAAAATTGCAAACACTGCAGTATGGTTCAGATGCCATACCATTTATGCCCTAAAAACGAATTCTTAATAGAGTTTAGCCAAGTACTAGGTTTAATGGCTAATGGGCATAATACAAGAGTCAATTCAATCAGTTGGCGGGATAGCATCATGGCAGACGAAGATAAATTAATCACAAATTGTCTATCAGACAGCAGCTCAGCGTATATAGATACCAATCAATGACAAAATTAATAAAATACTCTAATTTCCTCATCCTCTTAGATCAAACACCCATTGGAAAATCCCACATCAAAATCCTTGCCCTTTGGCTCCGTGTGACTGTTCCACCAAACACACTGCGCACGCACACAAAAAAAAAAACACGGCTTTTCGAATTTCGATCGGACTCCCTCCCCAAATTGCAATCCCTTCGCATGGAAATTCCGCACAGCGAGCCACCGAAGCAGAGAGGAAGGCAGAGGCCGGAGAGAAGCAGGGGCGTACCACGGCGTCGTGCCTGGCGGCTGCTTCCCTGGCGTCGTCGGCGGTGGCGGTGCAGCCGCCGAGGAAGTCCCGGGTGACGAGCTCCGCGGCCGCGCCGCCGCCGCCGCCGCCGCCGCCGCCGCCGTCCGCCGCTCGAGCCATGAACCCCACGGCCTCCGCGACCATCTACCACGCACGCACCGACTACAGCAGCAAAGAAACGAGAGCCGGCGGCGGCGACGAGGAGGCGGGCGGCGAGGGGGAGGAGATAAATAAAGGGAGAGGGAGACGGGGACGGGGGGAGGGGGGGAAACAGGGGAGGGCTTGGAGGCATGTATGGGCGCAATTAATGAAGGTGTTGGAAAGGGGGGGCATGAGGACAAGATGCGCAATGAATGCGGGGGTGGGAGGCATTGATGGCGAGGGCTCCCCGTGTGTGACGAGCTGAGCGCGACGGATGGGGATGGACCAGCCTACTCCTACTCCTACTCCCGCCACCACCTCCACGGCTCCACCCCGCGCTGCTGAGTGCTGACCACTACTGCCGCCTCCGCCTCCGCCTCCGCGCGAGCCAGCCGCAGCAGCAGCAGCATGGCGTCCAGGGCGCGAGGGCTATGTGCTCTCGTGGTGTACTACGGCTACTCCTACCGTCCTACGTGGGGAGGGTGGGGAGGCGGAGGCGTAGCGTACGGGGGCAGAAGGCGTAGGGTATCCAAGTACGCCTACCGCGGCTTCGTGGGCTGGGGTGGTGGGGGTGGCCTGCGCGGGTATTTGGAGGGACCCAGCCCCCGATGTATCTTCTTTGGGATCGGTAAACAAGAGCCCGGTATGGCCGTGTGCGTTTCGGCGTAGCATAGCAGCGCGTAGCGTAACGCTACGCGGTGCTACGCCCAATCGCACAACGTCTATAACAAATCCTCGCAATACTCTTCTCGATGAAAAAGGCTCCAACCTGACGATACTCTAGCACTCTAGCATGTATGGCTCAACATATCTTGTGATTAGTAGTTTTTTTCTAGAAAAAAAAACTTTCTCATTCATCCTAGAGAGATCTTATGCATACAAACAAATCCTTGAAAAAAAGGAAATTTATAGGATGCATGTAGAAATTAGGAAGAGGTCCCTCTTCATACCCAATGATGAAGAGGAAGGTCGCTAGCTCCAGTGACACCATCTTTCTCTTCTTTGGCCCACCTCCATGGGTGGCGGAGAAAAGGAGCAAATATCATGAATGAATATGTGTGTTTGAACTTCTGCGATAGCCCCACACAAGGATGAATATAAAAAACCACCACCAAGGCACCAACAACATCACAATAACTCGACAGCGGCGGAGTGAACCCCTTCCTTCTCACCCCTACTCATAATCCTACTACCAGCACAGTTTTGAGATAAATCGCCGATTCCACCTTCTCCAATGGAGGCTGTCACTGGAGGAAGCAGAGTCTAAAACGACCGTCACTCCTATAGACATGACCCCACTGTGCAAACCATGTGCAGCGAAGACCAATACCTCCAACGAAGTCACCGCCTAGCGGGAGTCCCAAGCTCTTCCACCATGGCCACAACCACCCCTACCGACCAAAACTCACCCACCATATCCCTAAACTACTATCTAAATTTCCCTTATACAACTCCCGGCTAAGATTTGGCATCCACCACCGCGGCAAACGCTCGAAGGCCATCGACTGGCCAGGCTTTAGTCGTCCACTCTTTATTAAACTCTTCGCCTTCGCAGTCCCCTTACGTGGGAGGATAAACACGACTAATAGTAAAATACATTGTGAAGGCCACTCTTGTACTTTTTTAGATACAAATTAAAACCGGCCTCTATATTTAAAGATGTACACAACCATACAGTCATCAATTTTTACAAGAACAAAAGGGTAGCAGAACGAAAATGAGAAAAAGACCATTCTTGTACTTGGACTTAGCTAAAAATGTTGTCAATGTTTCTTCTCGCAAAAAGAAAAAACTATCGGGCTATTTTTGGAAACAAAGTATTTCAAAACTATGGTTTTGCGATGCATAGGTTTGCAATTGTTTTATATAAATACCATTGTTTTACCAAACTCCATTAAAAACCTCGGTATTCCTTGGTGAAAAGGCATCTAGCCCCTAATTTTATTTTGGTGATTGATGCCAACTACTAAAGACTCCTACTAACGATTTAATTGAGTTGTGGACAAAGAATTAAATATGGAAATCATTTTATCAAGAGTTGTCGACGAGATTGAAGAATTATTCAAACTGGAAGTTCATTTGCTCGTTACTTGTAATCTTTATTTTATTGAGTCTAAGGACGGCCGTACTATAGAGAGGGATTCGACGAGAAATTGAGTATGAGGAGACTCTGGTGCTCAAAAGATGATCTGAGGTCAAATCTTAGTCACCCAATAAATTCCCCACTATTTCTAAGCTCAAAACACTTCTCTGTGTCCGGATCCGTCTGTGCCTCGCTCGATCGGTCCAAAGGGCGGGACCGTCAAGAGACACCTCCAGTCGTGCTCTCTGTCTTGAATATTCGGATTTATCGGATTGTCCGAAGGTTCGGACTGTCCGAGGTACCCTCCAGTTGAGCTCTCTGTCTTGATTTATTCGATTTACCGGACTGTCCAAGAGATCTTTGGACAGTACGAACCACTTAGTCATATCTGGAGATTCTGAGCCCATATCTATGATCCACATACCTTCTAGATCTCAAATATGATTTTTGTTTGGGTCACTATTCATAGCCTACCTCGGACTGTCCGAGGGATGTCACGGACAGTCCGAATCTCACTTGCTGTACCTTAATGGCTAGATCTGGGGGAAGTTATATATACCCATTCCACTGCTCTCAGTAAACGGTAACTGTGCGCATCACTCAGATTCATTTCATACTCTCTCTCATCCAAGAATCCTAAAAGCATCTCCCCTCCTAGTGCCTCGTGTGAGATTGATTTGAGGGTGGAGAAGCTAGGTTGGTGCTAGATCTGAGCTTGGTTCATCTCGTGAGCACCTTGGTCGTCTCCAAGTGAGTGATTTCTCGCCGGATTTGTTACTCTTGGAGGTTGAGGACTCCTAGACGGCTAGGTGTCGCCGTGAGCCTCCGGATCGGTGTGGTTGGCCTCGGATTGGTTGTGAATGTGTGATTCCACCTTCGCAAGTGAAGGAATCAAGGTGATATTCGGTGAGTGCTTTGGCACAAATCCGAGAGGATTAGAGTCAAGTGGGACTCGGGCTCTACGGTGTTGAGCCTACCTCAACGGAGAGTAGGATCTCCTCAAAGATCCGAACTTCGGGATAAAACTCCTTGTGTTTAGCTTCACATTTGGTTTGAGTTTCTCCTTTGCTAGATCTACTCTATTGACTATCTTGTGCTTGAGGGAGATCTCTCCTGTGTTTCTGTGATATTGCTCTTGGTATTCTTGTTGTTTGAGTTGTGCAGAACATTTCCGGAGATTTTGGGGAGGTTTCTTCACAGTTAACTTCGGACTGTCCGAGGGGTGTCACGGACTGTCCGAACCTACTTCCGCAGCGCAGTTGATGATTGAATTTGGTGTCACGCCTATTCACCCCCTCTCTAGGCGTCATCTCGGTCCTTTCACTTGGTATCAGAGCAAGGCTCTCCTTTAAAGTTTAGCCGCTTGGAGAAAAGATGGCGTCAAACTCTCCCGAGAAGACCGACGTCGAGAGTTCGGATTTAACTAGAGTTCCTCCTCCTCTCTCTTATGCCCCTAATCCCTCAACATCTTCATCTCATCACTCCTTCTCGTCGGGAAGAATCCCTCACTTTGATTGGACTTTCTACCCACAATGGAGGCATAAAATGAAATTGTACTTGAGATCGCTTAACCCTTTCATTTGGAGAATTGTTGAGACAGGTTATACCATTGAGGATCCCAAGAAGCTCACCAAGGAGAACAATGAAAATATCTATTTCAATGATCAAGCCGTTCAAGCATTGGTGGCCGCTATAAGTCCAAGTGAGTACAACCGGGTGGATGGACTTGAAGATGCCAAACAAATATGGGATATCCTAAAGCTTACTCATGAGGGTATTTCAACTGTCCTAGAGTCCAAGGTTGAGCTTATTCACGGCAAGTTTGGAAGATTCATTCTTGAAGAGGAGGAAACATATTCAAGCATGTTTGATAGGTTGATGAAATTGGTCAACGAGGCTAAAGAACTTGAAAGCACGGAAGTGACGGATCATGCCGTTGTCAAGATCATGTTGAGAGCGGTTCTCCCAAGAAACCGTAACTTGGTTCAGCTCATCCGTGAGAAGGACAACTATAAGAAGATAACTCCTCACGAAGTACTTGGAAGACTAATGGCCGATGAGATGATGGTTGAAGAATAAAATGTCATTGAGGAGTTAATGAAGCCAAGCAAGAAAAAGAACATTGCACTCAAAGCCTCCAAGATTTCAAAGAGCTCAAAGAAAGAAGAAGAAAACTCAAGTGATGATGAGAAAGACGATGAGAGCATTGACATGGAGGAAATGGCTCTCTTTGTGAGGAAGTTCAACAAATTCTTCAAGAACAATGGTTATGAAAGGAAGAAGTTCAAAAACTCCAAGAAATCATCCTCATCAAAGAGAGTATGTTTCGGTTGTGGAAGTGATAGTCACTTTATAGCCTATTGTCCAAATGCCAAGATGGATGACGGAAAGAAGGACAAGAACAAAAGTAAGAAGAGCAAGCAATAAGTTCATATCGGTATGGAGTGGGAATCCAATGCCGAAGAAAGTGAAGATGAAGGAGGCATTGCAAGCATTGCTATTACCACTACTTCATCCTCATCAAAGCCATGCAAGTCTCTCTTCGGCGACATGAGTGACGATGACAACGATGCACCTATTTGTCTTATGACCAAGGGACCAAAGGTATCAACCAAAATCGATCTTTCTTCTATTATCGACCCTTGCATGGATAATGATAACGATGCTAGTGATAGTGGTGATGATAGTGATGATGATGTCTCTAATGTTAAGAACATGAGTAAGACTAGTTTGATGAAAATGATGAAATCTCTTGACTTTAATAAATTAAGTGAAATGATGAATGTCATAGAAAAGTAAGAGGGCACTATTATGAGGAGCAATGACATGATTATTAGTGAAAAGAAAAAGAACATGAAACTAGAGGACGCCCTTGAACAAGAGAAGAGATCCGAAGATTTGGCTAAAAGCTTATCCAAGACCAAGTCCGAGATAGCATCTCTTGAGATCAACAATGCTTCACTCAAAGAGGAGCTCATTGAAGCAAAGGAAGCTCATGACACTCTTGTAGTGAAGTTTGATGATCTCTTGAAGAGCGACTCAACTTCTCTTAATTCAACTTGCTCTTCTATGCCATCCACTAGCAATGGTTGCTCTAAATGCTATAAACTTGATATAGATGCTTGTGCTACTAACTTTGAAACTATGCAAGCTTTGGCATGTGAGAATGATAAATTGAAAAGATTTCTCGAAGATGGGTTACAAAAATCATATAAGGCTAGTAAGGGCCTTGATGAGTTCCTAGAGAAGAAGAAGGGAAACTACAACAAGAGAGGGCTTGGATATACTCCTCCCAAAGGGACAAAGAAGCACATTGTGGTTGCCCTAATGACCAAGCCCATACACTTTATCAAGGCCCAAGGCTCCAAGACTCATCCAACCCACTCTACCTTTAACGCATCTTATATTCTTAAGAAAGCTCAATTTGGTAGAGTAGTTGCTTTATATGTTGGGTCCAAGAATAAGAATGTATCTTTAACAAAATTCATTTGGATGCCAAAGACCCTTGTCACTAACTTGAGAGGACCCAACTTGGTTTGGGTATCTAAATATAAGAACTAATTCTTATAGGATTTCCTCTCCGGTGGCCCAAGTTGGGTGATTGATAGCGGGTGCACACAACATATGACCGGAGAGAAAGGAATGTTCTCCGAGCTTAATACCGATGAGTATCCAAAAGGGGACATTTCGTTTGGAGATAACAGGAAAGGTAAACCTTTGAGTCTAGATAAAATTGCTATCTCCAAAGACCTTTGTCTCTCAAATGTTCTACTTGTTGATGGCTTGAACTATAATTTATTGTCCGTACCACAATTTTGTGCTTCGGGCTATAATTGTTTATTCTCAAATGAGGGTGTAGAAGTCATAAGGAGGAGCGATGGTTTAATAGCTTTTAAGGGACACTTAAGAGACAAGCTTTATCTTGTGAATTTTTCAATTGATAAGCCTTGTCCCGGAGTGTGTCTTATCGCTAATCTAGCATGGGTTGGCTATGGCATCGCCGACTAGTCCATGTTGGTATGAGAAATCTCGACAAACTCTTGAAAGGCAACCACATCTTAGGACTAACCAATATTTTATTTGAGAAAGATAGAGTTTGTGGTGCTTGCCAAGTGAGAAAGTAAGTTGGAGCTTCGCACCCCGTGAAGAACATCATGACTACGACAAGACCATTGAAGATGCTACACATGGACCTCTTCGGACCTATTGTTTACCTAAGCATAGAAGGTAACAAGCATGGTCTTGTAATTGTACATGACTATTCTCGCTTCACGTGGGTATTCTTGTTGCATGACAAGAGTGAGACTCAAGATATCTTAAAGAAGTTTATGCGAAGAGCCCAAAATAAGTTTGATGTGAAGATCAAGAGAATAAGGAGCGACAATGGAACCAAGTTCAAGAATACCGGTGTAGATGATTACCTTGATGAAGAAGGAATTGGACATCAACTCTCGGCTCCCTACTCCCCTCAACAAAACGGAGTAGTCGAAAGGAAGAATCGAACGCTTATAGAGATGGCAAGGACGATGCTCGACGAGTATAAGGTCTCCGATATTTATTGGGCGGAAGCCGTCAATACCGTGTGCCATGCCATCAACCGGCTATATCTTCACAAGCTACTAAAGAAGACAGCCTATAAGCTTCTTATCGGGAACAAGCCCAACGTGTCTTACTTCCGAGTATTTGGAAGCAAATGCTACATCCTCAACAAAAAGGCTAAGTTTTCTAAATTCACCCCCAAAGTCGATGAGAGCTTCATGCTTGGTTATGGTTCTAACGCTCATGCTTATAGAGTTTTCAACGGTTCTACCGGAGTCGTTGAAATCTCACATGATGTCACCTTTGATGAATCTAACGACTCGCAAGTAGAGCAACTCGACTCTCATGTGTTAGGTCAAGAAGTACCGTCTCAAGAAGCAATCAAGAATCTAGCACTTGGAGATATCAAGCCAAGGGAAGGTGGTGAGGAAGATAATCCAGAAGTCGGATCAAATCAAGCTCAACCACTTTCTACTCTATCTCAAGATCAAGAAGCAAATAAAGGCAATGGTGAGGAGAAAGAACAAGTCGTAGAAGATGAGCAATCCCCACCAAGGCCACCTCAAAGGATACCTCAAAACATTCAAACGAGATCATCCCGTGGACAACATTGTAGGTGATATCAATAAGGGAGTCTCTACTCGTTCTCGTTTAGCAAATTTTTGTGCATACTATTCTTTTGTGTCTTCTCTTTAACCAATAAATGTAGAACAAGCACTAGAGGACGCCGATTGGATAGTGGCGATGCAAGAAGAGTTAAATAACTTCACGAGGAACGAGGTGTGGGAACTTATGGAACGCCCCAAGCAAAACGTCATTGGAACAAAGTGGGTCTTCCGCAACAAACAAGATGAATATGGAGTAGTCGTCAAGAATAAGGCGAGGTTGGTCGCTCAAGGCTTCACACAAATCGAAGGTTTGGATTGTGGCGATACTTACGCTCCCGTAGCAAGGATTGATGCAATTAGAATATTATTGGCCTTTGCTACTCACCATTCTTTTAAGTTATTTCAAATGGACGTTAAGAGCGCATTTCTCAATGGGCGACTCTCCGAACAAGTTTATGTTGAGCAAACGCCCGGCTTCGAAGATCCAAAGCATCTCAATCACGTCTACAAGCTATACAAGACGTTATATGGGTTGAAGCAAGCCCCTAGGGCATGGTACGAGTGCCTAAAGGAATTTTTGTTGAAGAAGGGCTTCGCTATTGGAAAATTCGATCCAACCATCTTCACCAAAAATGTGGACTGTGACTTATTTGTGTGTCAAATCTATGTTGATGACATTATCTTTAGATCTACTAATGATTTGTTTTGTAAGGAGTTTAGTCAAATTATGACTAAACGGTTTGAGATGTTCTTGATGGGGGAATTGAAATATTTCATCGGATTTCAAGTCAAACAAATGAAGGAAGGAACATTTATAACCCAATCTAAGTATGTGAAGGATATGCTTAAGAAATTCAAGATGAAAAACGTTAGGCCAATCAAAACACCTATGTAAGTAAATGGGCACTTGGATTTAAATGAAAATGGTAAGAGCGTCGACCAAAAGGTATATCGCTCTATGATTGGTTCTTTACTTTACCTTTGTGCATCTAGGCCAGATATCATGCTTAGCGTGTGCATGTGTGCACGATTTCAAACCACTCCTAAGGAATGCCATTTAGTGGCCGTTAAGAGGATATTGTGATATTTGGTTCATTCCCCCAACTTAGGCCTTTGGTATTCTAAAGGATCAAACTTTGATCTAATCGGCTATTCGGATGCGGATTATGCCGGTTGTAAGGTGGATAGGAAGAGTACCTCCGGTACTTGCCAATTTTTGGGTAGATCCCTTGTGTCTTGGTCTTTCAAGAAGCAAAACTCCGTTGCCCTATCCACCGCCGAGGCTGAGTATATTGCGGTGGGAAGTTGTTGCGCCCAATTGCTTTGGATGAGGCTAACCCTTAAAAACTATGGCTTAAACCTAAGAAATATTTCTTTATTGTGCGACAATGAGAGTGCCATAAGGATAGCAACCAACCCCATCCAACACTCTAGAACCAAACATATTGATATTCGCCACCATTTTCTCAAAGACCACTCGACCAAAGGCGATATTGATATAAAACATGTTTGCACCAAAAAACAACTAGTCGACATCTTTACCAAGCCTTTAGATGAGAAGATTTTGTGAGTTGAGGAATGAGCTCAATATCCTTGACCCTCGAAACATGGCTTGAACTCGTGTGCACATTGATTGGTGATTGAAAATTGAATTGAGAAGCTATATATATATATATATATATATATATATATATATATATATATCTATCCTACTTTTAGTTCAAATTATGCTCAAATATGTGATTTGGATTTTCATCACTTTATTCATGGCTATAGTTTGATTGATTGATTACTTACTAGTCATGGATAAAAGGATTTTATAAAGATACTCTCCTAAACCCCCTTTCGGTGCCTCCCACTCTAAAATCCATTCAAAGTCTGGCAATTTTGTTGTCTGGGAGGCTCGGACTGTTCGAGCCAGTCCACGGACTGTCCGGTACTCGGACTGTCCGACCCCCCGCCCAGAGCAGCTCTCTATCCGGGTTTCGGATTGTCCGGACCTATTTACCGGACAGTCCGAATCTCACTTAATCCGATACATATGTTGAGGGTAGCCCGTGTTTCTCTCCCACTCCTTCACTCTCCACGGGCTCTCTCCTCCTCTCTCCTCTTCGTCCCCGTCGGGTTCCCTCCACGGGCACTCTCCTCCTCTCTCCCCACCGATTTGGCTACGGATTTGAGCTCCGAAGGCCGGATCTCTCTTCTCCTCGTGCTTCCCCTCCATGGCTAAGGAAAGAAGGTATATTCTTCGAGGCATTGCTCTATTTTCTCTTGTTTTTAGGGTTTGGTGCCCGATCTGTCAAATAGAGCAACATTTTTTGAAATGCCTTGGAAGAATAAGTCTATTACTTATCTATTTCATCTCCTTTAAATGGCATAGAGTTCTATTGGTTGATTTGAAAGTTGGTGTTGAAACCCTATTTCTGGGTGTTCGGACTGTCCGAGACCTGGTTCGGACTGTCCGAACCCTGCAGAAATTTGGCGTCAACTCTAAATCCTAAAATCATATCTCCTATGCTATACCCTCATTTGCTTCCTTGTCTCCTATATTCAGATGCAGGGACTCCGCTGGTCAAGGTGATGGTTCAGATTTGAGGGAATTGCCGAGAGGGCGGATGTCTGTTCAGTATGAAAGGCGAACCAAGCAGCGTCATGACAATATGCCAGGGGGCAGTTCACAGCATGAGATTCAAGAAGAAGAGGAAGATGAGGAGTACACCCCTGTTGAGACAAGTGTGGGTAGAAAGAGAGCAGTCATTGGTAAAAGAGAAATGTCTGGCCCCACGGGGCTCGGCAAGCAGCACTTCAGAGGAGGATCCAGCAACACATCGGGAGGGCTTATCGGACCTCTAACAATGCACCCACCTCTTTAGTTCCAAGACGCTCCAAGGAGGGCAATCGACTACTCTAAGGCTGGAGAGAAGGTGAGAAAGAGGCGTATGGAGGACCCAGCAAAGTACACTCAAGAGGGCGTGGATAAGCGCTTCTGGTCTAATTTCCATTCTGATTTCTATGCCATAGTCATCTTGGCGAAGAAGACTCCAATCACTGATATGCAGTGGGTTAACTGGAGCCACATGTCTAGGGTGAATGACCCTACTTTCGACAAAGTCATTGATGTTTGTGAAAAGCTCGGACTGCGAGACATCATGGGCCTTAAGTATGATTTGTGCAAAGAAGTAATCGCCTAATTCTATGCGACTTACTATTGCAAAGGCGATGATGCTAGGACTGTCAATTGGATGACCGAGGGAGAGTGGTACTCGGTGTCCTATAAAAGATTTGGAGCTATTCTGGGATTCACTAGGGAGGAGCTGGACATTGGATACAAGCTTCATAATGAGGAGGTCTTAGCTTCTGCGAGGATAGAGACTATGTATGATGATGAGATGAATATCAAGTATGGCACCACTGTGGGCATGAAGCCCTACTACAACTACTTGAACAGGTTATTCAGGAAAACCATGACTCCAAGGGGTGGAGATGCAAGCAATGTCTCAGGGCATCAAAGGAAACTTATGCTCAAGGTCAAGTCCGGTGGAAAGCCATTCAATGTCTTCGATTTTATTTGGGAAGAGATTCGCATCACTTCTATCTCGCCAATCAGAAGTTGTCCCTATGCGTCTTTAATTATGAAGATGATTGAATCTGTGACAAAGCTGCAGTTTGTGAAGGAAGAGAAGCACACAGGGGTGAGAATTAGGACTATCACCACTGGCCGCAAAATTCCTCATAAGCCAGCTTCCTCTACCACCACTCCTTCCACTTCTAGCTCCTCCGGCATTCTCAATGCCCTTCGAGCCATCTTCTGTCTTGGACAGAAGAACTACAAAAAGATCTCGCGTCGCTCCAAGAAGACTCTTCGACATGTAAAGGACATCATGGACTTTGAGTGTTCTCCCGACGGCTCCGAAGTGGAGTCAAGCGGGGAAGATGAAGAGTTCAACGAGCAGGATATCTTCGGCCATCTTGACCCCAGAGGCAAAGCGTCCGTCACCGAAGAGGAGGCCGAAGGCGAAGACGACGAAGAAGAAGAAGAGGAAGGCAGCGATGAAGATGATTGAGTCGGCATCTCTCTTTTCTCCCCATATCTCTTTTTGTGCTTGATGGCAAAGGGGGAGAAGGAGAGCTTCAAAATGCAAAAATCTATCTTGTGCCTGTTCTATTTGAACCTTGTGCCTGTGCTATTTGAATCTTTGTGTCTGTAATAATCTTTGTTAGTGAACTGCTGTAATTTGTGTGGTAACTTGAACTGCTTGTATCGTCGAATCTTATCTATCTTTGTGGTATTTGGTAAAATTTGAGTGTTTAATATGCCATATGCATTGTTGTTTAAATTTCGGATTTGTGCTACAATTGCTAGACATAGGGGGAGCTCTTTGTTTTATTCCCTGCATATCTTTAGAGGGAGCTCTCCATATGTCAACTTCGGTTTTATTTATTTGAAGTTTTAGTGGTTGTCATCAATCATCAAAAAGGGGGAGATTGAAAAGTCATCTAGGCCCCTAATTTTGTTTTGTTGATTGATGCCAACTACTAAAGACTCCTACTAACGATTTAATTGAGTTGTGGACAGAGAATTAAATATGGAAATCATTTTATCAAGAGTTGTCGACGAGATTGAAGAATTATTCAAACTGGAAGTTCATTTGCTTGTCACTTGTAATCTTTATTTTATTGAGTCTAAGGACGGCCGTACTATAAAGAGGGATTCGACGAGAAATTGAGTGTGAGGTGACTCTGGTGCTCAAAAGATGATCTGAGGTTAAATCTTAGTCACCCAATAAATTCCCCACTATTTCTAAGCTCAAAACATTTCTCTGTGTTCGGACTGTCCGTGCCCTGGCTCGGACTGTCCGAAGGGTCGGACTGTCCGAGGCACCCTCCAGTCGTGCTCTCTGTCTTGAATATTCGGATTTATCAGACTGTCCGGTCCGGACTGTCCCAAGGTTCGGACTGTCCGAGGTACCCTCCAGTTGAGCTCTCTGTCTTGATTTATCTCTCGGACAGTCCGAACCACTTAGTCATATCTGGAGATTCTGAGCCCATATCTATGATCCACATACCTTCTAGATCCAAATATGATTTTTGTTTGGGTCACTATTCATAGCCTACCTCGGACTGTCCGAGGGGTGTCACGGACAGTCCGAATCTCACTTGCTGTACCTTAACAGCTAGATCTGGGGGAAGTTATATATACCCATTCCACTGCTCTCAGTAAACGGTAACTGTGCGCATCACTCAGATTCATTTCATACTCTCTCTCATCCAAGAACCCTAAAAGCATCTCCTCTCCTAGTGCCTCTTGTGAGATTGATTTGAGGGTGGAGAAGCTAGGTTGGTGCTAGATCTGAGCTTGGTCCATCTCGTGAGCATCTTGGTCGCCTCCAAGTGAGTGATTTCTCGTCGGATTTGTTACTCTTGGAGGTTGAGGACTCCTAGACGGCTAGGTGTTGCCATGAGCCTCCGGATCGGTGTGGTTGGCCTCGGATTGGTTGTGAAGGTGTGATTCCACCTCCGCAAGGGAAGGAATCAAGGTGATATTCGGTGAGTGCTTTGGCACAAATCCGAGAGGATTAGAGTCAAGTGGGACTCGGGCTCTACGGTGTTGAGCCTACCTCAACGGAGAGTAGGATCTCCTCAAAGATCTGAACTTCGGGATAAAACTCCTTGTGTTTAGCTTCACATTTGGTTTGAGTTTCTCCCTTGCTAGATCTACTCTATTTACTATCTTGTGCTTGAGGGAGATCTCTCCTGTGTTTCTGTGATATTGCTCTTGGTATTCTTATTGTTTGAGTTGTGCAGGACATTTCCGGAAATTTTGGGGAGGTTTCTTCACAGTTGACTTCGGACAGTCCGTGGACTGTCCGAGGGGTGTCACGGACTGTCCGAACCTACTTCCGCAGCGCAGTTGAAGATTGAATTTGGTGTCACACCTATTCACCCCCTCTCTAGGCGTCATCTCGGTCCTTTCACTTGGAATTATGGCCTGTTTGGATACATGTTTTTTATGACATATTTGCCATAGTATTGACCATAAATAAGGAATGCTCCCTCCTTTTTCATATGAGACGTATTTTGAATTGGCACATAGATTAATAAAGTTGTGAATTCGAGAGAAAGCTAAGAGAAAACGACCATGCTACCCATGGTATTAATACCTTGAAAATATGAAAGAAAACATCTTGTGAGAGCCTTTTATAAATGCATGAGAGAAAAATGTGTAATAAAGAAGGATAAACAAGAAAAGGTATCAATAAAAGCACATGCATGCTATTTTTAAATAAGATCATTCAAACTATACGCCTTATTAGAAAACGGCAGGAGTACAACATGAGCATTCTACAGAGATGTGGATAAATTTCTTTAATAAAAGAAGAAGAGATAACGAAGAAATAGTGGTCATCAACCGCCCGTTAGCTAGAAGACATTCTTATCATGAGTGTGCACCTATGTACACTTCGATCCTTTTTGGAATGAACCATGTTGAAGACCTTTTTGAATGTCATGGCGTACGATGTAGGTCAGAATTTTTCAGGGAGAAGGGCATTTTTAGCAGGAACATTGAGGGCCTTCATGAGAACAATCTTCTTACAAATATTAGAGGAGTTTTGGATTGAATAATAAGCATGTATTTCTTTCTTGCCTTTCGACAAATGCAAGTAATCATACAACCCAAGAGCCGATTACTAGCATGTGCAATGAATTTAGGGCTCCTTCCGAAGGGAAACACGTGGAGGAGTACCAACCAAATCGACGGTCGGTTCTCTCACCCTCGATTGGACTCTAGAGAGATACGCCATAAAGCGAAACCATATCAAAAGGTTGTTACTTAATTAGCGCGGGTCTAAGAAATAAAACTATCAACATTGAGTCAAAGAGCATGAGTGAGGAACAAACAGGGTGCCAAAATCACCATATGCGATGGGCAAGGGTGACATCGATGCCAAAAGATGACATTGGCATGGGGAAGAGGAATCACTCCTGTCATCCTGGCATGGAAAACATAGCATGGAAAACATAGTATCTAGAAGGAGACAGGGCCTAACTAGAGGTCTAGATGGATAGGGTCGTATCGAGTAACGTCACGATCTGATCCGACCCAACCTAGATTAGGATCATAATAGCTTTCCCTGAGTCGAACCTGACCCAATACATGAGGGTCTGACTTGCCCTGAACACAAGAGAGGAAACTTAGGAAAGGCGATGCTAACCGTGGGAAGCCATGCTCTGGCTCTGCTGCTGTCGCCATCGGTTTTATCACCCATTGTCATCTTGCATGTGACGTTGTCTGTCACTTCATTGTGCCACGCCGCGGTGTCGCCCACTGCTTTCAAATGTTGTGCCGCCCGCTGCTTCCCCAAGAGTCACGCCGCCGCCACCTGGTGCTTCCTCATGCTACCGCCCGCTACTTTTCCATGCCCTCTCCTCCTACAGCTTTTCACCGAAACCCTAGGCCTGACTAGGCTTATGTGCGAGTGATGGATTGGGAATCTCTCTGAGTGAAGGGTTAATATGGAGGGATTGAGGCTGAGCAAAATACAAAATGAATGTGAGATGAGGTGGGGCCTTTATTGCTTGGGCTGATTTGAGGGACATGAAGTAGTGGGCTTGGGATGGTATTGAGGGAACAATATCAAACAACATAGCAAAGGCTTGAACCGAGTCCGGGAAGACTGTCCGGATCGAGGCACAAGTCAACCCGAACCTAACACAACCCAAACCGTGGACTACCCGAACTCAAACCGGATGTCGGGTCAGGTTGGGACACAGGGGGTCAGATCATGATAAAAATTTTTAGGCCTAGCTTTACCACCTTAAGTAGCTTGTTCTGATGGCCCCATTTCTATCAACATCAAATCAATGACGCCAGAACTGATATGTTGGAGCAATAGGGAGCCAAAGGGAGGGGCAAAAGCAACTAGATGTTTCGCGGGGGAGGGAAAACTGTTTCACGGTGAGGGGTTGTTTCAGGCGCAAGAGGTAGAAATTGGGGAAATTACTATATGCATAGTAATACATAGAAATTGAAATGCACGTGTAAAGTAAAAATGTGGATATTTGAAATTCCAGAAACTACCACCCTCTTATGTATGTCGAAAAAAAAAATAAAGGTCCTGTTTCTCATGAAGATTTAGAGCAAACTCTGTTTTAGTATATATAGATGTAAGGACCTAATTGTCAATATAACATTTTTGTAGTTTCGATATAAATTTATGTTTTAAATTACTCGGGTGTTTAAATGTAAGGACCTAAATGTTTTAAAATTCACAATGATCTTATACATTGTTATTCCTATGTCCCCTCTATTGATCCTCCAGGGTTTAAAACTAGTTTTATGTATATACAACAATTGACACTGAATACCGATTGAACCAACAGTTGTATCTCGTCTTCGCTATATATATTTACTCGAGTTAATTCAATCAAACAGAGATAACAATGTCATTCACACTAGTCCAAAAGAAATTTTATTTGAATCGAACGATTGTTTCTCTTGTTCGATATTCATCATTGTACGCGCTGAATAGTTATTCAACGCTGCGGTCGTTTGTCCCTAAACACGTTGTGGTGTCACAGATCGTAATTTATTAGCTGTTAGCAACCACAAGACTCCGTAAAAAATGAGATTTGATGGTTGGGTTGTTTATTTTTAAGTTTGGCAAAAATAAAACTACAATGCGTACATATGTACCGTAAACATCGAATCAACAGCCTAAAACTATCAAATGTTCTTGTTGCATACATCCCGCAACTCACGTGTCAATGTATTGAGAGCATGAGCAGCAGGCCTCCTATCAAGGGCCTGCATTTCAAATTTTTGTGACCCGCGCTGTGCTGTATCAAGGTCCTGCTCTCTGCTTTTGTTTGAATTTTTCATCCACGGTACTGTAGCTACAGTAATTTCAGGGGTGTGCTGGGATACTCTAATTAGCCATGCAACAACTTCTTCTATTGTTTTTTAGTATTTTTTTTGAATGGAAGCACGGTTCTTCTCGGTTTTCACCATTATATTCCTTGTATTTTTATTAGCAAAACAAAATCAGGCTCGATATAAAAAATATTTCTTTTAAATTATAATATAAAACTACAATTCTAAACTATTTTAACTATAATATATGTCTAAAAAACTATATCCGACTACTCGAAAGATGGTAGAAAATATACGAGGAGAATGGCTAGTGTATACTTGGCCGATAAATAATTTCTTACGAGTTTGCTAATACTCAGTCGCTTGAAAGTTTTAAAAGCTATCAATCAATTTTCTCACATAACTATGTCGGCAGCGTCTTTCTCCTCCCTGGCCTCCACCACTATCTTCTCCTATCGTCATGCCATGGAGATCGGGTTAGGCTTAGGGTTTGGGTCAGGGTGGGATTCCTGATACCAAGGCTTCGAAGGAGGTCGTGAGCGGCGGCATGGCGGTGGGGTTGGGTGAGAGTGAGGGCGGCGGCGACGACGACGCTGAAGCTAGGAGAGGAGGTGATGGCAGTTGGGACGGTGAAGGAGAGTGGGTCAGCACTGGAGAGAAGAAGTTAGTGTGGGCAGGGGAGTGGCAGCGGTGTGTGTGTGGTGGTGTGTGTGTGTGGGGCGCAAGATGCTGCAGGGAGGTTGGGGAGGAGGAGGAGGCGGCGATGCAACGGAGCGAGAGGGGATAGGATTGGGAGGCAGGGGAGAGTGTGAGGGGGAAAGAGAGGAGGGGTAGAGATTTGGGTCATAACGGTAAAAAAAACTATTGAGAGTTAAATAACTCTCAGTTGACTCGCATGTAGCCCCTTGCAATTTCTTAATGCCTTTGTTTCTATTTATAGATATAGACGCCTCGTTGGTTCAAAGGATTTCTACAGGAAAAATGAGGAAAAAGGAAAAAAAAAAAAGAGTATTTGATTTGAAGAATCATATCAAAGTAATTCCACATATATGATAGAAAGTTTTCCACAAAATTTTGGAGGATTTTTCGAACTGCGATTCACTAAGAACAACAGCTCACGTTGATAAAACCTATGTTATATGTGATCATTGAGCAGCCATCTTTTCCTAAACAATCTCTGATGAGTAAAGAACACTTTCTCCTTCTAAAACGAGCGAGGTGGCCCGCTCGTTTGCGCTGCTAGATTTGTTTTGGTATATAGTGTTTATCTCTAACTCATAATCTATCTCTAAAATATCAGATTGGATTTAGAGTTTATCTCTAATAAATTATATCAACTTTATTATTTAATATGAATTTCTAATATTTTCTTTTAATCTAAGCCGCATAGATCTTTTATTTTTTCTTTGATTAATCTATCCCATTATAATTTGGTCCCACAGTTGATTGAACAGATAAAATAACCATATTATATCATCTTTAGTATTTAATTCGAATTTCTAATATTCTTCTTTTAATCTAAGCCGTTATAATCCGGCCCCCACAAAATCAATGGCATAGATCTTTTATTTTTTTCTTGATTTATGTGAGAATTTCTTTGATTGATCTTAGCCGTTATAATTTGGTCCCACCGTTGATCGAACGGCTGAAATAATTTGGATGATGTGGACGAACGTGGTGGCTTCTTTTCCCTCTTCTTTATATATATAATAGAAGATTTGAACAACCATACGATGACTGGTAATAAAGTTTGCAAGTACCGAAAAAGTCTAATAAGAACCTTTTCTTTTGTCGACCTGTTGACTACAACCCCTTTCAAATATCTTATCCACATGTACCAGTCGTCTTATTACAATGATCCATCACGAACATGTGTTTTTATTATAAAAAAAGTTAGACATTCTGCTATTTCATTAAGTAAAGAAAAAAACATTGTACATATTTACAAGGAGAATTACATCCGCAAACACCATACAAAGGGATGCATGGCCGAAACGGTTGCCACCGACTACCGAGCTAGCTGCCACCATCTCTCAAAACGCTCGATAGTGAGGAAGGCGCCACCACTGCCAGGGATGCATGAAACAAGACGAAAGGAACCACTTTCGACCGATTCGGCACCACCTTTTGTGATGCAAGATCAAGGTGTCTTCCACCATCAACTAATGCGCTGACCACCACCACCATGTTGGTTGCACAACGAAATGTTAGCCGTCGCTGATGCCAACGAGAAGAGGGGCAAACACAAGATGGCATAGATTTTAGTTCCCACCACCACAAGGGATGCACAAAAAGCAATCATATATTCCCATAGTCAATTAACCTAGTTGTCACCGTCTCACAAGATGCATGACGAGCATTGTCACCACCTCAAGAGAACCATGATCGAGAAGCTAGGAGTGAATCATCGAGTAGAACACCACCAACTTGTGGGATCGATGCGAACCTAAGCTAGCTGCCAGCACGACCAAACCACGTTGTACGCAGACTAGGTCGCCGGGAACATCGGCCACCTCCCCACGGGATGCATGGCTTAGTTGTCTAGTCACCTCTGCCAAACTTCATGGCAACTGCGAGAAACTCAGCTAGATGAATCATCGATGTGACACGGGATACTCGGACTTTTGAGCTACCACCGCCACACGCGATGCACAACCAAAGTGATGCCACCTCCATGTAGGATGCGCAGCAAACAAGAAAGTCAGACGATGCCTACTATCAAAGATGCGACGACAGAACGCCACCATCCTATGACACCACGAGCATACAAGACATCAACAATTGCAGCCATAACTACGGTCCTCTAGGCTGTACTTGCTTCTGAAGTTTTTGCAACGATCCTTGCATTTTCGGACGAATTTATAGCGGTCCGTGACTCTTAGCAGTAGTAGTAAACGGTGGAGAAGTGCATCAGTTTATAAGTTGTAACAGCTGCAGGTAAGAAATGGCAAATTGGCAATTATATCCCGGGCGCAATCATGGCGGCCCAACCCAGATGATGGATGCGCACTCCAGAGGCATGCACAGAACTGAAGCCTGATGAATACATACTAGTCAGTTAGTCACTGTTGACTTCCCTGTATGCAAAATACGGAGTACTCCTATATGTCAAGCACAGAGGTACGAATCAGGTATATACGTCATTCAGTCAGATCATACAAACTCTGCGGTTGTTTCTGCACGATATAAATGTCGGTTTTTTCTGGCTAGCGAGTTTGAAACCAGCGTTTTAAATGCCATTTAATTCGGGACCAAAATCTGAGGTAGTGTCGGCAAGTAGCGAAAACCCGTGAAATTCCACTCGGTTATAATCAAACAAAATTTTGAATTCTGTAATTTGAAATGAGTTTGGTTTGTAAATTTTCCGCTCCCCTAGGGTTTTTTGAAAAATGACCAAAATCCTTGTAAAAAAGAATTCAATCAAAATCCTGTAAATCATCGTAGTTACGCCCAACATTGGATTTTTACTTTGGTTTATGGTTTTTTCTCGGGTTTTATGAAAACAAGATGGTGTTGTGCAGCACCTGTTGGCACACCAGGGCGCGCACTAGGACAGGGAATAAGGATAGATAGGGATGGCAATTAGGCAGGTCGGATATAGGTAGCATCCTTTTAGACCTATACCCAAAATAGATATTCTAACATGTCTATACCCACATCCCCATATATATGGGTATGGGAGTATACCCATAGTCGTATCGTCGGATACCCCTTACTCGCCGGGTATCTGAAAGTGCACTTAACACAATAAAGCACAATCATGAACATCAGTTCTACTTTTAGCAAACGACATCAGTTCTTTTCGAGCAAGCATCAACATCGCTTCTTACATTAGATATCAAAATTCAAGATGCAAAAGAAGGTTCCAAAATCAAGATTTTAGATCAAAACAAGATTCCAAAGTCTCGGATGGGATTCATGGACCAGAACATCATTTTCATCACCTTGGTTGCTTCCATATTAGAGACAGGTGCAGCTGAGCGGCCGAGCCATCATCAACATTGAGCTCATGGATTTTAACACCTTGGATGTGCTCGTTGGCGATGGATTGGGCACTGCTGTTGTTGTCAACGTTGAGGGACGAGCTCCCCATGGAAAGGTTTAAACCCAATCCATATCCACCTCACTCCATTTTAATAAGCTATTTTTTCTACCACCTCACTCCATTTTAATAAACTATTTTCCTCACTCCATTTTAATAAACTATTTTTTCTACCCACCTCACCCACCCCATTTTTATTTGAACCCACCCCACCACACCCCATTTCTTATATAAAAACAATCTAACCCACACCTCTCATATAGGTTCTACCCTATTTCTCAACCCAATTTATGAAGATTAGATTTTATAAAGAAAACACCTTATTTTTTCTTAAACCTCGCGTTCACACTATAAAAAAATCATTGAAATTGTTTGAATTTTTCTGTCATGACTCTATACATCTAGACGCAACTTTGTGTAGATTCGCATGGCAAACATAATACATGGGGCCCACATGTAAAATTTGGAGCTTTTCGATAAAGTTGATCTGTCCAAAGGCCTCCTAGGTTTCAGGCCAGGCTTGAAAAAGCCGGTTCTGTGGGACTAGGCCGAGCCCAGTTCGATCTGACGTCTTTTCCCAGTCTCGGGCTCGATCCCATCCCAACCCGAAGCCTAGCCCGATCCAGTGCTATTTCGTGTTTTCTTCGGACCCGATCCTGGCCCGACAAGCGGGCTCTAGATCGAAACCCAAGCGGCCAAGTCGGCCTGGTGTACTCCTTAGGTCGGCCCGGCTCGGGCTGTCCATGGCTAGGTTTATTGTAAAACAACTCAGTTTGTTTTAAAAAACCTCGCGTTCACACCATAAAAAATCATCAAAATTGTCTGATTTTTTCCCTATAACTCTACATATGCAAAAGTAACTTTGTGCAAATTGGCGGTTCAAACTGAATAGGTGGGACCCATATGTAAAATTTTATGATATATTATAGAACCCATATGAATTCATTCAATAAAAACCCATGGTTGAACCCATTTGAACCCAACCTTTTCAAACCCACCCTACCCCAACCCATTTCATCTTAAAACCCACCCAACCCCAACCATTAGCAACATCAACACCATTTCCATCCATCCAAAGCAACACATTCTAAAACCCAACCCATGTCACCCCGACCCATCAGCACCCTACTCATGGCTCACGCAACAGCCCGTACTCACGTAGCAATTTTAAGAACAAATACTCGCTCGGCTACGTCGTCACAGACGAGGATGCATACTTTGCTCAGTCACAGGTCTGACCTCATCGATCGTATCCCTCCCTACTTAATTTTCCTCCCGTCTCCCTCGTGGCAAGAAAACAACTGCATGCTTCACTGGAGCAATGCATGAGAACAGCGGTTTTAATGTTGCGACTCCGAATCCGATTGACTGGGCCCGGTCGCCCCGAAATTTTTGCATCGAGTACTACGTTATACCATTCCCACCACGGCACCGCCTCTTCATCTTCTTCCTCCGGCTTCGTCTCCAGCCTTCGGTCTCGATCGTGATGCCCTCTCCTAGAATCCTACAAGATCTGCTCCACGCACTTCCCCACCACCCCCGCCGTCTCCGACAGCCGCTCATGGCCGGCGGCGCTCAGCCCCATCTACCCTAAGTTTGGTTGCTGGCATGATACCCCGCCGTTGAAGCCCATACGCCTTTGCCCAGACCGATTGCTTCGACGGCGCCGCCAGCGCTAGTGTCTCATCGCCCCACCATGAACTCATCTCAGCTGTTGGGCCACCACCTTCCCGATCTCCCACTAAAGTCGGCAGACACAAGGAACCCCGAATCTGAAGGTGAAGGTGGCGGGCGGCGGTGGCGCGGCGAGGAGAAAAAAAGTTCATAATGAGTAGGAAGAAGAAACTCATGGCTATATCGTTAGAGAGAAAAAAAATGGTATACTTAATTTCATTCTTGCATTTCTGCGAAGAAATCATGCGACTAGGTGCGCAACCCAGCAGTTGCCAAATGAACAATCGTAGACAGCTTCACTACGGAACCATCGTACTGGTTATGTGAATTGATTTTGTATGAGTCATTCGTGCATCGGGTTTAGAGCATTGTCAACAAATTCTCTAAAATACTATTGCCGACAGTCTTAAGTCTCTATAATGATCCAGTAAAGTCTCTATCTCTGTCTGTAAATTTAGAGATCCTGTCGACTCCTGGGAGACCCTGTAAGTTAGTAGCTAGTCTATATCTCTTCTTTTATTTCTCCTCATAAGTAAAATTCTAAGTTGACATCCTTATAACAAGTTGACTAAGCATCATTGGAGATGCTCTTATAAAAACTGGCTCCATCCTTACATTCATACGTACTCCCTCTGTCTCATAAAGAGTGTATTTCTAGAATTTTTTAGACAGATTAGTAGCAATGAGAAATGACGTAGCTGCCCCTAATTAAAGTTGTTAACAACCATGCGCATGCATCTTGAAAAGGAAAAACTCAGGCAATTAAATGTGCATGCACCTTGAGAAGAAGAAAAAACATTTAATCAATCAAATGGACCCATCTAGATAGTTCAAAAGCTACAAATGTACTCTTTGTGTGACAAATTTTGAATGATAGAGATACACTCTTGGTGGGACAGGGGAATACGCACTTGTTTATTGCTAATCGTCCGTACTCTATGTGGCAGCAGGAACTAATGAGTCATTTACAACACGGAGCGTGCGTTAATTGCTCTCCTCGATCGTACAAGCAAAATAACCAAACTGTGACCTGTTCTGCTTGCGTTATTTAACATGGTACGTACGCTGCGTGGATAGGACCGTACAAATATCGATGTGCACACACCAATGATACTCCCTCCCTCCAAAATACTAATACTACTACTAACCCATGAACATTAACTGCGATAGGATAGGGACATGCACAAATTCTGCAGACTGCAGTTGTCTGCCTATAGTAATCACTCATGTCATCTATGACTATCAGTAAGACCGATTATATAAGGAATCATTAATTTACTTATCTTTGAATACCAGACAGTCCTACACGTCTTCAATGACTATCTTTCGTTCCTTGTGATATTGTTGATTGTAAACATTAAAGATGGCATATTTATCTTTCTTAATTCTATTTTCGCATTAGCTAAATTCATTTCTTTTTTTTTTGAGAATAAGGCCATCCATTAAAATATCAGAACATCAGAGTACATCCAACGACAGACCGATAGAGCTACCATACTCCAACAACCGGCAAGAGAAATACACCACAGACCAACTGTTGTCGCCATCGAACTCACTCCTAACGCCGTGGCCCTTTTTGGGTTGACAAACGGATATAGCTCAGGACACCAAGCTACCACCAAAGATCGGGCTCAGAATATGGTGGCTTGCGGCGATGAGGAAACATCGCCGCCAGAGACCCATAAACGACAAGTCGAGGGTCGAGCGGTCTCCTCCGCCCGAAGCAAAGAAGCACCAGATAGCCGCGGTCGGGGATCTCCGACGACCCGACAAACAATCCTCTCCCGTAGCATCACACAAAAGTGGACATCCACAGGAAGGCCATTCAACCTCCAGCAAGCAAGATCTGAACACACCGTGTGCTCCACATCTCCACCCACTCGAGAATCATACATTATTCTCACTAATCTGAGAAAGTGGCAGGCAGGCATCACACCAGATCTAGAGTTATCCCCTGACCTGGCGCTCACCGTTGGCTACCAGAGACAACCGCCTGCTTCGTGTATGACCGGTTGTGCAAGAACGCACCACCGACCATGATCTCCACCGCAAGCACCTCTGACCACCATCCAGATCTGCACAAAAAAGGAGAGAAAGAGCCAAAGCACCGCCAGAGAAGCCGGCGATGAAAACTCAAAAGCAACATCTACTTTATTTGGATCCTCCCCTCTCCAAAACCTTCGGAACCCTATCTCCTCCATCGGTCCCAAGGTCCTTCTAATCCTTTCTCACCGTCGGCGTCACCGCAGACGTTAGAACAGATCAGATCTGGACGGGACAGATAGGGGAGAGAAGGAAAAGGGGAAGGGAGAGAGGAGGAGAGGGAGAGAGAAGTAAGAGGAGATGGGTCCCCTCCCCCTCACCTCCGGCGTCCTGGGAGAGAGAAGTAAGAGGAGATGGGTCCTCCTCACCTCCGTGAGGACGGGAGAGCGCCTTGAGGAGGGGCCAAAGGCAATATTTGGGGCGCTAGAGGCGCTAGGGGCAATTTCACAGCAGGAGCTCCTAACTAGCTAAATTCATTTCTGAAAAATTGTCGTAGTTGACATATGCATACTCTAGGCTAGCTACAGTGAAGCACTTTATTACTCTATATCCGCAAAACAGAAATTCCACAATTAATTATTGAAAAATAGAAAAGCTAAATGTTATATGCATGCAAACCCTCTCATTGTGTAGAATCAACAAGGTCCTAGTGCTGGTGGTCTTTGGGCTGACGCTGGGTGGAAGAGAGAGGATTTTGGTCTGGAATTGGAAAGAAGTATATTATGTAGCATGATAGAGATCCGAAATAAGGTATCTTGGACAGTTCTAGCACGCTAACAGATGCACCTTTCGTAGATCTATGCTTGTTTTTTATGGGATCAATAATTTGCCAGTTTGGTGAGAGTGCCGGTGGCATCCTTGCTGCTTGTATCTTTTGATGGAGATTTTGGTTCAAGACCTCGGTAAGGTCATTTTTTTCCACGGTGGTCTTTCGATCCAAGTTGGAGGGAGGCATGGCTGGTAGAATGTCGAGAGCAACGTTGATTTTAGTGTAGAGAGACTAGCAACGATAATGTTGGCAGCAAGGACGGTGGACATCGGTGGTAGTGTATTCATCTTATCTTTCTCATGGATGGCCGAGAAGGAGATTATGGCCTTGTTGAATGTGCTTGATTTTGATCTCCTTCTCTGTTTCTCATTGTGGGTTCGGTTGAAGGAGTTGGCCATAGTGCTACTATTTGGTTTCTGTTGTTGTTGTCTTGGACATCCACATGTGGAGAGTAAGAAGTTGCTTCGAGAGATTTGAATTTAGCCCCTTTTATGTACAGCTTTTGTATTTTTTTTTGACCTATATGCTTATTTGCTTATCTTCTTGTAAAATATAAATAATTTATTTTTTCAATCCGTCTTCTTTCTATCTCGAAGAGGTATATGAAAACTCTTTGAAAGAAGTTTAAGAGGGCCCGACACTCAAAGCCACCTCGGAAAGCTATCGAAGTTTTAAAAATACTCCCTCATTTTCTCTATATTTGTCAACACCCACCATTGCGTGTAGATCGAGAAGACACAAACTCAAATGAAGAAATGCAATGGGATGACCATGCTACCTCTAAATAATGAATTTGGATGGCTGCCTGCATATATATAAGCTTTCTTGAAAACAACAATTTGACTTATCTTTACCATAAAATAGATCATAAAGCATACTTGGTTATTACAATGGACAAATAATTTGAAACGGATACTCTCTAAATCACGGACAAAATATAGGAGTAAGTCAAATAAGTAAATAAACAAAATAAGGTAAGCTGAGAACAACCGCCTCTATAAGTAGCTTAGAATGGATATCGATGTAATTTACTTTTGTATTAGATTTCTTCACGAGAAAGTAGTTTTTTTCTGCGCAAAACTAAAGAAAGCAGTTTTTTTTAATGAAATACGCTTGTTCTTGGCAAAGAAAAGAAAAACGTATCTCTAAACATATGGCGCTGTTGTGGAGGAATGTACTCAGGACGGTGTGAAGGAACGGATTGACATGCCCACGTACTCATGGCGCACGCACGGTGAGGCGAGGTAACGTAGCCCTGCGCTCAATTTCATGGAGCCTGTACGGTCACCTTTAAGCTACGGCTCAGCCGTTACTCCCAAGTCAGTCGTCAGTGAAGAAGCCATTCAACGTCACGTCCCGTGAGTGTTCATTGTTCAAGCTGTACTAGAGTGTTGTACGTTGGCCGGTGATTCTCTGTAACGACCAGCCACAGCGCAGGGATTAATTAGGGTTTAAATCTCTTGCTTAATTGCTTGCGGCATAGGAGATGAGATATCTACCCTGTCTCGGTAAACGTTGGACGTGTGTTAGCTTAATGTACTATGCATCAGTACATTATTCATACGTCATTAAGCAACTTACCAGTGAAAAAAATCCTCTCCTACAACACAGTATATGATGTTTATGCATGTAGCTAGTTAGATGGTTTAACCACGTTGCTAGTGCTTATAAGGCAGTTAGCTAGTTACTAGGGCTTATAATTATAGTACACGTCATTCATGCATGTAAACGTACCAAGCACAAGCTCAAGCGCACAAAAGGTAATATAGCAAACGTACCATGCATCTCCTCATTCTAAATAAACAGCGAAGCTGTCCTGCATGCATGGCGAAAAATCAGTGCCTGGTTTCTCACTTGTATAAGGATCTTTTTTTTATTCTATCTTCATACTATTGAATTCTTGGATGTGTTCGATCCCTAATCTTAAAGTACATCTCACGGCAAAGATCGATAGCGACAGAAAAAAGAAAAATCCTTGTGTAGCCCAGGGACGAAAACACACGTACGCACACAGAAGGGTACGTACGTACGTACTTGGACAGCGTTTTTATCTTTTCGAGATGAGCAGCCCTTTTTGTATTTGGTCTAGTACCCCGTTTACTGAACTCATTTACAGGCTGAGAGAAGAGCAGAAATGCCATGAATCCACATTTTTAATGTGCTCAGAGACTAATATCTCGGGTGTATCAGGCGCAGGGCAAGTACCGGCAGTACTGAATACTACTGATGAGCCGATGAGCCGAGTTAAGGGAGACGAAGATGCATAAATGGAGAGCAGCAATAAAAGGAGGCGTAAATGGAGAGCCAGGCCAGGATGGCCTTGATTAGACTACGGGGGAGGCCTTAAATCGTTCGTTCATTTGGTGGGTTTTCGTAGGACTCTCCCCTCCACACATGTACATGTACATGTACATGCACACACACTCTCTCCTGTGGTCTTATCAGCAGCTAGCTAGCGTTAATTAATTAATTGCTGGTACTCTGGTACTGTACGTGTACGTACGTGCTGGCCATCCACATATGTGGACAAGCCTTCAATGAGCATGGGGCCCCACCGAACAGGGCCAGGGGAGTAGCACTTAGCAAAGCATATATATGATCGATCATGAGGGTGGCGAGCGACGTTTATGGCCTTGCCTCTCTGCATTTTTATTGCTGAATTTCCGGACAGGCCGGCCGTTCGCACGCACGGGACCGGTCGAGCTTCGTATATGGAGTACTGCCAATTAATAAGTAGAGAAATTCCTGTGTCGTGTATTGCTCTGGTTGTAAAAGTCCTATGCGTACGAGACGTTAAAAAGCCTACTTTACGGTATGTTCTAACAGGATGAGGATGAGCTGGGTATATAGCTTTGTTTCTTAGAAGCCGAATTTCAAGATTTCTTGAAGGGCCAAGAGACCTGGCGTTCATTAATTAAGAGGAGGTGAAATATTTACAGCAGGCATCAAGAAAGGAAAAAAAATTGAAGAAGAAGAAAACAATTAAATGAAAAAAGTCCTCAGAAAGGGGGGGCTCAGCAAGTGTTTCCAAATATTCGGTTGATCTACTAGCACAAGGTCTTTGTCAAAGTAGTCTATGCCTCCTCGGCTGCTGACGGACATAAATGAAATTTGCCAGTCTATCACCTCCCACTTGTCGAATTAAGGTGGCATCAATGTGCTAGAGATTGGTTTCTTGGAGGCAAAGAAAAGTTGCACGGGTAGAGAAGGCAAACTTCTTAAAACCTTCACGACGAGCTGGGGAGTTGAGCCCCCTTACATTCCAGGATATAAAGGTGCAACTTAGTTCAATCATTAAGGCACGGATTACAACCTTAAGGGAGCTAACCTTTAGAGAGCAACCAAGCTAAGCGCCACGAGGATCCCAGCTTACAATGATAAGCAATCACTAATGCTGCTTGCTAACTGGCTAATAGGATAATTAGGGGTGCTGTAGTTACTACGACACAAGAGGTTGACATCACCAAAAAGGTATCCACTAAGAATACAGAGGTTGGCATCATAGTGCCCAAATAGACTACCTATTACAGAACAACCAGCCGAATAGCTATACAAAAGGTCTTGATAATCATGAAGTTGGTGGAGCACATTAAAGATGATCTACATAAGCATTACGTCATGTCACGTTCTTCGGCTAAAGATGATCTAGTGGTCGGCATTGGTTCCTCGTGTAGACCGACAAGAGTATATATGGAGGCCTGAAATGATGTGCCCCAGCAATGGCTGCCGAAGCAGGCGACGTACTTGGTCGAAGAATCAATGATGTACTCCTCATCATTGGAGATGATTATCATCTACATCTTGGCCACTGGGATCAGCACATGCTTGGCGAGCCGTTCACTGACAAACGGAGCGAGGAGATGCTAGTGCATCTCCCGCTGGTTTGTGGAGACGGGTCGATTGAAGCCCGCCTATCCTAGCATGAACCCTCTTGTTGCCAGCCGGTGGTTGGGTGCCGTCAATCACACCTGGCTTCCAGGTGAAGGGGATAACCTTTGGTAGGGCTCATCGTCGGACGATGAGCAATCCGATGGAAAACCACTGGTTGGAGAGATCTCTTCACGGCAGGTCCAGTCCTCAAGGCTCGCTAGGTTCATGAGAAGCTCCATCGTTTCTCCATGCAACAGCTGGGTGAGGGCTTCATGGCCATCTTGATCCGTTGCCTTGGCCACTCGACCAATACGCGAGGAACAAAACATATCCTTTAGTCAGATGATGTGTGGGTTCCAAACCCAAACCCAACATCCAAAGACGTGGGTGTATTTCTTATTTGCCGTCGTCGAATCAACTCTATCAGAGAGACAAAATCTCCTAGGGTTTGCTCAACCACCAATGGTGTCCAGGCATTGAGAGGAAGTCTCACCAAGTCTTAGAGTAGTTGTGTGCATCCTGCCGCCACGGATGGACGGCAAAGTCGATGCCAGCGATGCAAACCACCTGCGCATCTAGGACAAGTTCCCTCTGCACCAGATATTCAAAGAAAGCGAAGACTCTCTCAGAGTAATGCTTGTTGACGCGCATGTTGTTGAAGGCACGCCAATTTGCTGGAGAGCGTGGGCAACATCCTCCGCTAAAGCTTGACGTCGCTCCTCCCATGCCACCGTAACAACACGTCAACACCCCTAGCCGCGGAGGCGGAACAACTGATGCTTGAAGGAGCATGAGGCGAAAATGGTGGTTGTGCCATAATCCGGCAGTAGGCGGCCATTGGAGGGGAAGTTGTATGGATTTTGGGGGGTGCCCAGAGCCCAGCCGAAGGCACACCAGGATCTTGTCTTTGCAACATAATTTGGCGAGATGCTCGCTTCCTCGACAAACAAGGTAGCGGATAGAATCGCGACCAGGCAAAGATGCGATGGTTGAAGGCGAGGCATCGAAAGCATCTACCACAAACGACTTCTTTATAGCCAGCTTTGCGTGTCGCCGCAGTATCTTCGGTGGGTGGCAAATTTGGGACGGCCTTGAAGACAAAGACAAACTAGGTAATCTCCAGCTAATCCGCCCGGACTTGGGAAACACCGTCCGCCGGTCCTTGGAGTTCATCAGGAAAAAAATGTGACCTATTCGTCTGACCATAGGTAGGTTGTCTTGGAGCCGGCGGCACGATAACACCACCGAGTGGAGCTTGAAAGAGTAAACATCCGTCTGTAGCTTGTTGCGCAGACCTCCATTTCCGATAGGTACAATCATAGGATAGAAGCTTCGACGAAGCAGTGTATGAGGGAGAGGCTGCGGGGCATTAGAGCTTCAGCTTGGGAAATGGCAACCTTGAATGTAGTGCTCCCAACTTGATCAACAGATGGATGCTCATTGATATTTTCCAGAGAACTAGAGGGGCAAATCGGCAAAAAGTCCCCAATCAAGGTTTTATGGATTGGAGGCGTCCGAATCCATGACGGGGAGGGAAGCCGATCGGCCGGGGGGGAGGGGGCTGTCGTCGGCATGGTGCCGGGCGGTAGGAACAGCTAGGGGTGGCTGTCGCCAGCGGAGCATCGAGCGGCAAGAGTGCAAGCCCTAGCAGTTTTTAATTTCAAGATTTTTGGAGATGGCTTCAAAAAAACCGATCGACTTGATATCGATTGTTTTTAAAAGATTCAAAAGGCTACTTCAACTTGCAAGAAACGAGGTCAATACATCAAATTGAGTAGGTTTTACCAACGTCTCTGACTTTAGTCCGCTGACAAATAGGTCATGGCATGCATGAGGCCCTATATATGTCAATAACCAAAAGTCCGAGAAAAAGTACATCAAAGGATTTCCTTCCAATCTAGTGTCACTTGAACAAGTGTTCCATGACGGAGCATAGGTTATCTCGAATCTCCATCACCTACGCTTTGTACAAACTAGTGCCAAATTGAGAAACAAAATTAAAATTGTTGATCGCGACTGCTACTCCCTATGTTTCGCTATATTTGTCCACATCCATCATTGCACAAAGACCAAAAAGACACAACCTCAAATGCAAACATTTATCGGGATGACCCGGCTGCTACCTCTAATTAATGAATTTGATTGGCTGCATACATTGAATTTGACATGCATTCAAACTTTTTGAAAACAAAAATTCATCAGTTTTATCCTTAAAATGGATCATAAAGCACACTGTAACTGATTACCACAATGTACAAACAATTTAAAACGAATACTCTAGGTTCATGGACAAATACAGTGAAACGAAAAATAGCAAGTTTTCGGCCTTGTACAATTCAGATAATCGTAGGGCGTAGCGTTTCAGTAAAATTTGAAAGTTTTTAAATAGAGGTTTAAATGTTATTAAAAATAATTATAAAATAGTTTTAAAATATTTAGGAGTACTAAAAATCTGAGAAAAATATTACAAATTATTACACCAATTAAGTTATATAAAAAAGATAAATTTTGTTAAAATGTTACGCTACGTTGAGCTAAAATGTACTAGGCCTTTGTGGAGTCATTCTGTGCAATCACAACGGTGTCGATGGGAATATTTTACAGGCACCCTAAGCTGTTCCTACGGCAACAGTAGCTGAGAGCTACTACTAAGAATGGAACGATCAATGTAGGGATCGATAATGTGATGAAACGGTGGCTCATCATTAATTGCTGCGACCATGGTAGGGATTAACGCCAGCCCATTAATTGCGCACGCTTTAAAGTCACGCTTTAGATTGAATGCCCGAACTAGTTTGGTTCCGGTAGTCTTCTCGTTTTAATTTCCTAAAGCCATAAATGATGGAACAGTATGTGAGCCAGGTACGGAGGGGAAATGGCAAAAACGATTTTTCAATCCAAGGCGATCCAGCACCGTAGGTACAGGACGCCCTGCCAACGCCAACAAAATCGTGTTAAATTCACGTACGCACGTACATGCAGCTCGCGCTTTGGCTTTCTGTTTGGAAACAGTAGTGTAACAGAAGCTAACCCGCATGGCTCGGATGGATCCGGGTTTTTTTCCCGTATGACTTACTTCATGACATTTAGGTCTGGTTCTTTTCAGCTTATCAGCTTAACGACTTATCTACGTTTTGAAAACACATGCTTGAGTTTTTTGAGTTCGTTTTTTCGTTGTTTTGAAGATGGTCCTAACACTTTAAAAAGCAAGTCAAACGAAATGTATCTGAATCTCGAGACTATCTCGAGAAGCTCTCGAAATTTAGTCATTTCAACCGTTCAGCCGTTCAGATCAGCTCAAAAGAACAGAGCCTTAATTAACTAAAAATATATTTAACGCCTGCATCATTATAACGTCTACGTTTTTATATACAGCACCCCCTTCGTTAAATAAATATAAAGGGTTTGAATGATATTAAGCAGAATGGTAAGACATATGTATACTATCATAACGAGTCTTTTCTCATATACCCTAATACCCATATTATTCTCTTCAACCAATATATTTGTTCATTAGCGCACAAAATATTCTCTCTCATTTTTCTAAAATATTAATGTAACATCTTTCTCAAATTTACCACTACCTTAGTCCATATGCCGAATCGAAAAAACGCCTTAGATATCAATGGAGTAGATGTTTTATATTTGGGTAAAATTGATTCGGGAACACTCCAAATGTCATGTATTTGCTATGGAACACTACCTATGTCAATGATATGTGGATCTCGGACCACATGTTAATGATTCGTCGGTGTCTTAGAAAAACATTAAATTTGAAGTGTCCTAAAAACATATTTTCCTTTGATAGTGTATAATTTATCTTGTATCAACAGATGGTATACACAAGTGTGCATAAAAAGCATGAGGATGACTAGACATGACACTCACACATGACATAATGACATAATGCCATTTGATAGATAATTCTAGCGCTAATAGTGGAGAACTTTTGTATTTAGTTAAGTAATTTCAGTGACAGGGAGGATATAACATGATGATATGGTGTGTAATTTTATTAAACCATGATAACAATCATCACCAGCCATTACACACCTTTAAATAATGGAGATAATGATTAAGTATATAATCATCGTGGGAGCACCCTAGGACGACACATTAAAATTAAAGTGAGATAACTACCTTTCTATATATGCTAAGCAACTCCACTAATCACCCCTAATTATCACTCCTTATATGCACAATACAACACAACCTAAAAAGTCCCCCTCTATAGGTTTTTGGGAGAAACGATCGCACCTTTTCCGTGCGCCACCTGCGTGTTATATATGGCAGGAATAGCCCCATGCCGTGGCAGTACATGCATTCCTAGAGATGAGCCATAGCCAGCACAATCTCTGGAAAGAATTACACGATATGATAACAACCATTCAACTAACTAGTGGATAGGAAACTCTATCTCTATCCAGTATTACCACATGTGGAAACCGAGTCTATCATCTAACACCCTCTCTCAATCATAACCACGTGAGGTTAAGATTGGCTTTAAAGTTCTCCAGTAGTCGAGTCGACAATGGTTTAGTAAACCCGTCTGCAATTTGATCACCAGAACAGACAAAATCAATTTTCTAACAGTTTGTGACTTACCCGTTCTCTGACGAAGTGATAGTCAACTTCTATGTGCTTTGTTCTGGCATGGAACACAGGATTTGCTGACAAATATTTAGCACCAAGATTGTCACACCAAATTTTAGCTGCTTGAGGACTCTTGATCCCTAACTCAGCGAGTAAAGTTTGAACCCACATGATCTCTGTTGTGCCATTAGCTATAGCATTATATTCAGACTCTGTGCTGGACCATTCAACTAACTAGTGGATAGGAAACTCTATCTCTATCCGGTATTACCACATGTGGAAACCGAGTCTATCATCTAACACCCTCTCTATTGTCAACCATCTCCAATAGTACTCCAAATTTTATCTCAACTTTAGGACTTGCTTATTGATAATTCGGGATAAGCATAGTTGGACGTGTTTATTCTAACACACTAACCATTGCAACAACTACTTTATAGCATCAAATTTGGCATTTAAAATTCAAAACCAAAATATAAATATAAATAAAATTTCTGAATTTTTTCTATTTTGAAATAAATTATATTTCCATTTTTATTACCATTCTTTTTTCATTTTTCAAATAGAGACTGACTAGAGAGACTCCACAAAGCCCCACCACCTCTACGCATGTCTGCCTCTACCCCCTCGACCCTTCCCCGCCTCTTTTTCTACTTGTCATTCCCTACCCCTTGCCATCCCTTGAAATACTCCTCTTCTCACGGCAGCCTGATGAGCTGGTGACGACGACCTTCCGTAAAGCATCTCGTTGACAATTAATACCCCCTCCATTGGAATTAAAAATACAATTCAATGCCTTAGAACATTTACAAGATTGTATTGAAAAATCTCGTTTGTTTTTGTGAAATATTCCTTTTACTTTTTCTGAAACAATTTTTCCTATAGAAACATCCTATTTGCTTTCGTGAAACATGAAACATCTCGCCTACAACCGACATTGAATGCTTTGGTGCTTATTTTTCAATGTTTTTGTACTTTCATCCAAATGTTTATGTGTTTTTATTTAAGTGTTTAAACGACTACTTTTTAATGTTTAATTGCTTTCTTTTCAATATTTCAGTATTTTAATTTAAATGTTTCAATGTTTACGAATGTTTCAGGAGCTATTTTTCAAAGTTTAAATGCTCCAATCTTTTAACTTCAAAATTTCAATGCTTCAATCCAAATATTTCAGTATCTTCAATGTCATGATTCGAATGTTTAAATAGTTTATTTTCAATGTTGCAATGCTTTAATTAAAATATTCACTTCCTTATAGCTTTCATAGTATCAATGAGCATTGGGTTCTGTCTAGAAAAACATTTGGCTTTACATGTTGGAACAAGTGTTTGATTTTTTTTAAACATTTATATTCTTTTCCTAATGAAACATGTGTTTTATCTTTTCTAAAACATTGGCTTTTGACCGGTAAAACATCTTGTAGTATAACTGTCGAAACATTTTTGTCTTCGCTGTATGTTTTGTCCTTTTAAAATACTACCTCTGGTCATAAAAGCAAGTCGACGTTATTTTTTGAAAACGTTTTTGACCATTCGTTTCATTCAAAAATTTAGTGCAGACATGCGTAAATATAAATCATGCTTAAAGTACATTTAATGATAAAAAAATCACAACAAAATAAATAATAACTTACGTAGTTTTTAATTAAGAGGAATGGTTAAAGACGTGTCCAAAAATCAATAACGACTTGTTTTTATGATCGAAGCAGTATTTTACTTTTCTGTGAAACATTTAATTCGATCGAGAAGCTCGCCTATCCGCATCGCCTCCTGTTAATGCCGTGATACCGAGCGGCAGTCCCACCCAATCTAGATGGGTTGCGATTAGTTAATCTCAACATGACTTCTCACTTTACTGTTACTTGACACGTGATTCACATACGGTGAAACCACTTTTACTCCTACTTTTTTACATAACTCCGTCCTGAAATATAAGAAATCATTGACTTTTGGATATAAACTTTGACCATTCGTTTTATTTAAAAAATTAGTGCAAACATATAAAAACTTAAGTCATATTTAAAGTATCTTTAGTGATAAAACAAATCATAACAAAACAAATAATACTATCTCTGTTTTTTTTGTTTGACGCCTTTGACTTTTCGATACTCCTTTGACCATTCGTCTTATTCAAATTATTTTCGTAAATATCATTTATTTTGTTGTGATTTGTTTTATCAATAGAGGTACTTTAAATATGTCTTTTTTTTTACATCTTTGCACTAACTTTTTGAATAAAACGAACGGTTAAAGACATGCCGAAAAGTCAAAGGCGTCAAATAAAAAAATAGAGGGAGTATTTACTTAATTTTTTTGAATAAGACGAATGGTCAAAGTGCACATCCAAAAATCAATAGTTCCTTATATTTCAGGATGGAGTGGCTAGAGAGGAATCATCGATAGATATGCTAATTAATGCCCAGGGCTACGGTGAGAAATCGCTCATTCACTTCCCGTTTTCGTGCAACGAACTGGGCGTCTGCAATTACTCCATGTGATTAATGTCACTGTGGCACTAGCCCTCCTACAACTACAGTACAGCTCCATTTCTCTGGTAATTTCCGTAATGCTCAAACCGGAGCTCATCTACGATTCACCGGAACAGTACTCCTGGTCCCTATATACTCGTAGTGAGTACTCTACGAGTACTTCCTCTTCCACTTTGCTAAGGGTGGACATTCGGTTTTTCAGTTCAGTCTTAGTATCTTAAAAATTCAGTTTCTGAGAAATGAAAACCGAAGTTATTAAAACAAATTATGGAACAGTAGCCACTAGCAGTTCAGGTTCGGTTTTTTAGGGTAATTCGGGTTCTGCAATAAATAGTATATTGGACTATGGGTGGTGTTCGGTTTTTTGGGTAATTTGATTTCTCCGATAAATAGTACACTGGACTGTAGGGTGGGGTTCGGTTTTTTCAGGTAATTCGGGTTCTGCAATGCAGGAGCCAAACCAAACCCATATAACCAAATAGCATGGAAAAAACAAACCGAACAAGAAAACCTGAGATACCTGAATTTTTTTTTTTTGGTTTGGTTTGGTTTCTTGGTTCTCGGTTTTTTGCCCACCCCTACACTTGGCAATGGCGCCCCTTCACAAACTTCTAGAACTCACCACGGCTACTGAGATCTCAGTCTACTTGGCGGGTTGGAAGGGGCCTGTGATATCTAAAGGTGGTCGTCCCACCATACTCAAAGTGGTCCTTTTCGCTATGCCCACGTACACCCTCTCCACAATCATCGCACCTCCTTCAGTCCTCAATTAAGCAAATTGATCAAATAAAAAAAAGGGTGGCTCTGGAAGGGGACCTATTTGGTGGGCAGCGGCCACCACAAGCTCAACTGGACTCTTCTTTGCCCGCCTATTGATCAAGGAGGTTTTGAGCATACTAAACTCGAGAAAATTCATACGCACGTTCTGGCTTCGTTGTATCTATATAAGCTAAACCTCTGGCTTCAGGCCTTGGTCTAGCACAAGCGCTCCTTGCAACACTACTAATATCCACTTCTTACAAATGACCATTATTATAACTTTGGGCAATGGTTGCTCAATTTCATTTTGGTCATACAACTGAATTTCTAATAGACCACCTAAAGATTTCGCTCCCTTGTTGTTTGTTGTGTCACCCAAGGAAAAATTGTTAGATGTCCAACACCCTACTTAACAACAATTGGCTGACAGATCTTCGCCCATGCTTACCCTCGGCAATGTCCAACCACCTAAAAATGGAACCATGCCGGCACAAAAACATCCATACAAAGTTTCAATGTTTTTCCTTTTTTAAATCCAAATTTGGAAATAGTTTATTCTTTTCTATTTAGGCCATATTTCCTTTTCTATTTTTTTCTATGTCCCAAAAAAATTGAAAAACAAAATGTTCACAAAAATGGGCAAAAGAATCCATACAAAGTTTGAGAACCATGCCTGCACAAAGAACATCCATACATTTCAGTGCTTTTTAAATTTTGTAAATTTAAATTTAAAAATGGTTTGTTCTTTCCTTAGGTCATATTTCTTCACTTTTATAATTTGTTTTCCTATGTCCAAAAAATCTGAAAATATAAATTCACAAAAATGAACCGTGGTCGGATAAAAAAGACCGAACAAAGTTTTAAAATTCTCAAAATTCTAGAAAATGGAAAATTTAAAATAGCGTTCCTTTCTCTTTTCCCCCGGTTAGACTTCTAATTTTTATAGACCGCTGAAATATGTAAAAAAAACAAATGTAAAAAAAAACAAAGCCAGGCCTAGACAAAAAGTTTAGCTGAAAAAATCCATAAGAACAAAGAATTCCTAAATTTCCGAGTAACCGAAAATTTTAGAATAATGTACCCTTTTATTTTCCTGTTTTCATATTTTTCTTAGTTTTTTTAAAAAAATTTCTTCCCTTATTTCTTTCGATTTTGCCCCTTAATTATGTATTGATTTGTTTTTTGACCGGACGGCTAGGGTACGTTTCCGTCTTGAGGGTTATAGTACTATATTTAATACGGAATCCTGCATTAACAAGCTTTCGCCCGCACGAGCTGTACAGGCCTGGGTGCAGCCAAAACCGCCATTACGACCGGGCACGTACGTACTCGTCATCCGTGGGTCGTCATGGTCAGAGAGACAGAGACTACCCCCGCCGTCCACGAGAAACCGCGCGATCAATATTGTCTGGATGCTCGACGTACGGCGCAACGCAATGACGCATATAGACACGATCAGCAGTAAAAATCCATAGGGCGTACCACCGCCGTCCACAAAAAAATTAACAATTTGACACTCTAAACATGTTTTATTTGATAAATACGACAGTTACGTGTATAACACGCGGGACCATTTGTGTATATAACAGTAGACCAGAGTGACATTTTAGCGAGAACCAATATTGACAGTGGTAAATCGTCAAATCCCCGCTGTCCACGGTATTTTTCTGCTATTTTAATTTATAGGGTGTGATTTCATTTCCTACCTTGTTTTCTGTCTCAAGACACATGTGCAAAGGCGCCAGCGTAGGCAAGCGCTTGCAGAGGAACAGGCGGGCGTATGCAGAAGCGCAGGCGAGCGCATGCAGTGGCGCGGGTTAATGCATAATTAATTAGCGGCAATCAATTAGCGCATGCCAGCTCCCCTTGGTCTGTGTGAAAAATTTTATACACCCTATAAAATACCCTTAGTCTTTGTGAAAAATTTTATACGTCCTATAAAATAGAGCGGAGGGAGTAAAATTTTGCCTACCGGAATAAAGTTTAGCATCAAAATTTCAAAATCATGAGTATTAATTAAAAGTTTTATAGTTTATCATTCTCGAATTTGGGAGTCAGTGCAGAAAATATTGAATTAGGCCCTGTTTGGTTTGCTATCAAATCTGCCACAATTAAGGTCAGGCACGCCAGAGTTTTTTATGACTAGTATTTGGTTTGTGTCATAAGCATATAACTAGGGCTTGCCACAATTTATTAGCCATCAGACCCACTCATTATATACTGATTTTTTTTGTCACACTTGCCATAAGTGTGGCGCTGATTTTTTTTCCACCATAAAAAGTGTGGCTTGCCACAATTGTTTAAGGTTAGGTTAGCCAAAGTGTGACATTAACCAAACAGACCCTTAATCCTTAACTAAAACGCTTGATAGCGTGCAATTCACGGATAAACTTGACATAGGGCCCTCTTTCATTCAATGATTTGTTTGATTTGGGTTGGTTGAGTTAGAAGTTATGATCCATTAAAAAGAGGCACAAACAGGCTAAAAAAATTTAAAAACTTCGAGAAAAAGAAACCTTATTGTGAGCATCGTTGAGCCCTAATTTTTATTAGTGGCATTGATGATAAAATTAATCAATATAAAGGGCTAGGGGGTTTTTGGACTTCTCGGAACCCTAGCGAAGACTCGGCGCTTTTGCAAACCCTAATTGAGCGGCGTAAATTTCCTAAGTCGCTCCAAGATTTCAAAGTGCGTGGCCAAGGCGAGAGAAGAGGTCACGTATAGATTAGAGTAGTTAGGTTTATTTCTGCTTTTCGTCGGTTTCAAAAGGGTTCAATATCTCGGACTATGCTGGATCTTTGCGAATTCTTGAAAAACTCGATTTCCGTAGTCCATTTGCATCTATAAATACCCAAATATCTCTTTGTGAGATTTCTAGAGAGAGAAACCCACCTAAATTTTCCTCCTAACATTTTAGCGAAAATCCTCTCTCGCTTGACGGCGTCGGAAAAGCGGATGGCGTCCGACCAGCCCAAATTTCAATTTTATACTCATCGTCGGACGGCGTCCGTAGTCACCGACGGCGTCCGATCAAGTACATTTTTCGCTGATTCTGCTGCGGACGGCGTCTGAAGCGTCCGTAGCTTCTGGCGTTTGCGCGATCCTTCTTGTCGGACGGCGTCCGTGGGGACCGACGGCGTCCGATAACCCGTGTTCTCGTGGCGATTGCGGCTGCCGGACGGCAGACGGTGCCGTCGGACGGCGTCCGTAGAGACTAACGGCTAGTCTTTTGTCCTCTTCCGAGAGCAACGGCTAGTTTTGCTCTTGGGGCTATAAATACCTACCTAGTGGTGGCTACTTTGAGGTTTGTTGCTCCACTTCACCTACCACATTCATAGCTCATCAATTAGGTGTTCTAGAGCCATTCCTCCACCCACAAGATCATCCAAAGCATAATCCATCAAACCCCAATACCGAGCTTCATGGAAGTCCTTCGATCCGGCATGATCAGGCGTTTGAACTTGTTACTTTTGAAGATATCCTTCGTGGGCGTGGGCTTGAGAGTAGGCCTTGGCGTGTGGCTACTCTTGAGTCGGTGTCACGGTGATTGAGTCCACCTCGCGGAGTGGCGGAACGACTACCGGGAGTAAGTGAGGCGTGAGGCTCGAGAGCGAGCCGGTCCTTGTCGCAAGGGTAGCCTCAACGGAGAGTAGGAGTTGCGGCTCGAACTTCGTCAAACAAACACCGTGTCGCCTCTTATTTACTTTCCGCACTTACTACCATTGCATTGAATGTGTTGATTGTGATGCCATGACTTAGTTGCTTGTTAACTTGTTTATCGTTTCCGCTTGCGTATCAATTGACACTAGGATTGGGTCACTATTAATTTGATGCTTAATCAACAATTAATCAAAGAAAAATTAAAATTGCCTATTCACCCCCCCTCTAGGCCTTAGGATCCTCTTTCAAGTGGTATCAGAGCGTCTAGGTTCTCCGGTATTATCTTAACCGCTAGGAGATGGCTCAAGAGGGGCCTAGGATAGAAATTGGAAAAGCTCCTATTTTCGATGAAACAAACTACAACTATTGGAGAATTAGGATGCAATGTTACTTAGAGGCACTTAGCTATGATGTGTGGGTTGCTTGTGAGACCGGCTATCCGGACCCTCCGGCCGGAACAATTGCTCTTGATGAAGTTCATGCTAAGTACAAACGTTTTAATGCCATTGCTAGAAATGCTTTACTCTCTAGTGTGTCTTCCGAAGTCTTTGATAGCATTGGCAATCTCTCTAAAGCTTATGACATTTGTAAGCATCTTAGAAATTCATGTTGGTAGTCCGAGATGCTTGAGGAGAAGCTATCTCGTGCTAGAAAAAGATTTGATCAATTCAAGATGCTTCCTAATGAAAGTGTTAACGAAATGTTTCTTAGGTTGAACCCCATCGTGAATGAAATTGCGGATGTTCGGAGAAGAAGGTCTTGGAAGACATTGACATTTGTCGGAAGATGCTTGACGTTGTGCCATTTAGTTTCAATCCACTTGTGACCTTAATTCGAGCATCTAAGTCAAAGCTCAAGAAGATGACACCGACAAAGCTCCTCGCAACTCAACTCATATGAGATGCGGCTTCTTGAAAGTGAAGAGTCTCCGCTCAACAAGAAATCAATCGCTCTCCCGCCAAAGCCAAAAGTGGAAAGAAGAAAGTTGAAATTGAAGAAGATGATGAAGACTCCGATGATGCAATTCGGAGATTGAAGAATTGGTCCTTCTTGTCAAGCGGTCAAGAAAGTTGATCAAGAAGATGAGCTTCATGGCGGATCATCCTCTTCAAGGCGAAGACCTATCTCCGAGATGCGTTGCTATGAATGTGGAGAGAAGGGTCACTTGGCGGATTGCCCAAGAAGTAAAAAGAACAAGCACAAGGCAAGGAATCAAGAGGAAGATGAGGAAGATGACAAGAAGAAATATCGTCACTACCGCAAGAGTGATCACAAATCAAAGGATAAGAAGAAAGCTCTTGCCGGTCAAAAGACTAAGAAGGAAGATAGCTCAAGCTCATCGTCCTCTCAATCCTCCTCCGAAGAAGGAGATACTAGAGCTCATGGGCTAGCCGGACTTGCGATCAAGGAAAACGCTCCTCCGGCTCTTCCCAAACAAAAGCTTTGCCTCACCGCAAATATACAAGAAGAGGTGATTGGGGAATGGATCACCGATGATGAAGGTTCTTGGGCGGACTCCTCCGATAATGAAAACACGAAGATATCCAGAGTCGCCATCGACAACCCCTCACCTCCCATGTGTCTTATGGCATTAGAGGAGAAGGTAACACATGAGCACCTCTCTAAAAGTGAGTTTAAGCTTTTGATTGATGATTTGAATAATGCTCTAGAGAAAGAAAAGTCTAAGAGAAAGAAGCTAGTGAAGGTGCATAAAGAGCTTGCAAATGAATTTGAGAACTTGTTAGAAAAGCATGAAACTCTAGAAGTTGATTATGAAGCTCTAAATTTGCAAGTTGAAATTCTAGAAAATAAACTTGCTAGCTCTAATGTTGATGTTGAAACTCCGCTTGATTGCTCAATTGAAAAATGCAATGTTGGTGTGACTTGTGATTTAATTGACACTATAGACGGTTCTCTTAGCTTATCTTATGACACATCCTTTACCTTGTCACCCACGATCACACCCAATGCTAGCTCATCTTCACCCACTAGTGCTACTTCTCCAAATGAAAATGCTTGTTCAATTGGTACTTGTGGTGTTGCTAAATGTGCTAATGAGCTAGTTAAGGAAAATTTGCTTCTTAAGGATAGAATTAAGCAACTAGACTCTAGCTTGGCTAAATTGCTTGTGGGAACAACTCTCTTGACAAGGTGCTTCGGAGCAAAGGTATACCTTGGGTAAGCATGGTTTGGGATTTCATCCTGGATTTGCCAAAGGGCGGTTGGGGTAAGCCCAAGCTAACTTTTGTTAAGGGAGGGACCCGTTGCCATATATGTAAAAATGAAAAACATAAAGCCATTGCTTGTCCTCTTACTAAAACATATCAATTCATGTCTAAAACTCAAGTGCTTGATGCTAGCTACATGCTTATGAGAAAAAATGGCTCTACTTATGCTAAGTATGTTGGTGCACCAAATAATAAGAAGAATGTAAAAGCTATTTGGGTGCCCAAATGTTTGATGACTAACTCCATAGGACCCAAGATGAAGTCTTGGGTACCTAAAACCCAAGCTTGAAATTGTATGTGTAGGTGAACTACAAGAGCGTGGCGGCATTGGATATTCGATGGCGGTTGCACTCAACACATGACCGTAGCTCAAGTATGTTCACCTCACTAGAGGAGGAGAAGGACCCGAACACAAGATCACATTTGGGGATAACTCCAAGCGAAAGGTAAAGGGTATAGGTAAAATTGCAATATCTAATGACCTATCCATCTCTAATGTGCTCTTGGTGGAAGCTTGCAACTTTAATCTCCTCTCCGTTGCTCAAGTGTGCGATTTGGGTTTTGATTGCTTCTTTTCGATCAACGGAGTTCGTGTTGTTTCCACTAAGGATCAAAGTGTTGCATTTGAAGGCACCCGGTTTCAAAACTTATATTTAGTTGATTTTTCAAACCGTGAAACTTCTCAAATCAAGACTTGTCTTATCGCTCAAACCACTCTTGGTTGGTTGTGGCATAGACGTCTTGGACATGTTGGAATGGGCACTTTGAAAAGGTTTTAAAGATAACTTGGTTGTTGGAGTGAAGGATGTCAAATTCGAGAAGAATCGTTTATGTAGCTCATGCCAAGCCGGCAAGCAAGTGGCTAGTTCTCATCCGACTAAGACTTTTATGTCTACATCCCGACCACTTGAACTTTTGCATATGGATTTATTTGGCCCAACCACCTATGCGAGCATAGGCGGTAATTCTTATTGTCATGTGATTGTCGATGATTTCTCTCGCTTCACTTGGGTGTTTTTTCTTGCAAATAAATCTCTTGCCGGTGATGTGTTTAAAAGATTTGCTTTGAAAGCTCAAAAGAAATTTGACTCTTTTATTAAAAAGGTGAGGAGTGATAATGGCACCGAGTTTGCTAATACAAATGTTGAAGAATTTTGTGATGAGTTAGGTGTGAAGCACGAATTCTCGGCGGCATACACTCCCCAACAAAAGGGAGAGGTGGAGAGGAAGAACCGTACTTTGATAGAGATGGCAAGATCAATGCTTGACGAGTACAACACGCCACATGCTTTTTGGGCGGAAGCCATCAACACGGCGTGCCATGCCATCAACCGCCTCTACCTCCACCGCCTCATATGAATTACTAGTGGGACGAAGGCCCAACATCTCGTATTTTCGAGTCTTCGGTTGCAAGGTATACATCTATAAGAAAAGGACTCATTTGGGTAAGTTCCAAAAGAGGTGCGACATTGGTATCATGTTAGGTTACTCATCTCGCTCAAAAGCTTTTCGAGTTTTTAACAATTCTACCGGGCTAGTTGAGGAAGCCTATGATGTCAAATTTGATGAAACTAATGGCTCGCAAAATGAGCAAGATTTGACAAGAAATGTAGGTGATGAGCCACCGCATGATGCTATGGAGTTGGGGGAAATTCGACCCTCACCGGAGGCACCAAAAGATGAAGTAATCACCCCCACCACCTCCATCGATGATCAAGTTCAAGACACCTCTCCAACAACTCAAGATCAAGCGGTGGACGGTGATGCGAACTTTGAAGTTGATCAAGCTCAAGGGGGAGATGTTGATCTACAAGTACCCGTCCAACAACACCGCACTCTCTCCAAGGATCATCCCCTAGATCAAGTCATTGGCAATCTCAATCAAGGCGTAAGAACCCGTTCTCATACCGCTAATTATTGTGAGTATCACGCCTTTGTGTCTATTGTTGAGCCTAGGACCATTGATGAGGCATTGGCGGATGCGGATTGGGTGAATGCCATGCATGAAGAATTGAACAACTTCACCCACAATAAAGTTTGAGAGCTTGTGGAAAGACCGAAGAATCACAATGTCATTGAAACCAAATGGGTCTTCCGCAACAAACAAGATGAGAACGGTGAAGTGGTGCGAAACAAAGCAAGATTGGTGGCGCAAGGTTTCACACAAATTGAAGGACTTGACTATGGAGAAACCTACGCCCCCGTTGCTCGACTTGAAGCTATTCGGTTACTCTTGACTTTCGCTTCTCTCTATAACATAACTCTCTTTCAAATGGATGTTAAGAGTGCTTTTTCTAAATGGTTTTATTGATGAACTTGTCTATGTCGAGCAACCGCCCGGTTTTAAAAACCTCAAACACCCAAACCATGTCTATAAGCTCACTAAGGCGCTATACGGTCTCAAGCAAGCTCCAAGAGCATGGTATGAGCGTCTTAGGGACTTCCTCTTAGAAAAGGGATTTAAAACCGGTGCGATTGATTCCACATTGTTTCTAAAGCCAATTGAAAATAACTTATTTATTTGTCAAATATATGTGGATGATATTATTTTTGGATGTACTAACAAATCTAAATGCAAGGACTTTGGCGAGATGATGTCCAAGGAATTTGAAATGTCTATAATTGGAGAGCTCACCTTCTTCCTTGGATTTCAAATCAAGCAACTTCGAGAAGGGACTTTTATTTGTCAAGAGAAATACACAAAGGACCTTCTCAAGCGGTTTTCAATGAACAATTGCAAATCGATCAAAACACCAATGGACACTAATGGGCATCTTGACTTAAATGAAGATGGAAAGCCTGTGGATCAAAAACTTTATCGCTCCATGATCGGTTCGCTTCTCTATCTTACCGCTTCTCGACCCGATATTATGTTTAGTGTGTGCATGTGTGCTCGTTTTCAAGCATCCCCTAAAGAAGTGCATCTTATTGCCGTAAAACGCATTTTGAGATATCTAAAAATCACTACTACTCTAGGTCTTTGGTACCCCAAGGGAGCGCGTGTTGAGCTTCTTGGCTATTCCGACTCGGATTATGCCGGTTGCAAAATTGATCGCAAAAGCACCTCGGGGGGTTGTCACTTGCTAGGACGCTCACTCGTGTCATGGACTTCGAGGAAGCAAAACTCCGTGGCGCTATCTATCGCGGAAGCGGAATATGTAGCGGCGGGGAGTTGTTGTGCTCAACTCTTGTACATGACTCGGATGCTTAGTGACTTTGAGCTAAAATTTGAAAAAGTGCCACTCCTATGTGATAATGAAAGTGCGGTGAAAATAGCCAACAATCCGGTCCAACATTCCCGTACAAAGCACATCGACATCCGACATCACTTTATTCGTGACCATGTTGGAAAGGGTGACGTTGTGCTTGCCTATGTGCGAACGGAAGACCAATTGGCGGATATTTTCACTAAACCTTTGGATGAGGCACGGTTTTGCAAATTAAGGAATGAACTCAACATACTAGATAGATCAAATGCATGTTGATTGGTTTTCGTGATTTTTGGGTCTTATTTGAATTTTTCCATTTGCTTTTGACCCTTGTCACATTTAGGGGGAGTTTAGTTTCAACTCATGATCTCAACACTCCCTCTAGTGGTGAAAAGATAAATTTGATTTTGGGTGAACACATTCTTGTCCTATATTTCAAGCCAAAACAAATTTGAGCTTAATAGACTATCCTTATCTTCTTACCATTTCAAACTTCTAGTTTTGAAAATCTTACCTTTTTGAAAAATTTGCTCCATATGCATATTTGTTCTCTTGAAAATCATATGGCATCAAAATTGTTGAAAATATTTGAAAAGAAACCAAAATTCAAAAACATGTGCTTAAACTCTAAAGTGAACCCCTATGCTCGGTTTTCATGCCTATATGAGAAATCAAGGCAAAATTTGGGTTCGCACATTTTGTTGATCTCTAAGATCAAAATTTGGGTTTTCAATTTGACTTGATTTCACTTGTCATATTATAATATTATCCTTCAAAATTAAATTTTAGAAAATCTCTTCAAATTGCTCACATTTGAATCTTCGTTTGAATTTTGAGCAAAAATGGAGATCTTCACTTCAAAATATTATTTTATAATATTTCTCGCATTGGTTGGGCCCACTGTCGGTGCCGCACTGCGTTTTCACCCTCTTCGACGCCGTCTGCCACTCTCGACGCCGTCCGATCGCGTCTTTGCATGCGCCAGATACCTCTGTCGGACGCTGTCCGGTAGCTATCGGACGCCGTCCGACAGAGCGTTATCCGCGCTGCAACTCACCTGTCGGACGCCGTCTGGCCTCTCCGCGACCCCGTCCGACGAGGTTCCCTGTGCGCTGCACCCTTGCTGTCGGACGCCGAGACGCCGTCCGGCATGACCTAATCGCGCGGAACTGCTTATAACTTACCTCTCCGCCTCTCTCTTTCCCCATTTGATCTCCTCTCTCCTCCCAAACCGGCGCCGCCCCTGCCCCTTCTCCTCACCAGGGAAGACCCTCCGGCGACCTCCGGCGATCTCCACCACCACCGGCGGCCTCCCCTCGTCGTCCTCTTCGATTCCCTCCGCGTGGATTAGAAGTGGACGTCCCCGTTCGTGCGCCTCGTCTCCGTCGAGTTCCCCTCCTTTTCCCTACCGGGAAGGGCCTTGGGGGCGATCTCCTCGCGCACGGCATCTTCCTCCTTCGCCTTTAGGACTCGGTAATGGCTTCCCGCCTATCTTCCCGTCAAATTTCGTTGTTTACCGAGTTCTAGGTTTTGAATAGGTTTTTCCCGCGTTCATGTTCAGGGTTGGACCGTGGTGGGTTGGCACCGTGTCAGTGGATCGTTGGTCGTGACAGTTGGCAGTAAGGTTGTTCTGGTCAGTGGTCATATAATCAGAGGAAGCGATTCATCATGTCGAAATCATTGAAGAAGTTCGGGAAGGCTCGGCAGACCTCGGTGGTCGGCGCGACAATGTAAAGAAGGGCGATCCGGATTACATCGATGAGACAGCTAGTAGTGCCGCTCCTCCTCGCCCAAGTAGGGTGTCTAGAGCAGATTTACAGCAGCAGTCTGATCAAGGGTTCCATTGGACTCGGATGGCAGGTTCTTCTTTCGCCACCGCAGAGGATGCCGACGAGACATATGCCGAGGACCCGATTGATGAGGATGTCTACGAGATGATGGTCGCCGAGGACGACCCGTGGATGATCAGTTCAAACTATCTATGGAGACTCGAGAAAGAGAAGGTCCGTCTCTTATGCTGAAGTGGTTCCCTCGAGGCGAGAGGATACCGTGGACTTGTGTTCTACACCAAGTTTCGTAAACAATTGTACATGTGCTTCTCTGCTCCCTCGATCGGTCCTAGAGACCCTCACCGTAGACTGGATCGAGATCACAAAGAAGGCGGCCTGAGGTTCACACCATATTTAGCACCACACCGTGCCTAGCGTAATTGATCTCCAACAAGAAATTGACTCGAGTCAAGAAAGGAACCGTGAGTTCTTTGCTACTTTCTTGATTGTCAAGACGAGACAGAGTCAAACTATTATCATTCGCTTGATGGATGTGTTCAAAGGATCACAAGGGCGAGATGAATCACGCCTTGGGTACTCAGATTCGCACCGATTTGAATGAGGTGTGCTTTGAAGATGGTTTCGGAGGGCAAATATCCTCCTTTGGTCAAGTCGATTATGTACCGGATCTTGATGATGAAGAAATTAGTATTGATAAGGCAAATCGTCGGTGCGCGACGAGTCCGCCTTTATTAATCTTATACTCGAAGCACATTGTTTGTTCGAGGTGGCAATCGCGATGTAATTCTTCCCATTTGCAACCGTTCATGTTATTTCTTCCGACGCAAGACCATCAATGTTGGAGCTACCTCTTGGGAGAATTTGATGACGCCATCTTCAGAGAAGTTAATAGGGCACTACCTCTAGCTCCCTATATTGGTCTATTGCTCTCCGTGACGAGCGTGTAACAAATGATGAAGTAAGGAGTTGGAACAATGTAATCAAAAGCATCGATGAAGAACTTCTTGAATTCTCTTGGGAGCAAGCCCAAGTTAGCTAGACTGTGATGATGCTCCTCCACCAGCTCTGTCTTTGCTCCTGCCGCCCCAATGCACCATTTCGTACAAGACTGATGCGAGCTCCTCTTCAGCATCCCTCCTTCGTGGTATGATGCTTTGATAGGTGAGATGAGGGGCACAAGATGATATGAGAAATTTTCACACCGAGGTGAAAGAAGAGTCGGCACCACCCGCAGAGAGATGATGACTTGGCGAGGCGAGCAGACGATTTGGCGATGAGTTCGCAGAATTTAAGTCACCGTATGCAAAGACATGGGGCGATGTTTATGCCGTGCGAAGGGGCAAATCCATATGGTTGGTATTCACATGCCCACAACAGATTATCGATTACCAGCAGACTCGAGTTTTCCTCGCCCACCGCCTACCCACCACCGGTTCATCCTTGGGTGTACCATCCTTCCGGCCTGCTCCTTCTTTTGTGCCTCCACCACGTCATATCCTTCTCCGGGTAAGATTCATTTCACGGGTGAAGAAGTCGCTCAATCATCTCAACTTTTTTGCCAAACCCTCAACCGACCCACCTTTATGATGATCCATCCTCACCTCGGTCGGTACCCTCTGCAACTCATATGCCCTTGTTCAAGCGTCCAGAGGTCGGGGCTCCTCTACCGCGCCGGGGAGATGACGGAGGCGCGACATGGATCAAGATCAGCAAGATTAGGACCTTTTCCGCTTGTGTCACTTGGTGACAAAGGGAGAAGTTAGAGAGTAGTAGAGGGAGGGGTAGTGAGATCGAGGTTGTGTTTACCTTGTGTTTACCTGTAATATTATTTGATGCCTCGATACTCGTTGAAATTTATGGTTGATACCTTGGTTGGTTTTTATGACATTTGAACCTTGTTGGCTTCTGAATTTAATTCATGCATGAATTTAGGGGGAGCTTCCTTTATTTGCACACCTTTGTGGTCGAGTTGTGGTTTCTTAATTATTAAAATTGCTCGCATATTTGTATTGCACTAACCCTTTTTGCAGCTCAAAAAATTTTATTCTCTTTTGGGTTGTCATCAAGTGCCACAAAGGGGGAGATTGTGAGCATCGTTGAGCCCTAATTTTTATTAGTGGCATTGATGATAAAATTAATCAATATAAAGGGCTAGGGTGTTTTTGGACTTCTCGGAACCCTAGCGAAGACTCGGCGCTTTTGCAAACCCTAATTGAAGCGGCGTAAATTTCCGAAATGCTCAAGATTTCAAAGTGCGTGACCCAGGCGAGAGAAGAGGTCATGTATAGATTAGGAGTAGTTAGGTTTATTTTCTGCTTTTCGTCGGTTTCAAAAGGGTTCAATATCTCGGACTATGCCGGATCTTTGAATTCTTGAAAACTCGATTTCCGTAGTCCATCGCATCTATAAATACCCAAAATCTCTTTGTGAGATTTCTAGAGAGAGAAACCCACCTAAATTTTTCCCCTAACATTTTAGCCGAAAATCCTCTCTGTCGGACGGCGTCGGAAAAGCGACGGCGTCCGACCAACCCAAATTTCAATTTTATACTCCATCGTCGGACGGCGTCCGTAGTCACGGACGGCGTCCGATCAAGTACATTTTTCACTGATTTACGCGCTGACGACGGCGTCAGGGGCGTCCGTAGCTGGCGTTCGCGATCCTGTCTGTCGGACGGCGTCCGTGGGGACCGGACGGCGTCCGATAACCCGTGTTCTCGTGAGCGATTGCACTGCCGGACGGCGTCCGTGCCCGTCGACGGCGTCCGTGAGGCTAACGGCTAGTCTTTTGTCCTCTTCCGAGAACGCAACGCTAGTTTTGCTCTTGGGGCTATAAATACCTACCTAGTGGCTGGCTACTTTGAGGTTTGCTGCTCCACTTCACCTACCACATTCATAGCTCATCAATTAGGTGTTCTAGAGCCATTCCTCCACTCACAAGATCATCCAAAGCCACAATCCATCAAACCCCAATACCGAGCTTCATGGAAGTCCTTCGATCCGGCATAATCGGGGCGTTTCGGGCTTGTTACTTTTGAAGATATCCTTCGTGGGCGCGGGCTTGAGAGTAGGCCTTGGCGTGTGGCTACTCTTGAGTCGGTGTCGGTGATTTGAGTCCACCTCACGGAGCGGCGAACGACTACGAGGAGTAAGTGAGGCGCGAGGCTCGAGGCGAGCCGGTCCTTGTCGCAAGGGTAGCCTCAACGGAGAGTAGGAGTTATGGCTCCAAACTTCGGTCAAACAAACACCGTGTCGCCCTCTTATTTACTTTCCGCACTTACTACCATTGCATTGAATGTGTTGATTGTGATGCCATGACTTAGTTGCTTGTTAACTTGTTTATCGCTTCCGCTTGATATCAATTGACACTAGAATTGGGTCACTATTAATTTGATGCTTAATCAACAATTAATCAAAGAAAAATTAAAATTGCCTATTCACCCCCCCTCTAGGCCTTAGGATCCTCTTTCACTTATAAATTCTAGAAAAAATATAAAATGTTATAATGGTTTACAAAAATGACAAATTTTACATAAAACTAAACTAACTGTAGGATCGTAGGCGCTAAATACCCATAATTAGCGAAAACAATCGATGAAAGTAGATACTCATGCAAGATTAGAAAGATATTACCAAAGACACACACGTTTGATAACGTAGTTCGGCACTTGCCTACATCTGCGGGGCAATGATTCCAGGCTCTCCTCCCCAATCAAATCCTTTTACAAAGAAGTACAAATCTGCTCTGGTCTGAGTTACCTTGCTCTGCAGCAGCTTCTGGCTACGCCTCACCCGACGTCTACTGCCCTGCTACAGCTTCTGCAAGCCTAACCAACCCCTCCTCATCTGCCTCTCTTTCCTGAAAAATCTCTTCTAATCTTCCTCTAATCTCTCTATAATCTTCTCTAATCATCTCTGGAATTTTTCTAATTTTCGTAGCCGCCATTAACATGTGGAAACCCTAAAACTCTTCTTAATCCCAAGCCTCCTCGTTCCCTTTTATAGTGAAAATACTTCCAATTCGGGCTCAATTCCTACTCAAACTCCAACTCAAACCCGAAGCCTGCGCCGGCCTGCGCCCACCTGGGCCTCGCGCGCCGCCTGGGCCGCATGCCCGCCGCGCCTGCCCACCTGGGCCAGCTCCCTGCGCTGAGCCGCTGCCTCTCTGCGCTGGCCGCAGCACACCACCTGCATGTGCGTGCATGCACACATACGCACAGCACCACAGCGCTGTGCATGCACACACGCACACCTTCTACACTGCACATGCATGCATATTTTTTCTTCTTCTTTTCTTTTTCCTTTCTTCTTTCTACAAAATCAAAACACACACACACACATATATATATATATAGAGAGAGAGAGAGAGAGAGCGTCTTGCACCCCAAAGACTCTCAAAGCTTCAGCAACGTTTTGAAATTCGAGATGCCTAACAACTGATCCGAACCGTTGATCTTATTCGTCTTATTGAAATGTAGCCAGTGACCAAGTTTCGTATTTTTTTGAATTTATTTACTATTTGTTTCTTATTTTCAAAAATCAGCCTTCCAATTAGTCGTGGTGCGTTCAAAAAAGCTGATTTTTGTAAATAGAAAACAAATAGTAAATAAATTCAAAAAAATACGAAACTTGGTCACTAGCTACATTTCAATAAGACGAACAAGATCAACGGTTCAGATCAGTTGTTAGGCATCTCGGATTTGAAAACGCTTGGTGTGCACTTGCAATGATCTCGGTTCGGGGTGCACGCTAGCCATTCTCTATATATATATATATATATATATATATATATATATATATAGAGAGAGAGAGAGAGAGAGAGATTTGCTAGCGTGAACTCGAGTGCGGGATCCCTCAAGTGAACTTGACGGGTTTTGAAATCGAGATGTCTAATGACCGATCCGAACCGTTGATCTTATTAGTCATAATCGAATGTAGCCACCAACCAAGTTTCGTATTTTTTGAATTTTTTTATTTGTTTTCTAATTTTGAAAATAAGCTTTTTTGGACGCTCCATGACTATTTAGAAGGCTGATTTTCAAAATTAGAAAACAAATAGCAAAAACATTCGAAAAAATACGAAACTTGGTTGGTGGCTACCTTTTGACATGACGAACAAGATCAACGGTTTGGATCGATCGCTAAAGTTCTCGGATTTCAAAACCCACAAAGTTCATTTGAGGCTCCGCATACCTTCAGTGTACACTAGCAAATCTCTCTCTCTCTCTCTATATATATATATATATATATATATATATATATATATATATATATATATGAAAACGGAATGGGACTCTATGGAGTCAGTGCTCCATTCCTTGTTGCCGTTGGATTTCATCAAGATTCGTGCACACAAAGTGAATACATACACAACAGCATTATCATTTGCATACAAAGGTGTGAATACAATAACTGTGCAATTAATTATTTTCAAACAAAGTACGGAGCACAGGTTCTATGGAGTCCCAAATACTTTTACTCTATATCCAAAACTCTCCAAAAATATTAGTTCAAAATTAGTCCAATAAATCATCAATCATCCTCAAATATTTATCCAAATATATTATTTTCCTTTCAAAAATATTCCAATAATCCTCACAAAATATGTAAATAAATTTTAAAATCATCTCATCACAAAATATTCAAAATATTCGCTCAACACTAACCAGCGAATCAAATGGGCTTAGATTACACAAAACTCGAATCTCCTCCCGCCGCTCACTCCAAGACCAAAACAGTAAAAACCGTTACTGTTTGGAGTGCCGCACCAATCTCAACGAAAGCATTAGATCGTCGGACATGAGTGGTGCCATGGCGACGACGGTGTTGGCGGAGGCACAAGAAAGGACAAGATGGCGAAAGCAGGACGGGCCATATATACGCACTCAAAGGAAGGCCTGTTGCAACGGGCCGAAAAGACCAAGGCACCGGATGTTCATAGTACGTGTGCAATAGCTGCCATGGCCTATGTGTTGGGCTGAATGTTCAAGGCCAGTTGAGATTGCACAAGAAAAAACTGTTTTAGCTTTTTCTGACCGATAAATGACAGCATCTTGCCGAGCACTGTAACTTCGCCTCTCTAATTGGATCCATTTTGCCGAAAAAAAACTTGCCTTTTTTTTTTATAATGGAAAAGCAGCCTCTACATCGGAGGCCCACAGAGGTAATAAATTTGTTTGGTTGCTTTCTCATGAAACCAAAACAGATGCTGTTGAGCAAAATTGGTTAGAGCCATGCTGAGATGATGCAAATGATTGTTGTTTGGTTAAGTGCATGAGATGGTACAGGCTGCGTAGAGATATTGTTTGGTTGACTGCACTAAGCAGAGAATGGCATGGAGAAATTCAAAAGAGGGATAAAACATTTTAAAAAATAAATTTGGTCGTATCTCTAGAGCCTAGCTCGGAGGGGTTAATTGTATCTGGAGAGATTGGTTCAGATGTGTGAGAAGACAACTAAATACCCTAATTTTGTATCTCTAGATGCAAAACTCCTTGATGCAAGCAACCAAACAGCCTGAGATTATTCCTCCATCCTTTATCCACTAAAGATGATAGTGGCACCACTTCTAATGACTGACGGATGCTTTAATCCTTTCATGGTTATCGTCCTTATATAGCGATGTTAAGTGACGCAACCATTAAATTTTCGTGAACGCAATCTACATAAAAGATATATCTTTACATTTGCCAAAAAACAAATCGTTTTGACAAAAAAACAAAGCCACCCCCAACTAAAATAAGCATTTTCTGCTTTTAACCTGAAACGATTAAAGCCAGTTCACCAAGTAAGGCACTAAACCTGAAACGCATTGTGATGATCTGGACCATCAGGGCTTGATTCTTAACGCCGATGCAGAAAAACGAAATGTCCATGCCATAAGTTCATTCTTTGCTTGCTCGCTTCAGATCGGACAAGGCATGTGCTGATGCATGTGGACTTGATAGCCCCCCTGGATCATCTTATCTCTGGAATTATTGGTTGGTGTGGTACCGTTCGATCAAGTTTAGCATAATGATCATGAGATATAAACGTGATGAGGATGCGGCCGCAGCCAGGTGCCAGGATAGCGTGGTGCACTGGTGTCCATGTAGAAGCTCCAACAAATTAAGCTCTCCACATGATGGGGCTATCAATGTGGCGATTGACAAATGACAGCGCCAACTTTTCACTTTGTTATCTGATCGCCCAAAAAAAAAAATCCACCCTTTGTTTGCTAAATCATGGCTATATATCATCGCGTAACACAAAGGAAACATGTGTTACCAAATATGCGGTATGCAAGATGTAAGAGGAAGCGAGGCATAAATACTTATTGACGAGCTTGAACATGTAGCCTCGAGCAATGTTACATGGACAAGTTGGCACATTGGGCCCCTTGGTGTCTGCCGCAACTTGGCCTTTCACCCCTATATGTCTAGCACAATATTATCATCGTCATATGTTTACATCAGGAGTATCACATATTTATGGTCCCAAATTATTATAAAGTCGGGTGAAAACTCTATTATCCACCTGATATAAATGAAAACTCTATTATCCTAACATGTACATATATTTGATATAAACCGTAACAATAAACTCTACTTCGCGAATATGACATTCACTACCTAGAAGTTGTCTTGTGTGAACCTCGGATTACCTACAATCGAGTTATTTACTTGTTTCTCAAAAAAAAAAAAAACTGTCCAATAAGCCCGACTTATGTGCAAACATGTCACACCCTAGTCGCCCACATACCAACACAAAATTTCTTGCAATGACGTGACACCGACATTATAATAATTTTCAGTAGCCTTTTTTTAAAGAAAAAAACTCACCAAGCAAACGGGATGCATTGCGAATTTGCAATGGGCAAAGAAAATGTGGACAACTTTTTTTTTTTAGAGACGCAAGAGCTAGCTTTATGTATATTTGTATTAAGAAAGGAGAAACAGATACAACCATGGTCAAATTAAAGCTGTACTAGACCTGATTATGGGAAGCTCGGCCCAGACCCGGCTCGGATCTCAAACTAAAGCCCGATCGCCAGGCCGAGACAGGAGCTGAGAGTTTCGTAAAACAAGCCATGGTAGGGCCGGGCTCGGGCCTGATTTTAGTGCCCGACGCACTGGGCACCAGGCTGGGCTAGGCTTTTCGCCCAACCTGATGTTTGAACAGGTCTATGTTGTACTAATTAACCAAGACTCAAAAATCCAAATATATTTCTGTATGGTCGGCATGGTGTATATATGGAAATATTCAAAGTTACAATTGGTATTTTGGACGTCTGCATACATATGTTTAGCCAAAACTGATTAATATAATTATGACAACGGCTCTGGCAGATGTACTTATGCTAATAATGATATCATTATTTGCATGCATCATGGCTCCTTGCACTGGTCCCCTAAATGGAACATTTTGACCTATGGATTGCCATTTTTGCTTATCCATTTATAGTTATAAACTTAAATACCACATACTGCAACCTTTCAAGGGTTTCGTGTTGCCGTAGTAAATTTTAAATAAGGATTATGTCGATATTTTAAATAGAAAAAATTACCTTGCATGTCATCACTTAGAAATATATCTGTTTTTCGACATTGCAATTAATTGTGTGGTTATTGCTCTGTACCATTGACGGAAATTTATCTGTTTTTAAGCTACATAAACATTTCAAAAATCATTAAAAATCAGTTATTAAGTATGCAATAATTTGAATGTACAATTTATTAGTATTTTTAATATAATTTGTAATATTTAAAACATTTTACTATATTTCTTTTTTTGTAAAAGCACCAAAATAAATATAGATTGAATGTATCATATATACCATAACTATAATTTTTTGAGTAAATTTTTATGTTTACAGCTTAAACAAAATAGATAATTTTTTAACAATAACATATAGAACAATGCTAGCATCGTTGTTTTTGTGAGTTTCTATGAACAACTAATTAGAGCTCAGTAGCAATTGCTTACTATGGCTTGATAGCCGTTGGTCATCGGTGCCACCATCGCCACCACCCATAGCCCTTCTCCTCTCTCTCTTCCTTCCTAACGTGCTCATCCGATGAGCTAGGTGGCTGGATCCGGTGAATACAACGGGATTACCGGATTTAAGAAAGAAGATGGTAAAAAGGAGGTGTGTCATCATTTTTGTCCTTGGAATATCACACATGTACATATAGATTATTTGAGTTTGCTTATTGAAATATTGTTTTTGTTCTCTCAGAGCGTTTAGCTTCTGTATAAGGTGGATGCTTCAGTATGTAACATGATGTTTTATCAGTTTTTGGCATGTTTCATCATTTCTTTTGACATGTTCCATCGTTTTTTTTATCATATTCTAATAATTCTTTTAACATGTTTCAACACAGATCGACTATATTTCAACATGTTCCATTGGTTTTTTGTCATATTCCAGTAACTTTATTGTCATGTTCCAATAGTTTTATCAGCATGTTCCACTAGTCCTTTTGGTGTTTTGATAACGTCTTGTTGGATGTTCCACCAGTAAAACATCATGTTTTAACATACACAATCAAATGTTTTAATAGTACTGTCGACGGTTGGGATATTAACCCAAGTCAACCAAGGTTCTTTAAAGAGGAGATAGGAGACACGCCGAACAACCACTGAACGACGAACGCAGGAGGAGAGGATTTTTATCTGGTTCAGCCTCTCGGGAGATAATAGCCCTCGTCCACCTTTCTTATATATCAAGGATGAATACAAGAGGTGGCTCGACGAGACAAACAAGTCTCGGCGAGATTATGGAATGTACTAGCGAAGATCGTGTCTAGTAGATAAAAAAAGCCGGATCAAGTCCCTCTACACGCCGTAGGGCCTTGTTTATATAGTGCGATGCAAACCGTCCTCTGAGGGAATATCGGGCAGGGCTAACTACAAGATAAATAACGAACTCATACATGCCAAATATGACCTACGGTAGATAAGGTAAGCTCTAATCTTGGGGATCACGACTCCTTATCCAATCCGGAAACCAACGTCCGGGGTCTTCACGTGGCCGTCTTGAGAACTCGTTAGAGTCGAACTCAAACAGAATCCTAGGCCATTACGCCTTTGTGCGACCATGAAGGCTGTTGGCGGATGCACATGGGCTCGATAGAACCTCCCAAGGAGCCGGGCCACAGTAGGTCATTCGATTGGGCCGTCGAGAGTGGGCCATGGCAATGGGCGTGATCTAATCCCCGACAGCTAGCCCGAGACTCAAGTGGAAGAACTCACTAGAGTGGGGTCATCCCTTGAGACTCAAATTCACGAAGAGGGTATTTTTTTCCCTGCTACAAAGGCATGTAACAAGCGACCGAGCAGGTTATGGTTCAACCAACAAGACTTGTTCGGACCGAATAAACCCGATCGATGCCGAGCAACTCCGTTCGCGTCGAGCGAGGAACGACATCTGTCCGAGCGAGCACTCGGCCTTGGTCAGCGCACCATCGGAAAAAATGGCCGTTAGCGGACTCCAACGGTAACTTCACATCATTGCAGCAGTGAAAACAAAGCGACCGTTTTACCTAGCCGTTGTAGTAAAAACTAGCCGCTTACGGGACAAAACCGTTGCAGTAGCGCTTATACGGGACTATAAAATACCCAAGCGCCCGCATGCCACCACTGCTCTCGCGCTTTTCCTCTCCAAGCCCTAGCTCCAACCACGCTCAACATCAAGTACCCAAACTCCATCACCGACCACCTTTCGTCCAGCCTCAGGAATCGCTATGGCCAAATTCACGTGCACTAGCTTGACCGAGGAGGACCTTAGAATCTGGGAGGAGGAAGGCCACATCGACACCCAGAATGGAGGTCGCCGGAGAGGAGGATACTCGGAGCCGCTCGAGGAGAGTTCGTTAATCGACTTGAGCAGTTTACACTTTCGGTTGAGGTCTCTGAGAGCGACCGTCGAGGCCTTCTTGAACATCGGCCGATTGGAGGTGGCGAACCTCAATCCGAACTCCATCCTCCAGATGGCCGTCTTCGCACACCGCGAAGGCTATCTGAGCATCGATCCGCCGTGGGCCGTTCCTCCATTAGTACACGATAACGAGGAGCAGCTCCGCCGCTTCGCGCCGGGGTGCTACTACCTCAAGCTTGACCACCGCCGATGACGCCCAGACCCTCGCCCACCTCTGCCGACTCAATGGGCGCGTGGTGGGTGAGGTGGTTCTACAAGAAGCGGAGCGGCGACAAAAACTTCGTCTTCACCGGAAGGCGCCAAGCAAAGGGGCGCTAATGCCTCGGCGGAGATGTCCGCCGAGGATTGGTACTGACAAGGAAGATCGCCTCCCTCATGAGCCTCGGGCTCACGCAGGCGAGATCATTCGGCTTCACGGTGACGTGGTCTCGTCGGCACGGAGGAGGTCCTACCCTTCTACAAGATAGAGGGATGGGAAGACATCATAAGGGAGAGCACGGTAAGTGCCTTTAAGACTCAACCTCTAAATACATTCTTTCCTCCGAACAGGAACTAACAATCCATTACATTGGGCGGAGAAACCAACCGACGCATGGGTGACCGAAGGGTCGGCGCCATCTTGAAGGCGCGAAGAAGGACAGGGAGGTCACCGGCGGGTGGCGTACACTGCCAGCATAGCGTGCTTGTCCGCCTGAGGCGAGGTAAATTACTTACCCTCAGCCTATGTTGCTAGACTTGCAACGTTGTTTAAATGCTAACGTCCGCTTCTCAAAACGCGCAGGAGGACCAACTGATCCTTGGAGGGATCGTTGAGGAACTCTCCGGATCTGAGAAGGAGAAGGCGAAGAAGGGCAAGGCTAAGATAGCCACGAAGCCCAAGGTGGCGGCTGAGCCGACGCGGAGCTCACCGCGACACGGCGGCCGCCAGCCGTCGAAGAGACCACCTGCGGCGACGGAGCGTACCGAGCAGACCAAGCGGGCGCGCGGTCAGCCCAGTGGGAAGAGACCAAGCCCTTCCCTCCTCGCCGAAAGCGAGCGACGAAGAGGTAAAGACCATAGCCCTCAGCTCGGGCGTTACGCAAGCTCACCTCGCCGCATGGATCGGCCGCAATGTGTCGCCGAGCGAGAGGAGGCTCGAAGAAGAAGTCGCACGCAAAAACTTCTTCTTGCTGCTTGAGAGGAGCTTCACTCACGAGGGAGCTGAGCTCGTCGCCGCGAACACCCAAGGGCCAAGGCGGAGAAGCCGCCAAGGAGCCCCCGAGGAAGAGGCGGAAGGTTCCGGCGAAGAAGATCAGGATCAAGCCTTCCACGGCAGGTATGTAGGAATCGATCTTTAGATCTTCCAACCTTCTGACCGCGTTAGACTTAACGATCACCTCTTTTTCATCAGCTGCCCAAGAAGAGACCGCCATAGACGACGTCGAGGCGCTCGAGCGGTCGCTACTGCCCGAGCATCTGCATGGCGCGTCACGGCGATGAGGTGGCGAGCCTCAAGGACAAAATGGCGGCGTGGAGCTTCTTGCCGCGGGCTCAATGAAAGGTCGGCGCGCCAAAGACGCGGTGGAGCGGCCGGAGGCAAAAATAGCGGCGGGTGGCGCCATGGACTTCGGGGCCAAAGCGATGGCTCGAATCGCCAGGCGGGATCGAGCGGCCGTCTGCCGAGCACTTCGTCGCAGGCAGCTCACCTGGCGACGGATTCTCCGGCGAAAGGTATGTAAACCCCACCGCCAGGAACATGAAGAAGCCCCGGCGGTCGCGCAAGTCGTCTGCCGGTGGAAACTCTGGCGCCACCCGGCGAGTAGCTCGACCTCGCCGAAGACGTTGAGGCGGAAGAGGAAAAGGAAGAGGAGAAGAAGCGTGGAGGCGAAAGTGCTTGCCGTCGCTCCTGCACCGGCGGAATCTTGCTCCATAAGAAGAAGGACTTGAAAGAGGATCCTAAGGCCTAGAGGGGGGGTGAATAGGCAATTTTAATTTCTTTTCTTAAATTATTCTTGATTAAGCAACAAGTTAAGAATGACCCAATCGTAGTTGCAAGTCAAGTAAGCGGAAGCTATAAATAAATCACAAGGCAACTATGACATGGCATTCAAATGAACACAAGAAATGCGAGATAGTAAATGGAAATTAAATGAGAGAGTGACACGGTGTTTGTTTGACCGAAGTTCGAGTCGCAACTCCTACTCTCCGTTGAGGCTACCCCTTGCGCTGGGACCGGCTCGCTCTCGAGCCTACCGCCTCACTCACTCCCGGTAGTCGTTCCGCCACTCCGGCGAGGTGGACTCAAATCACCCGTACACCGACTCGAGAGTAGCCACACGCCAAGGCCTACTCCCAAGCCCTCGCCCACGAAGGATATTTTCGAAGTAACAAGCCGAAACACCCGATCATGCGGATCGAAGGACTTCCATGAAGCTCGGTATTGGGGTTTGATGGATTGTGGAGTTCGATGATTTGTGGGTGGAGGAATGGCTCTAGATCACCTAATTGATGAGCTATGAATGTGGTAGGTGAAGTGGGCAGCAAACCTCAAAGTAGCCACCACTAAGTAGGTATTTATAGCCCCAAGAGCAAAACTAGCCGTTGCCCTCGGAAGAGGACAAAAAGACTAGCCGTTACACTCTACACGGACGCCGTCCGACGGACTCGGACGCCGTCCGGCAGAGCGTCTTGCTCAGCAAAAAGCTGATCGGACGCCGTCCGTAACTACGGACGCCGTCCGACAGCAAAATCGTTGGAAAAAGGCTAACCGGACGACTCCGTGACGCCGTCCACCGAGAAAGGGCCTCGGTTTTAACTCGACCGGACGCCGTCCGGTAACTCACGGACGCCGTCCGACAAGGTGGCGATACAAAGGACGGACGCCCTCGACGCCGTCCGACAATGAAAAGCCGAATTGAACTTTATCGGACGCCGTCCGAACTCACGGACGCCGTCCGAGCGGAATCTTGTTTTGGTGTTTGGTGGTCGGACGCCGTCGCTTTTTCGAGACGCCGTCCGACAGAGAGGAATTTTTCGAGCTAAAATTTGTGGGGAATTTAGGTGGGTTTCTCTCTCTAGAAATCTCACAAGGATATATATGGGTATTTTTAGAAGTGGTGGACTACGGAGCCGAGTTTTAGAGAATTGCAAAGATCCGGCATAGTCCGAGATATTCGAACCCTTTTGAAATCCGACGAAAAACAAGAAATAAACCTAACTACTCCTAATTTATCGTGACCTCTTCTCTCTTGGGTCACGCATTTGAAATCTTGGAGCAATCGAAAAATTGTCGACACTTCAAATTAGGGTTTATAAAAATCACCGAGTCTTCGCCAGGGTTCCGAGAAGTCCAAAAACCCCCTAGCCCTTTATATTGATTAATTTTATCATCAATGCCACTAATAAAAATTAGGGCTCAACGATGCTCACAGGAGCGAACAAGGCGGCGACGGCAAGAACGCGCCCGCCTCATCCCACACGAGCGGGGTTTCGTGACGCATGGCCTCGAGGACCGCCTGCGTCACGGACTGAAGCAACGACTTGGGAAGGTAAGCACCAAGACCAAATCTTGCTCAGCTTTAGCTACGTCATCGCAAAGTAGTTAACTTGTTCTTCCCTCTCGGTCTTGAGGACACCATGGAGGAGCTCGAGGACAGGCGTCACCATCGGCGGGCGCCAGATCTTGGCGTCGCTCGGGAGCACCTCAGACGAGGAGTCGAGGCGGGGCCCTCTGCACCACCCCAAAGTCGAAGCCGGTGGCGAAGGTAAAAAGCTCAAAGTCAATTGGTCGAGAGAGGCGTTCTGCGAGTCTCTCCTAGGAGAGGCCGAGGAGCCAGCAAGAAGCCATTAAAAAGCGAGCACCATGAGGAGAAGCCGCTCGAAGTGGCTCGAAGAGCAGCTCGGCGCTTCCCAAAGGCGGGATCAGCTCATGGCGGAGCCGAGACTCAAGGCCCAGCTTCGCCAAGGAGGAGGCGAGACTTCATGGGTCTCAAGCAAAGATCTCGACCACATGGGCTTCACGGAAGAGATCGAGGAGATCTTGTGGGATGACGGTGAGGGCGATCACCGCAGAGAAAAGGTCAAAGAGCCGGACGAGCAGCTCAAGGCAGCCGAAAGGCCGAGTCACCAGAGCGAGGCTCAAGCGATCATTGCTGGCCAAGACCGAGGAGGTCGAGGCCATCCGAGGCGAGAGCTGCGCAAAATAAGCGAACAAGGAGGAGATCGAGCGCCTCAGCTGAAGCCGGGAAGGAATCAAGGCTCGGGGCGAAGTCGTGCGCCTCAAGTTAAGTCGAGGAGCTGAAGGAGCAACTTGCTCCTAAGTAGCACATGGATGTAACCGAAAGGGCCTTGTACTGAAACTTTTGAGTAATGAAATAAAGTACTCACCTTTATTCCCGCAAAAAGAGCGAAGAAAAGACAAGAACGAATGAAACTAAGAGAAAAGCGAACAGCTAGGAAGTTTAAGAAAACCGGTAGGCGCTCGCCTAACTCCCAAATTGTGCATCTTCTCGGAAACTGAGTTTGCGAACCCGAGCAGTGCACAAGAGAAAGAGCGACACCTAGCCCCGTGCAGACGATGCTCGAGAACCTAAGCTTGCGAACTCGAACACGTCGTCAGGGAGAAAGAGGGACACCGTACCTTGCTCGATTCGTTCCGTGATCCGCTCGTTGGCGTAAGTTAGGCGATTCAGAGTAACCGAACAAGGAAAGTGCCTGCTGCGCGGGGGGCTTACGAGCGAGCTTTACCAAGTGGTCGCGCCAAGCGATAAGTGCCTCTGCGCGGAGGGCTTACGAGAGCAGACTTAGCCGCAAGGTGGAAAGGCCGTGTTACGCAACCACGAGTTTAGGAACTTATTGAAACCAGATCGGATAGGGAACAATCCTTAAGATTGCGGAGCCAAGAGTTATGGTAGGGCAGACCATCAAGTGTTACCAGAGAGAAAGTGGTAGTCTTCAAAAGACAAGAAGTGAAAAGGCGCAGAGGTCATGAGAATTCATAATTATTGGATTGAACTTTACATGGTGCCCGGAGACTTGGACGAACTAAAGTAGCGAAGTTTACAAAAAGCGCAGGCTAAGAAAGCGAAAAGACCTACACAAAAACTTACGGGCTGGTCGATGTTCAGTCTTTGGTCGGCTCTCTCCGTCCTCCATAGCCGGCGAGCAGCCCGGGCGGCGGAAGAAACGAAGTGAGCGGGCCCTCCCAGCGAGGAGTTAACTTGTTGGCATTGGACAAGTTCGGACCGCGGCGCGAGAACAGGTCGCCCGCCTTCAAAGCCCTTGGTCGAGCCCGACTTGGCGGCGTCTTGCGGCGAAGATCTTCTTGGTAGCGCGCCATTCGACTTGTGCCCGGTCGCGTGTGCCTTCGAGGAGATCGAGATCGAGGCGCTCTTGCTCGTCGTCAATTAAGTTGACCGAGCTCGTCTGAAAGCGAACCGAGTCTGATTTCGTGAGGCGAGATGGCTTCGCATCATAGACCAATTGGAATGGGGTTTCCCGATCGCCCGGTACCGCCGTAGTCGCGAATCGCCCGAGGACGGAAGGAACCGTCAACCCGAAGCTTTCTTGTGCTTTCGAGAGCAGCAAATACCGCCGTTTAATACCACTGGACTATCTGTCCGTTAGCTCGCTCATTGCTCCATTGCTCGTGGATGTGCCACGGTAACGAACCTTGGTACCCGGTTGTTCGCGATATTCACGAATAGCTCGCTTGGGCTGGTACCGTTATCCGTGATCGCCTTATGGGGAATCCCAAAGCGGCGTGACCACGTTGCTTTTGAAAAACGAACGGCCGTTTTGGCGTGAAGAGGCGACAGAGCTCTGCCTCAATCCACTTTGTAAAAGTGTCTATGGCGACGAGCGGTGTGTATAGCCCTTGTACCCCTTAGGGAATGGGCGGCGGATCCGCACCCCATGTGGAAAAGGGCGGGATGGGGATTGTTTGGAGCTCTTAGGCGGGCTTGTGTGCCTTCCGGCGTGAAATTGGCAAGCCTTGCACTTAGTCACGATGTCCGGGTATCTTGTAACGCAGATGGGCCAATAATAGCCCATGCGAAACGCTTTGCCGACGAGTTACGAAGGGCGTGGTTGCCTGAGCACCCTCGTGTATGTCCCTAGAAGGAACACACTCTCTGTTGCGAGATGCACTTGGAAGAACTCCCAAAGCACCTTGACGGTAAGGATGCCGTCCACAAGCTTGTATGGAGCAAAGACGCCTTGTATGGCCGAACGCTTCGGTTTAAATCGTCGGGCGGTCCCATCTGCAAGGTCACCGGACAAATAGCGTTGACCGATCCGCGACTGCTTTCGATAACGGAGACGGCACCACTGTCTCTGTCGCCTCGTCCGGGGGCGTGATTGAGGGCTTGTAAAGGTGCTCGGCGAGCACCCTGCCGGAGCGAGTTCGCGTGAGGATGCAAACTTGGATAGGCTGGTCGGCCGAAGTTGTCCTTCCTTGGCACGAAGAGCGCCGAAGAATCGAAAATGCAGCTCAACTTCCTCACTTCAACCGGTATCGCGCCATTGAGTTATCGCGACCGATACTCCTTGTTAACTGATTGATGACCAGGTTGTGAATCTCCTTCACGGTTAGCCGTTGGACACCAAGCGACTTGCGCTCTTAGTCCCGCGAGGAGGCCTCGTACTCTGCGGCGTTGTTAGTCGCCGCAAAGTGTAGTTGGATAGAATCTTTGGAGTTGCTCTCCTTGAGGAGATGAGAACAAAACCGGCCCCGAGTTTCGGTCTTGCGAGCCATCAAAAACATGGTCAAGAGGGTTCATCGGTTTGCTCGGGAGCTCCACGAGATTTGGGCGAACACGTCCATTCGGCGACAAAGTCAGCTAGGACACGTGACTTAATAGCGATTCGGGCGACAAATAACGGATCAAGCTGCTAGTTCCATTGCCCACTTAGCTATCGTCCGCTAGATTCCTTGTTCGTAGGATTTCTCCCGGAGAAGCGTGGTGGGACCCGATGTTGATCGTCTGGAAGTAGTGGCGAAGCTTCTGGAGGACATGAGCAAGGCATAGAGGAGCTTACGGACCTCGGTGCGCTCCTTTGATCCGTGAAGTACCTCGCTCACGTAATAGATTGGTCGATGTATGCCTTCCTTTCGACCCGTCAAGACCGCGCTCACCGCTTGTGGCGTGCAACCTAGGTGCGATGGGAGCTGCTTTCGCCATGCAGCGGGGTAGTCAAGGCGGGAGGATTGGACGGTATCGCTTGAGATCTGGAAGGATCTATCGGCTTCTTCCGTCCACTCGAAACCATTGTGCTTATACTGGGCCTTAAGAAGGGCAGCCAGCGTTCGCCTTGACGGAAATAAACACCTTAGAGCAGACCATCCGCCCAATGAGGCTCTGTACTTCCTTTATGGTAGTTGGAGCACGCATATTTTCAATGGCCTCGATTTTTTCGGGGTTGGCGAAATACCTTGCGAGCCAATGACATAACGAGCAACATTCGGATCGAACACCAAAGGTACACTTCTCTGGATTTAATTTTATTCGATGCTGGTGAGATTACGAAAAGTCTCTGCCGGTCTTTTACATGATCTGGAGCATACTTGCTCTTTACAACTATGTCGTCAACATAGACCTCCAGGTTTTTCAGCACTGCTGCGGGAAGGTCTTCTCCATTAAAGTATTTGGAGCGTTAGCACCGACATTCTTGTGAGACCGAAAGACATGGTCATTATAGCGAAAGTGCGAAAGAGGTGATGAAGGCGATCTTCTCTTCATCCTCGGGGAGATGCTTATTTGGTGGTAACCGGAGTAAGCATCTAAAAACTTCGAAGGCTGGGCGTCTGCGATCGCATCGACCGGTTTGGTCAATCTGAGGCGCTGAAATTGTCCTTAGGACAAGCGGCGTTCAGATCTGTGTGATCGACACATCCTCCACTTGCCGCCTTTCTTCTTTACAATGATAGGGTTGGCTAACCACTCGGTGTGATCAACCTCGCGGATGAACCAATGACGGTTTGCCAAAGGCGATCTTTGATGATCCCTGTTTGAATTCAGCGGCGAAGCTTGGCGAAACGGCTTTTGTCCGGCGGACTGACCGGTTTGTGCTCGATTACCTCCTTGGGACTCGGGCATGTCGGATGGCTCCCGGCGAATACATCGCATTAGCTTCGGAGGAAGGCAATGAGCTCGCTTTCCTATTTGGGGTCCAGATTAAGCCCCAAGTGAAGCTGTCTTGGAAGTATCATCAAGCAACGGCGGAACTTCCTTGGTTTCTCCCCGGGTGAAGGAGACCCTAGGCGTCTGAGACTTGGTCTGCGGAACTTGAGACAGCGGCGGAAGTTGGTCGACGAGGCGAGGGATCGCTCGTCGCAATCGAGGCGACTTTGTAGTTGCCCTTGACCGTGATCACACCGTTAGGACCGGTATCTTCACGCAATGGTAAGCGTGGTGGGACCTGACCATAAACTTACCGAGAGATGGCTCGCCTAAGATCGCGTTATGCGCCGATGGGAAGTCGACCACGTCGAAAGTGATCAACTCGTTGGAAGTTGCTTGGGTTGCGAAGGTGACAGGCGGACAACCTACCCTAGCGGCAGCGGCTTCTCCGGAACAATTCCGTGAAGGGCATTGCGACTTCCTTGACTTGGAGCGAGGAATTTGCATCTCGTCCAAGACTTTAGCGAAAACAAGTCCAAAGCGCTCCGCCGTCCACTAAGACACGGCCAACTCTCGCGTTCGCGATGGTTGGGCGACCACCGATGGGAGCGGCGAGGCTTGGTCATCGGTGGGGCAATCCTCACGAGAGAAGGAGATGGGGACCTCGATCCACTTCATCGATTCAGTGAGGTTTTGCCTTTTCGGCGTTAATGGACCTCCGAGCGGCTTCCTTGAGGTGTGTCGAGAGGTGTAAGCCGAGAACGCCCGAAAATAATGGCGATATGGTTCACGGGCTCTTGATATTCATCATCATCTTCCGATCACCATCGTCGGTTTGGCGCTTAGCCTTCCCAAGCATCACCTTGTTCGGGCGGGGTGGGCATTGGGCCCTTGCCGTTGTAGAAATCTTGAGCTTTGCAGCCCAAATTCTCTGATGGCGTATATCATGCCCGTAGTCTTGGTGGAACTTGCAAAATCGGTCGCTCGGAACTTTCTTGCCTTGTCCGCCTCCTGGCGAGCTTTTGCCCTTGTAATTATTGTTGGGCTATTCGCCCATCCTTGGGAGGAGTCTTGCGATCTATACTGCGACGGTATTGTTCGCATCACCTTTGTTCTTCTTCTTCAGGACTTCTTGTCACGGGAACATTCTTCTTGCTCTTCTTCTTCTCATCCACACCAGTGGGCGGCGGCTCGCCCTTGTCGAACGCCTTTTTGTCTTGAACGCGCTCTGCGGCGTTAGCATAGCGATCGGCCGCCTTGAACAGGTCGTTGGCGGTCCAGGTCTCGTTGATCTCGAGATCCTGGGTGAGCCGCTCGTCGCGGACTCCTTTTTTGAAGGCACGGACAACAGATTCATCCGAGATGTGCGGGATCGTGTTGCAGATCTTAATGAAACGCTTCACGAAGTTGCGGAGGGTCTCCCGTTCATCTGGATCATCGGTGCAGATCATCCTCCTTACCGAGACGCACGTAACAGCTCACGGAAATTAGCGATCGAGGCGTCACAAAGCTGGTTCCATGGTGATGGAACCCTCCTGGCGATTGAACGACCCACGTCCGGCGGCACCCTCAAGGACGATCGGGAGGTAATTAGCCATAACGAGCTCGTCACCCGGCGCCATGATGGCCGTGGCGTAGATGGAAAGGAATTCTTTTGGGTTATGAGTCCCATTGTACCTCTCCATGCGGCCGGGCTTGAACTTTGAGGGCCACCGGACAGCTCGGCTTCGTCGAGAAAGCCTGCGGCCGAGCATATGACCGACCACCTTCCCGCGAGAACCTAGTCTTGAGAAGGCGTTGGTCTGTTCGCGGAGAACTCTGCTGAGCAGGATGACTCGGCTGGAGAAACTCTCTCGGGACAATCCACCACGCTCCTTCCTCGTGGTGGCGGCGCAGCTCCTCACGAGGGACCGTCCGTGATCATCAGCGTCTTGCGCTTGCCTGTGGTCGCGATGACTACGAGGACTTAGCGGCGGCGGCGACCACGGGTAGCTTGCTCATGGGCGATGATCGCCGATGGTGGCGGGGTCCGCGATCGTCGAGCTGTCCGAATCATTCCGGCGGTTTGGTTGCTTGTTGCACGGAGGAGTTGTTGACTTCTCCTAGAGACTTTAGGCCTTGACCCGGTCGCTCTAGGTTAGAGCCTTAACAGACGCCCATCTTGGCGAGATCGGCTGATCGGTTGATCTAAGGACCGTTGCCATAGCCGAGCCGTTCCGACTTTGATCTATGGGTCCGGGATCCTGAATCATCCGCGTTACGCCGTGGAGTCCGGTCCGTGGGGAATTGACCCGACAGGGAAGCTTTCACCGAGAGACTTAAGCGCCAAACGCGAGGTGGGTCGCGACGCCGTCGCTTACACGGTCGCGAAACCGTGCTAAGGTCGATTGATGGAATCGTCGAGGCTGCGGCGAATGGCGTCTTGCTTTCGCGAAAGACTGCGCACCTCGTCTTGATGCCGAGCGAGTTAATCGCCCGCCTCGCCGACCACCACCACCCGTGCAGGATTCTCGAGAGGTTCCTACCGGCCATGTTAATCTTTGCGGGGGCCATGCGAAGGTATGCTAGGCGGTGTCATCATTGTGTCTCCAGGTGGAATCTACCGACATAGCCTTAGAATCGACAAATCTAAACCGTCGTAAAGATCATTAGTTCCGTGGCCGTAAATCGATGGCGGAGTGCGATCTGAGGCTATCTACGCCATATGGCGGAGACATCGCCTCGGATCGCGGAAAGTGTTCGAGACCGAACAGATCGTCTGAATCGACGAGGATGAGACATCTGTCGCCGAGTCGTAGCCCTCGGGAAGTATCTCTCAGATCGGCCGACGAGTTCGACATGCTCGTCTGCGTGTCCCCGCGGACGGCGCCGGTTGTCGGCGGTTGGGATATCGACCCAAGTCAACCAAGGTTTTTAAAGAGGAGATAGGAACCGCCGAACAACCACGAAACACGAGCAGAGCGAGAGATTTTTATCTGGTTCGGCCTCTCGGGAGATAATAGCCCTCGTCCAAATCTTATATATCGGGGATGAATACAAGAGGTGGCTCGACGAGACAAACAAGTCTCGGCGAGATTATGGATAACCTGGCGAAGATCGGTGTCTAGTAGATAAAAAAGCGGATCAAGTCCCTACTACGCCGTAGGGCCTTGTTTATATAGTGCGATGCAAACCGTCCTCTGGGGAATATCGGGCGGGCTAACTACAAGATAAATAACGAACTCATACATGTCAAATATGACCTCGGTAGATAAGGTAAGCTCTAATCTTGGGGATCACGACTCCTTATCAATCCGGAAACCAACGTCAAGGTCTTCACGTGGCCGTCAGAACTACTGTTGAGTCGAACTCAAGCAGAATCCTAGGCCATTACGCCTTGTGCAAATGCCATGAAGTTCGTTGGCGGGATGCACATGGGCGATAGAACCTCCCAAGAGCTGGGCCCCAGTAAGGTACATTCGATTGGCGCGTCGAGAGGAAGTAGCCATGGCAATGGGCCGTGATCTAATCCCCGACAAGTACATTGCAGCAGTTGATTGTATATGCTTGGAACAGATTGCCTATGCTTGAAACAAGCATCTTATTTTTTTTTTCGAAATGAGACGTGCAATTTGTAATGGGACCCTTTTTATGTAGGCATTTCTCTAAGCACCAGCTTGCATTAGGTCATGCATGATGCAAGGTGCTTATGCATGAATACTTAAGGAGAGATAATGTTGACACATAACTATGCATTTAAACAGAAAAGTTACTCACATTACAATTTTCATTACACAGATATTTATTTGCACTAAGCATCCTTTTAGCATTGATGCTTATATAAGTGTCTGTTCTCTTTATTTAGCATCGGATACTATCCTACGTGGTATTTCTTTTTTCTAACCATCTCTCTAAGCACCTGTGCATGTCCTTACACAACCTTCTGTATGCCTAGATAAAACTGCAAACTGCAAACAAGAACGCGTTGCTTTGAAAGGTACGTGTAAACTGCAAACTGCAAACAAGAACAGCAAACTTCTGCTTGCCTAGGAAGAACTGCAAACTCAAAATAAGAACCTTTTATATATATATAAAAAAAAATCTCCATCCCCTGACCCATAGACACAACTGGACAACCCCCATGGACGCAGACAGGGAGGCGAGACGTTGGTTCCCTCGAAACACGGCATATAAACGCGCCCACGATCCCGCATCTGCCCCACGACGACGCAACGCAACCGCGCGAACCCGCCCCGCGCCCCCAAGAACCGCAAGCGCCCAGGAGGAGGAGGAGGAGATCGGCGGCGGGCGGCGAAGATGAGGGAGATCCTGCACATCCAGGGCGGGCAGTGCGGGAACCAGATCGGCGCCAAGTTCTGGGAGGTGATCTGCGGCGAGCACGGCGTGGACGCCACCGGCCGGTACACGGGCGCCTCGCCGCAGCAGCTGGAGCGCATCAACGTCTACTTCAACGAGGCGAGCGGCGGCCGCCACGTGCCTCGCGCCGTCCTCATGGACCTCGAGCCCGGCACCATGGACTCCCTCCGCGCCGGCCCCATCGGCGCCATCTTCCGCCCCGACAACTTCGTCTACGGCCAGTCCGGCGCCGGCAACAACTGGGCCAAGGGCCACTACACCGAGGGCGCCGAGCTCATCGACTCCGTCCTCGACGTCGTCCGCAAGGAGGCCGAGAACTGCGACTGCCTCCAAGGTAAAAGCAGCATGCACCTTCATCATCCATTGCAATTGGTGCCTTGTGAGTCTCTTGCGTACATGCTGTCGTTCATGGCATCCTCTTCATGATCTGTTCCTGAACAGAATCGCGAGGGGTATCTAATTATGGTTAACAGTTTGGAATCGTCCCATAAATTTCTCTGAATCATTGCGGGGTATGGTTGTTTGTTCCAAATCTCGGCAAGAGCATTTTGATTAGTAGTTGATCAAACAGATCACACGCTCGGCTAGCTGCGGAGTAAAATTTGCCATGTATCATTTAGTTTGGATTTCAGTACGAGTACCAAGTGCCATTAGTACCATTAATTTGAAAGAATCAAAATTTAGATGCAGATAGGAGTATAGGACCATATTTGGTGACATTAGCATAAAACAAACAAAACAATACCATTTTCACCCCTCCGTTTAAATTATGGTTTTCAGTCCTATCACGTTAGAACATATATGCATGAGTAATATATTCTCTTTGATTTGTGTAAGCCATACGTACACTCACCGTGTGTCTAGCTGCTCCATTTATCTAAAAATATTTCCATTGACATTACTGGGATCAACGTGGGTGACAAATTGAGGCACGACAAGATATCTTTTTTGTGACAGCATTAGCACTTCCCTGCGTTCATCTTTAGGTTTGATTTTCCACTTGAGCTAACTCATCAACCGCCTGAAACACTAACTCGTATATGCCCGCCTGTTCTGAACGTTCTGAAAGTCTGCTAGACACAGACCAACACTTCAGACCTTACATTGAGACCCTGACAACAATAATGATTGTGCTGCTTGGATGCTATCTTTTCATTGAGGCCTCAACTAACTTGTAAGGAGTCCTTTTATCTCAATAAAATTTGGATATGTGTTGCAATTTTTAAATAAAAAAAAACGTAGCATAGACATGTCTCGTATGTTTGCTCGTTTCCCCACCAATCTTACCAGCAAATTGTTAGCTTAAATATGGAAGAATGAGTTTCAACTTAATTTATTTCGACAGGTTAAAAACGAACTCCTTGCCAAACTTTCACAAGTGTTTCATGCAAATGACCCAGCGTTAGATGTTTTTTTTTTATAAAAAAAGTGTAAACTTGAATATCTGAGCAAATGAAATTTACTAAGCAGCAAACTAGCTATATCCCAATTGTGTTCCATGATAGCTAGATTTCTCGCTAAGAAAGAGTTTCAGTCCTTCAGGTGGCAGGCAGCTTGTTTGTCGGTCAAATACGATCTTTTTGAGCACCGAAATACGTTACATCACAGGTCGACGTCCTCTCTTTTTTTTTCTTTGCTGATGAAGGTTCATGAGATTTTTCCTAAAAAAAAAAAAGGTTCATGAGATTACCGTCACCCTAATAATGCACTAATACAAAACATCATTATTATACCGTGATCATTGACAATGCTGTACGACCTAACGCAAGAAAGGAGGTATCGGTGAACGGAATAGTGTCGGTGGTGGTTGTAGCGGACGAAGACACAGAGACAGGCTGTTGCCAGTGGTTGGTGGTTGGGTGGATGGATTAGTCACACTAGCGATGTGTTGCTCACTTGCTTATGTGTACTTGCATGATTGTATTTGGACTTACATGAGCTGAAATGGATCTTAGTACGCCAAATACACGATAGCAGCAGACTAAACACTTCTTTCATCTACAGCTTACAGGTTACAGCTGGGCATTGAAATATTCTATATGAGCTATGGAGATCAAGATCCGATCGCCTATTGAAGAGTACTATATGGATATGATTAGATTGGATAGGACTGATAATGTGGTGCTCAATTCTTTGTTCATCTGTAGTCTGTACTTACTACCAAAGTCCTAGACTACCTATGCTGCATCTCTTTTTAACATGGAAGCTGAAGCTGAAGCTGAAGCTGAATAGTTGAACAGAGATTATTTTCAGTATCACAGTATGTGAGCTCCAGATATACTAAATTGCTATGGATCGAGATTCCGCGTCAGTAGCGTAGTACTTTCAGTCAGGATTAGCGATATTGTGCACAAGCGAATGTCAGTTACATAACTTAAATAACTGAAATGGCCACTTGTTATGTATATAAGCACGCTGTGTAGTGACTAGTGAGTAGCATAGTATGGATCTTGGATGGGCTATCTAATTAATTACTAGTAACATTTTGTGGACATACATATGTGCAGGGTTCCAAGTATGCCACTCCCTGGGAGGCGGGACGGGTTCGGGCATGGGCACGCTGCTCATCTCCAAGATCCGGGAGGAGTACCCGGACCGGATGATGCTTACCTTCTCCGTGTTCCCGTCGCCCAAGGTGTCGGACACCGTGGTGGAGCCCTACAACGCGACGCTCTCAGTGCACCAGCTCGTGGAGAACGCCGACGAGTGCATGGTCCTGGACAACGAGGCCCTCTACGACATCTGCTTCCGCACCCTCAAGCTCACCAACCCCTCCTGTAAGCGCCGCCGCCATTGCCGCCATTGATGGCCAAACCTGTTGCTGAATCGACTGATGATGCTGGTGATGGTGATGATGATTGATGAACTGTGCAGTCGGTGACCTGAACCACCTGATATCGGCGACGATGAGCGGGGTGACGTGCTGCCTGAGGTTCCCGGGGCAGCTGAACTCGGACTTGAGGAAGCTGGCGGTGAACCTGATCCCGTTCCCGCGGCTGCACTTCTTCATGGTGGGGTTCGCGCCGCTGACGTCGCGGGGGTCGCAGCAGTACAGGGCGCTGACGGTGCCGGAGCTGACGCAGCAGATGTGGGACGCGAAGAACATGATGTGCGCCGCCGACCCGCGGCACGGGCGGTACCTGACGGCGTCGGCCATGTTCCGGGGGAAGATGAGCACCAAGGAGGTGGACGAGCAGATGATCAACGTCCAGAACAAGAACTCCTCCTACTTCGTGGAGTGGATCCCCAACAACGTCAAGTCCAGCGTCTGCGACATCCCGCCCGTGGGGCTCAAGATGGCCTCCACCTTCGTCGGCAACTCCACCTCCATCCAGGAGATGTTCCGCCGCGTCAGCGAGCAGTTCACCGCCATGTTCCGCCGCAAGGCCTTCCTGCACTGGTACACCAGCGAGGGCATGGACGAGATGGAGTTCACCGAGGCCGAGAGCAACATGAACGACCTCGTTGCCGAGTACCAGCAGTACCAGGATGCCACCGCCGCCGAGGAGTACGACGAGGAGGAGGACGACCCCGCCGCCGCCGACGAGGACCACGCCTGATCGATCCACCACCTGCTACTTCGCTATAATATACTATACAATACCGACGTTTGCATGCGTGTGATGTTGCTTCTTGTTGCCCTCGTCGTCGTCGCAAATTTCAAATCTTTTTAAGGTTATTTATTTGTGTATGTATACGTGTTACGTAATCCCGGGGATTATTTTCTTCTCTGCTTCATTTTCATGTAAGTAAATACCTTGCTGTGTTTCCTCACTGTTACTGCAAACCTGTTACACTACTACGGGCAGGCGTTCATCCCGATTCATGACAGCCTTCGATCCGGTTTCTAGCGGGGGACAGCCTGAGATCGATGCTCTTGGCCATCATCCGAATTCTGAGAACGGACTAAATCTCTTCTCAACAGCCGGCTCGAAGACACGTGGAAGCGGCGATTCTTGTTGTTAGTCTGGTTTTACCTACCAACCGGACTAAAATGTGCACTGCGTGGCGTCGGGATTAGCTGCTGGGGACACTACTAGTCGGTTGGTTTTCCAACGGGGTGAGATATGTATTAGTCCCGGTTAAGTACCAACCGGGGTGATGTGCTTCCTGCGTGGTAGAGCAGGTGCCTCTGGTGACACTATTGGTCCGGTTGGTTGTTCCAACCGGGAAGACGTATTTTTGAATGTTATGCTTATTTAGTCACTAATTAAACCACATTTAACACAATTAGCGAAATAGCATTAAATATTACAAATATGTATTACGTCGGACCGCTCGGACATGGTAAGGAAATCATCCAGCCATACTGTGCGATTACAAATATTTAGAGTTTACAAGCATGTTTTACAAATATTACACTTTCTCCCAATTTGGCAACATCAGGCAGTGTTTCGGTGTTTCCCTTCCTAAAATGGCTAGAAACAAACAGGTCCCAAACGTGACCATGGCAACAAAAGCAGGGCCACAAATTAAGAAGATGATATGAGCATAGCGAGAGGATATATTGAGCATGGCCCTCATTCTAGCATCCTTGGCAGTTGGCACCCATCGTCTTCTCTTGGTACTTAAGCTCAATCCTCACCAAATGTCAAGACAGTGGCAGCAAGGGCAGCAAATGCTGCGAGCCCAAGAGTAGAATACAAGATGAGCATCGCCAGAGCAATCTGCACGAGAACGGCCGAGAGCTCATGCTACGTTCTCGGCGTCGAGGCCCGCCACATTGATCGTCTCCCGGTTGGCGTTGACCCTAGCGACCTCCTCCTACAATCCAAATTAAACACTATTATTTATCAAAAACAGTAGAAATAGCAACATGCTAGTATTTAAAATTTGCCGGAATGGGAATAACACCACGAAGCCCACAACATAACGGATATATAAATTTGATCTTTACCTTCTATCTTGTCGATGTCGTCAAGAACATAAGCGAGGAAGGGCGAGTTACGAAAAGATAACCTTCGAGCCCAAAGACTCGAGGACTCCACGCCATGAAATCTTCATTCTGCTCCTTTGTTAAACAACAAATATGTATTAGGTAGCTAGCTAGACATAAGTATCATACAATGTACACAAGGCACATACACTTTTATCGGGATCTTTTCGTGCATCGCTCCTCGGCGGTTGGCTAGTATTTTTGAAGGCTCTGGAATCTTATTAAGTATAGGGTGGTGATGCTTGCTCATCGGTTTATGACCTCATCTAAAAGGAAGCGGTGATTTGCTCTTGAATTGCTTTGACACGCCGGCGATAGTTAGGACCTTTTTCCAAACCTTTTTTGCCAACTTTAGGGAATCTATCATTAAATAGGGATTAACTTATCAATCTATCAAACTATACAAAATGTTTGCGAAGCTACCTAAGCGTTATTAAGGTAGTAATTATATATTACTCACCCCAAACCCTACATTTTTCTTGTATACTCGGTGGTGCCCCGATGAAGTTGTGCATCATCTCGCACAGATAGTATCCACATAAATTGTTTGCGGTGGTTGATACAAGACACGTAGTCAAGAGTTGAAATTGTGAAATAGATCATGGAAATTACGTTAACTAACAAAATACTCTAATATGATATACATACATGTTTAGCGATGTACAAGTCGAAGCGTGTCTTGAATGTTCCCACGGTATTCTTGCGGAGCGTTGCGAAGGCCTTCGCACATTTGATTACAAGTTATATATAATTGAGTTTGTTTGATATGGAGAAACGAAATAGTAAGATATGAATGGAAGAACAATGTACGGTTGAGCATGGCGAGAAGTCTTTGTAATTTTCAACGGTCCCTTTTGAGTCCATGATCGTGATCTTGCTATGATTTACCTCTATAATAAAAAGGATCCAATGAAATCGCACATATATATGTCAACGCGGTTTACTAATTAGTTCCAACAGTGTTAACAAAAGGAATTAAAATAAGGTGATGCGAAAACACGTACTTAAATTAAGTAGGGTAGAAATATATATCTTTTGTGTCGTTGTGCCATTAGCCCTTCGTAAATGTCGTCTCTCTGTTGGTTGTGGGCTTAGGTTAGCCATGTACTCGTTAATGACCAATGGGTCAAGAAAGCCAAATTCATGGATTCCTCCATTGCGCATCTTTTAATCTCCATTCTACATAAGGAAAATTGATTTAGGCCTCGAAGTTAGTATAATATCTTTGGTGGCACGATCGAAATTTACAAAGAATACACTTACATTTGCCAACAAACCACCATGGCGACGTCGACCATCAATTCTGATATAGGTATCTGAACCTCAAATTCAATCAAGAATTCAAAGTCCCAGCGGTAGAAATGGTGTTGCTTGAAGGCGGCGCCGATCATTTCCATACCATTTTCTGCTGCTTGGCATAAATACCAATCATGGAGTTGCCGCAGCTTCGTTTGTTAGGTGGGGAAGCTCCTCACGCCTTCTGAAGCGATCCACCTTTCACATATTTCCATTGTACCTCTGCAGCGGGATGTCCTTAAGGCCTAAGACCATATCTGGATCAAGCCCAACTTCAATGTAGAATTTCCTTTGCTTCCTCTTCGAAATCTGCTCCTCTAATGTTCCTTCTCGATTCCTTCGCAAGATGCGCTCGTCCGATACGTCTGGTGGTCTTTACGGTTTGTCGATCTTATCCTTCAACGATAAGATACACCTCTTGCCTTTGTGCCATTCGTCCGCATCGGCCGGACCCTCGGTGGAGATGGTTTGTTCATAAAATGTGCGGTGACCTCGCCTCTTACTATCCGCTCGGTTTAGTCTTGGTCATATCATCTGGCAATTCTTGGAGGTGTTTTTTTTCGGATGACCTAGGCCTGTCTTCTTGAGAGGTGAAGGCCCCCATCACGCCGGCTTGACCTAGCCGGCACCTTCTTGGGAGCTATTTGCTTAGTAGGGTGGTCTGTCTTGGCCGGTGTGTTAGTTGGAGTTTCGTGTGAGAGGACTCGTTCAGGAGTTGATACAGGAGACCGTGGAGAGGACACGGGCATGTTACCTTTGAAAATTATGAACCGTTTGCGCCACATGACGATGTTGTGTACTGCTTCTCCTAGCTTAGTGGTCCCATCACCTCCTTCAATGTCGAGGTCTAGGTCCTCGTACCCCTGGCATACCTCTTCCACGGAGACCTTGGCGTAGCTCGGGGGTATCTGTTGGCCATGGATGACCTGCCCTGCCTCCATTGGGAAAGCCATGCCTCATGTTGCCTTGATGGAGAGGTTCAGCGCTTCAGTGCAGCTCACAAGGTGTCGGCTGCGTGATGTAAATCCACGGATAGCGGGCCAAGTCTTCTTGGGTAGCCCACGGAAGCACGGTGCTCCGCCGCATGGAGGGCTAATGGCGTTAGGATTCTTGGGAGGTTCTGGCGACCGGCCTCCGCGCTGGCTCAAGGCTAGCTGCACCTCCTTCGAATCGTTTCTTGTATGCTACGCTTGTGTTGCTTGCGATTGCTCTTCAAGATCGAGGAGGTGTTGTGCCTATCGGTCCTTGCTCCTCGACCGACCCACAGTAAGTCTCGCCTCTGCGGAAACCAACCTTCCACGGACGCGCCAGCGCCTCGTGTCGTCCGAGTGCTCGAGGTTACAGAGGGCCCTTGTTAGCTCATCGTTCTCCCTATTTGGCACGAAGATGCCTTGGGCCGACTCTTCGTGCGCCTCTTGAAGCCTTCTTGCAACATCTCTGATCCTTTCACCAAAAACTGACCTACCGTCGTCGTCAAGGCCGCCGTCATGACCAAAGAACCAATTCCTCGATCTGTCGGACCATCTCATTATTCGGGCTCCACACCTTTTACAAGCGTGTCATGTTCCCTCTTCTCCCATTTGGGTATCGCCTTGCGGTAACCACCAGGGCCGAGACGATGGTGGTATTGCTTCTTTGCCGCATTTTGCTTATTCTTTTCACTCATACTCTGACCTTGTTGAGAAGTTTTGTACCCTACAAATTCATCCCAATGATCTTGCGACTTAGGGTATTTATTAAAGTCGGGGAGTACATTATTCTTAACGTACTCGTTGTTTAACTTCTTCTTGAACGTCTGGAATGCCATTGCCATCTTCTTCAATGTGTAACTCTTCACCTTCTGTTCGGTCCCTTCGGGGAAGGTGAAAACTTGTTTCATATCGGTCCATAAGGTGTTCTTGAGGTCCTTGATACGTCGTCCCATTTGACAATGCTAATGGGCACATGGTCCCTAACAATCGTTCGAAAGTCGATCTAAGCGGCCCAATCGTCGATCTTTGGCAGAGGCTCGCCTTCCTCGTGACTTCGGTGATTATGTGCCTTGACTTGACCTCTTACTTTGACCTCGGCGACGTGGTCGGTCTTGGTTTGACCGGACCGGGTGGCTTCCACGGCCTCGGTGGCTTATGCGGCCTCACCGGCTTCCTCATCGGCCTCGGTGGCTTCTCGGCCTCACCGTTACCGCGAGTTCAACTCATCATCCGGATCAGTCCCAAACATCTCCATCAAAATTCTTCATCACCAATCCTTCGCTCGCCATTGTAACAAATAAAGGCCTTGAAAATACAAGTGCATCCTCACATAAGGCATCGATAAATTGCTTGCAAGTTTTAACTAACTTGTGAAGCTAAATCGGATAGTGAAGCTAACGACCCTACAAACATTATATAGCGAGAGATGCTTAATGATCATTTTGAGGAAATCAAATAAGCACTGCAATGCTTTAGGTCACAGAACAAACAATTCAACAATGTTGCGGCGAATAGAGGCTAGAAACAATCTTTGTATGTGAAATAGGTCGAATTAACGAGCGACACGGATGACCTCTCGTCGGAGGAGTTATAGCGGCGGCGACGCCGAGAGGGTTGTCGTGGCGGCGGCGACTTCACGGCGTCGTCGGACGATGTAAGCGGCGGCGACACGGACGGTGGTGTCGGAGAGGTTGTAGAGGCGGCGGCGTGGCGGCGTCGTCGTCGGGGTTGTCGGCGTGGCGACAAGAGCGGCGGCGACGTCGGAGGGTTGTCGGCGAAGCGACCTGGCGCGGCGGCGACGGTGGGTCGTAGTGGCGGCGACACGGCGCCGGTGACGTCCACGCGTCGTCCGAGGGTTTGTAGGCGGCGGCGACAGGGACGGTGGCGTCGGAGGGTTTCTAGGCGGCGGCGAATCCGGTGGCGGCAAGGTCGACCTAGGGTTAATTTGGCGCGGTTTAGGGTGAGTGTTTTGAAGAATTGGGGGGAAACGGACATATAGGGACATCAATCCCGGTTGATTCTAAAAACCGGTATTAACTCCACTATCAATCCCGGTTGGAATATTAAGCCGGAGCAATGTAAACCTTGATCCCGGTTGGATTACTAAACCGGGATTAATGATCCTTTTTTCCCAAAAAAAAATTTGTGTTGGAGGGGGCAGAAGCGGGGCTCAAACCGCGGCGGCACAGTGAGCCCGCGCTTTCGCCTCATGCTTGCTAACGGTTGGGCGCTATCTGCGTCTTTGCAAAGTGGTGCGCATTGTTTAAATGGATTGAAAATATGTATTATGAGAATTTCCAGCAAATGAGGTTTCTTTTAATATTGTAAGTATTGTTAAGTAAATAGTTTATTATCACTCATCATACGAAATATTATGAAATATTCATTGTAATGTTTAAATTCTGTCGTCACTAGAAATTACATTAAAGAGTATAAAATTCGATTAATTCCGTTTAGTAGAATAAATATCAAGAAATTCCATTAAAATTCTCACAGGATACATTTTGGACTTAAAAAAGAAGATTCGCATGAAATTAAGAAAAACTAAAACTACTACATAATGTCTAATCGGCGCCGCCCTCGCCACCTCGCTATCCTCCTCGTCGTAAATGTTGCCGTCATTGTCACCCTCGTCCCATTGTCGGGTCTCGACGACGAGCCATTGCCGTCGGCCGTTGCCACCGTCGAGTTCGGGTCGGTCGTCGCCGGCGCCCCGGATCGTCGGAGAGATCGTCGTACATGTCGTCGTCGGACCACCATGGCGCCTCATCCTCTTCCGAATCGGTACCCTCGAGAGATGCCACCTGGGAGTGGCAAAACTCAGAGCCTCCACCGCCGGTGGTGGCGCAGCGGCGATGAATCAGAGCTAGAAGACATGGCGGCGGAGGTATAAGCGAGGGAAACTAAGCTCTGTGTGTGTGATGTTGATTCCGTCCAAATTTATAAGGGGCCTGACTGATCTTTCCATTTTCCCTCGTGTGTTGGAAAATGTAGCTGCACGCGCGGCTCGCCTCCCCGATTAATTACATCGGGGAGGCGAACAGGAGCGACGCTTAGCGAACCAGAGGAAGGGGATAGAACTGACGCGTGGGGCCGCGAAGCCTTTCAGTCCCGGTTTAAAACACCCACCGAGACTGATAGAGACAACTGACATGTGGGCCCAGACAACTGATGGTCACAAAATTACAGAATCGTAAGACGCCTATCGGTCCGGTTGGTGGTTTAAACCGGGCGTGAAAGCGATCAATCCGGTTAAAATAAAAGCGGGATTAACGTTTTCTTGACGCGTGGGCCTAAGTTTTACATTGTGCGTTGGTGTGCCTTGATCCGGTTTGTGGTTTGAACCGGGAGTAATGGTCCCATTTTTCCAAAAAAATGTGTTTGTAGGGGGCAGAAGCGGGGCTCGAACCGCGGCCCAAGTTTGTAGCGATCAATCCCGGTTAAAAATAAAAGCCGGGATTAACGTTTCTTGACGCGTGGGCCCAAGTTTTCTGCTGTGCGTTGGTGTGCCTTGATCCGGTTTGTGGTTTAAACCGAGTAATGGTCCCATTTTTCCAAAAAATGTGTTTGTAGAAGCGAAGGGGGGCTCGAACATGGCGGCACAAATGAGCCAGCGCTTTTGCCTCGCGCTACTAACGGTTGGGCGCTATACGCTTGTCGGTATAAGTGAGGCGCATTGTTTAAATGGATTGAAAATATCTAGAAAATGAGGTTTCTTGTAATATTGTAAAGATTGTTCATAAATAGTTTATTATCATTATAACATACTTAAATATTATGAAATATTCACTGTAATATCTAAATTCACATCGTCACTAGAAATTACATTAACTAGTATAAAATTCCGTTAATTCCGTTTAATAGAATAAATATCGATAATACGCTTTACATTGCGCTACTAACGGTCGGACGCAAAACGCTTGTCGAAAATGAGGTGTCTTCGAAAAAATAATTTAGTACATATATGATTATCAGAAAAATAATGATAAATAGTACATATATGCAACTACTTTGTGTTTTACAAGTGATCCTTCGTTGTGGTCATGGCGTACGTAAGGGGCATCGTCATCACCATTGAGGATAGTAATGTCTACATCCACCGAGAAAAGCGGCTGACTCGTTGAACTGATTATACTCTTCTTCATCCGTTCGCCTCAACTCCGACAATCCTTCTTTTACCGGGAAGAACAACATGGTGTCTTGACTTATCGATATTACAAGTATTATCCTACGCCTTTTGGTACTCGTCCCTTTTGCATTTTCGGTTTGCTATCCATGTCAATCACATAGAAAATCATGTGACATCATTGGCGAAACACGAACGGTTCGTCCTCAGAGGCCACTTGCTTAAGGTTCACGGTTGTCATCCGTACTCGTCAATCTGGACAAATTGTCGGTTTGACCCATTGGCATCGAAATAGAGGGACTTTCAAAGGTCCGTACTCGAGCTCCAGTTTCCTCTATAAAACCATAATAGGTGTCCATGTTTCCATTTTGTCCAATGCATCAATTCAACACCGCTATTTTGGTTCGTGCTCTTGCTATCTGAGATGCGATGTAAAATGTGTATCCATTTATCTCATACCCTTGCCATGATACGATTGTCATTGATGGTCCCCAGCTAAGAGTTGCAATTGTTCGTGGACACCCTCCTTGCCCAACAGCTGCTTTTGTAGCCAACCGCCAAAACTCTCTACTTGCTTGTTTGCGATCCACTTTTCTGACCTCCCTAGGTATTCGTCTCGTAGAATCTTCTCGTGGTCATCGACATATGGAGCCACTAAAGTCGCTTGCTTCAATCTTGTGAAATGTGCTTGTCTAAATGATGGTATATCTTTGCAAAAGGATTCTTTTCTCCCTAGAGTGCCTTTTCCTTGTAGCCTCCCTCATAGCGTGATCTGAGCACGCCAATCGGATTCAATTCATTAATGTAGTCGATGCAAAACTCAATCACCTCTTCTGTGCCAACACCCTGGGCTATGCATCCTTCTGGGCGAGACCGGTTATGAACATATTTTTTTAGCACACCCATGTACCTCTCGAAAGGGAACATGCTGTGTAAGAAGACGGGTCCGAGAATTTCTAACTGTTTCACCATGTGAACCATGAGATGGACCATCATATCAAAGAAGGACGGAGGAAGATCATCTCAAGGTTGACCAAAGCGGCGACAATATCATCACATAGATTACATAACTTATCCGGATCTATGACCTTTTGTGATATGGCGTTGAAGAACGAGCACACCTTCACGATTGTCCCTCGTACCTTATCCGCGAAACACCTCTCAACATCACTGGCAACAATCGGGTCATCAACACGTAACAATCATGCGATTTCACGTTTACGATTTTATTCTCTTTTGTGTTTATAAGTCTTCTTATGTTCGATTTAGTATCCGGAAGGGACCTTAACATTGTTTAACAACTTAATCATGTTCTTTTCTCTTCTTTGCTTGGAGTGTAGCTCGCAGGATGGAGGTAATGCCCTTTGTCTCTTTCTTGCGGATGTAATTCTGCCGAGTCCTAATAGTTGTAAGTCCTTCCGTGATGAATAGTATCTTTTGATTTGCCATACATATCTAGGAATCCTAGCAAGTTCACGCAGACATTATTCGTTATATGCATAAAGTCTAATGAGTGGCGAACCTCTAAGTCTTTCCAGTAAGGCAAATCCCAAAAAATTGATTGCTTCTTCTAACTAGCCTTCTTCTTAGCTTCTTCAGGAGGGAGTGATGGGACAGGTTTGCTACCATGACCCTTTCCAAATACGATTTTCAGATCCTTCACCATGGAAAATAAATCTGCCCCACTGTGATGCTTAGGCTTCTTGCGGTTCTCTTCCGTCCCATCAAAATTAACTAAGTTACTCCGTAACGGGTGCTTCAGGTTTAGGAACCTACGATGACCCATGTATACAACCTTCCGAGAGTTTGTCAGGTACTTGTCTTCCATATCGTCCAAGCACTCGATGCAGGCTTTATATCTCTTGATAGATAGGCCCGACAGGTTACCAAGTCTTGGCGGTCATTGATGGTCACGAATAGTAATGCACGTAGGGTGAAGTACTCTCTTTTGTATTCATCCCATACACGTACACCATCGTTCCACAATGTTAGCAGATCTTCGATTAACGGTTTTAGGTACACATCGATGTCGTTCCCTGGTTGCTTGGGGCCTTGGATGAGTAATGGCATCATAATATACTTCCGCTTCTGACACAACCAAGGAGGAAGATTGTACATACATAGAGTCACTGGCCAGGTACTGTGATTGGTGCTCAACTCGCCGTAGGGGTTCATCCCATCTGTACTCAACGTAAACCGTATGTTCCTCACATCGCTTGAAAACTCCGGGTATTTCCTATCAAGTTTTCGCCACTGCGACCCATCTGCGGGATGTTTTAACTTTCCATCAACGTTACGAGCATCGCTGTGCCAACGCATCATCTTCGCATGCTCTTTGTTCGCAAACAGACGCTTCAACCGAGGAATTATAGAAAAGTACCACACCACCTTAGCGGGGGTTGTCTTCACCTTACGTGCCCCCTCTACCTCACCTGCGTCATCACGCTTGGTCTTATACCGCGATGTTTTGCACACCGGACAGGCTTCCAAATTCTCACACTCATTGCGATAGAGGATGCAATCGTTACGGCATGCATGTATCTTCTGTACTCCAAGCCCAAAGGACGAGAGCTTGCTTGGCTTCGTCGTAGTTTCGTGCAATGTGTTACCCTCTGGAAGCAACTTCTTCATGAGGCCTAACAACTCGTTGAATCCTTATCGCACAATCCATTTGCCGCCTTCCATTGCATTAGTTCTAGTGTGGTACTCAACTTTACGTACCCTTGTCTGCAGCTTGGATACAACAAGTGTTTCATAGTCCTCCCAAAGGCGCCAAACTTTTCATAATGCCTTTTATCAACGTATTCTCCCTCTCCATCAAGCAAAGATCTGGTCTATATCATCGCCGCCAAACTCCCCTGCATATGTTCAAATAAGCGTGTTGGCCAGGCGTTAGAGATATTATCGTCCACTGTTCTTCTTCACCGTGTAATCTCTATTTCAGCGTGCTTGGTCCAACAGTATAATTTTTCATAAAACCTCTTGAGATCAAATGAAAATGAATTTGCTCACGGTTTGCCCACTCCTTTTGATTCTTGCAATCAATACATGGGCAACATATATAGTCTAAGGTAATATTGGTTTCAACATGACGAATAAAAGTTTCTAAACCCTCCACGAATGCGAGGAACATCGGTCCATGTACATCCATCGCCGATCCATCGCATTATACATATTCATAGCATTGAGTGTAACGATACCTTGTGATTAAATACACATATTGATACCATACAAACAAACATCTTGCAAGGCTAAATACTCCCGGGTGAATCAAAGAAAGATCATCCATCATTGATACTATTAGGAATTTGGTGTAGATATGTGGAATTAAAAATAATAATATTTTTTAACATCCATCATTCATGAAATACCCTTCCCAATCCTTGTCCCCTCCATTAATCAATGCTAGTACACATGCAAACATGATTTAACAATACACATACAAACATAATCCGATACTTCACATACAAGCATCCAATGATAGTACACATTAAAATGCATCAATAAACATACAAAGTCTGCAGCACGTACAATTATAATAATTGTTCAGACAACAACAATTCTTAAATGCATAAAAATTAAATTAAAAAGTACAACATAGAATGTGATCTCGATGTCTCAATCACACTCTATGGGAACGTGACTTCCCCTTGCCCTTGCCCTCGCTGCCCTCGCCCTCGCCCTCGCCCTCGCCCTTGCCCTTGCCCTTGCCCTCATTACCACCATTCCCGTCGCCATCGCTCTCGCCCTCGCCTCGCCCTCGCCCTCGCCCTCCTCATCACCACCGCCACCGCCATCGTCGCGACGTGGCACATCATTGGTCGCCACATATTTTTTGTCTTTTGCGCTTTTTCTGTGGGTATTCCTTCCCCCACAACAAGCAATGGTGGAGGGGCAAAAACACTTTAGAAAACAGCACATTTTGGACCTAGTTGAAGGGAGCGTGGTTTCGATGTTAGTGGCGTTGTCACCGGTCCAACAAGACATCTTAAATCTGGACGAAAATTTAACGGAAAAAACACAGACAAAGGTCGGCATTTGTAGTTGCGCCGGTAGCAGTGGCGGCGGTGGCAGTGGTGGCGGTGGGATCAGAAACGAGGACGCGATGCCGGTGGATAAATGTACCTCAGCGGCGTGGCCGGAGAGGCGCTGACGAATGGGCGGGCGCGCTGCGACGACGAGAGCGGTGAGGCCGGGGCCGTGGTGACGACGCGGCGGCGGCACGACACGGCGTTCCCGATGATGATCCGATCCCTTTCACCGCTTCCCAGCCAGCGGCGAAGAGCTCCCCACTCCTCCTTGCTCTCGCCTCGGCGGCTCCTTGCTCCTCGGCTCGGTCTCCGCTCCTTCCTCACAAGCGTCGCGAGCTCCCTCGGCAAGTGCGGCGATAAGAAGACGACGATGACTTTTTGTTACTGGGAGAAATGGCTCCAATTATCGAGCTCGATATTAGTCGGTTTGTCACACCAACTAGGACTAATAGCCAAATATCGATCCGGGTTGTAACACCAACCGGGCCTTTTGTGACAGGAGAAATGGCGCCAATTATCGGAGCCAGTGTTAGTCGGTTGGTATCCCCAACCGGACTAATCTCCCACCGCCAACCCACGCTAATCGACCTATTGGTCCCGGTTGGTGGAACCACTAGGCCTGGCAAACCGTCCTTTTGCCTTGTTACCATTGAACGGGATGAAGTTAACCTCGGTCCGGTTTGATCAACTTTGGGCTGATAATGTCGGGATGGAAGGCCCGTTCCGTAGTAGTGTTAGATGTACCTGTGCTCTGTTGGGGTGTCGGTATTTTTATCTCTTCAAGTCCAGACTTGCTATCATCCTGTAATTAAATAGTTAAAGGGATTGACTATTGCACAGTCAGCTGTTTTTTTTAACAATCAGTCGATTTTCTGGAGATCCAACGGTCCGAGATCAACCCGCCCCCTCTCTCTCTCTTATTTTCCCTTTTCCCTCCCTCCATCGCCTGACCCGACTCGATCCGGCTGCTCCGCTCCTCCTCCTCCCCCCCCGCCGACTCCGCCACACGCTGCGGCGGTGCTGCCATTCCCACCACCTACCCCTGCCACGACCTCCGTCGTGGCCTTCCCGCCCGCTAACCCGCCGCCGCCTCACGGACATACCTCTAAGCGGTGGCACCCAACCCGAACCCCACTTAAACCCTAACCCACAACCCCGGCGGCGCAGCGGCGGGAGAGGAGGAGGTCGCCGGAGGGGAGGAAGAAGGCGGACGGCGCTCGGGTAAGTGAGATCGACTCGCTTGATGATTAGCAATTTCCTTAAATTATGTGCATTTTATCTCACGACGTGTTGCTCTGTCACTGTCATGGCACAAACAGAAAGACAGTAACCGTTGCAAAACTTCACTGGCGGGTGTAGTTCAAAATATAAATGAACAATCCACCGGTGGTTCCGCGGCAGTAACTTCTCTCTTTACAGAAAGTTCTATTTTAATAGCTCTGCTGACTGTTTCATGTCCTGACCTGTCATCCAGTAAGATTACCATGGCGTTCTTATGGACCACCATTGTTTGTTTGTCTGATGTGATGTGCCTATCTCTAACACAGATGAGATCTTCTGAGAAATCTGAAGGCAGAGCTGCATGTCACTACTCACCGGTATGCACTCATCGGTTCTCACTCGTGACCTTATGCCACCCTGGAAACAAAACAGTTGCTGTAGTCAGTCAGTAATCCTTAGTGGAGGCTAATGGTTGCCGCAGCACATTGGACTCTGATCATGTCCTCTTGATTGTCGCTGATTGCAGAAAACACGATATGAAACCCTAAACCACGAACCGATCATATTATTTTATGAGTGTGCACAGAAAACTAGCCCGGTACCATAGCCGAGGAGTCCAATGGCAAGCAACGAAAGTCAAATGTTCAGCTTAGCTGACTAGCTGAAAATTGGTGTAAAATACTAAAATTAGCACATTAGCCAGCTCTGGAATCTGGAAGGAAGATCATTCCCCGGCAATGGATCAATCGCGAGGTTCGTGACAACGTGTGGGTAGCCTCGCTGGTCGTTCAACACGAGGGCGACATGAGGAAGCTCAAGTTGGTGAAGAATTCGAATCAACCTGCTTTTCAGGGCCGGCTCACGCTTCTATTCCTCAGCCTCACATATATTCCTGAGACTTCAGTAGACAGCAACGAGCAGGTGTTGAATTGGACACAACTTTTCGCTGAGATTTGCCTTTTGATAAAACCAAACAAGAAGGGTGTTTTTGGGGTGTCGGAACATGGGAAAGAGGGCTAAAAGGGAGGATCGTTCTATGGGGGCTGAATATCCGCACGATCGGTGCATGGATTAACTTTGTTCCTGGAAGAAAGCAGAAAAAGGAAGAGGAAAGAACGGTGGGCTGATTTCTTTTTCTTGTTCGATATGACAAAAGAGCAACTAAGAAAAGACCGATAGATTTCATAGCACCTAAGAACGGTGCGGTTTTTTTGTTTTATCACTCGCTTGATGAGTTTATTTCCGAGGTGAGCAATATTGTAAATCTTTGTTCAAGCTGGATCCGAATTCATTCATGGGTCCAAACACGGACCCAAATCCGGACCCGATGGGTACCCGAACCAGGTCGGGTACCCGAGACCCGAACCTACAATTCCCCAATCCAGCAACAGGCCAATAGCCAACACACCAACAGTCCAACACATACATCAACCCAACCGTGCATACATCAATTCAACAATGCAATACAAAACACAATAGAAGTCTGAATTTGACAACACAGCACAATACAAGTTTAAATTTGACAAAACACAATCTTGAAGGGAGGAGGCGCCGGCGGATCTGGATTCTGGAAGGGAGGCGGCGGCACTGGCTGCGGGGAACGGGGGAAGGGATGGAGGCGGTGACGGATCTGGAAGGGAGGCTAGCAGGTGACCTTGGCGAGAAGAAGTGGTGGCGGCTCGCGCCGAAGGCGAAGAAATTTGGCGGCACGGCGCAAGCCTGGAGGAGCTAAGGGCCAAGGGGACGGCCGGACGGCCGAGGCTCTGCGCGACGCGGGAAGGGCTAGTGGCGGCGGCGAGGGCGGCTAATGGGTTGAGGAGGGCGGGCGGGGGCGGCTAGGGTTAGGGAGGGGTGGGTGCGCCCACAGCCCACTGCACCGGTCCACATGAATGGCAGAATTGGAGACTGACGGGAAAGGCCCACATGTCGAGAGCATGTTGGGTTTGGGTGCAGGTACCCACGGTCTAATCGAGACACGGATCCGCACCGGACCAATACACATACCCATGGGTCTGAAATTGGACCCAAACCCAGACCCATCGGGTCAGGTACCCGCGGGTACCCAGACCCATGGGTATTTTTGCCATCCCTACTCTCAGGGATTCGTGCACAACACCACTCCCTTGGACTCTCACATGTTCTTCAAACAAATGGATATTGCAAAATCAAGCACTTCGTCTTCCGCCTGAACTTTCTACCCCTGGCATAGCCGGCTCTCAAGGACTCGTCCTCCTATCCTTCTAGGCTTCTAGCCCTAGCATAGCTGGCCCTCAAGGACTCTCACTCCTCTTGTCTATAGTACTGGCATAGTCAGTTATCCCCCGTGTGGGCTGCTATTGGTGGCTACAACTCTCCTACCCGGTCAGTGACAATGTTAATTTGTGCCAACACAAGCCATTGAGCTAGACCTGATCATGCCTTGGGTCAGGCTGGGTTTCAGACCGAGCTTTAAAAAAACTGGTCCCGCGGGACCGAGCCCGAGCTCGGCTAGGTTCAACGCGGATTGGGGCACCAATCTGACCCGAATCCCTAAAGCCCGACACGATCACGGCTACGCAGGCATTTTATTTGGGCCCAAGCTTGGCCCGACGGCCGGACTCAGATCGAGGCTTGAGCCCGGCCCGATGCACTAGTCGGGTTAGGCAGGGTCGGGCTAGCTTTTTTGGGCTGGGCTGCCCATGAACAGGTCTACATTGAGCTACCAAAAAGGCACCGACGACTCAAGCGAATGTAGGCATGGTCCCCAACGGCGGTATAGTTGTTGTGAGCAATCGTGCGCATGGAGGAGATGTGGCTCGGCTGATCTAGAGCGAAGAAGAAGAAGAATGAATCCAATCGTGACACTAAAAATGATAGGGTTATTTTGGAAAAAGGCATAAGAGGGTTGAAGATGTCTAAGAGATTCAATTATGGTGTCGGATGAAGATCCACGACGACATTCAATTATTTTACAATTAAATTATAACTTCTATAAAAATATGCATCTTCAATTATATTGGGCCATCTATCTATCTATCTATCTATCTATCTATCTACTATCTATATAAAGCAGAGTTAAACGGAACCACCACATTAATCCTAAAATCCTAGAAATTCCCATGTTAATCGAGAAGTACTAGAAACTTTCACATTAATCAGAAAAGAAATGATCTGCATCGTTGAACGTGGATAATATTATGTAAATCTAGCGGTCAATATTGTAAAAATAAAAAGATAACTACTAAAGCTGATCTAATATATTAGAGATAAACTCTAAACTCTAAATCTGATATGATATATTAGAGATAAATTATGAGTTATATATAAAGCAAGGGCAGACAATCTATATTAGTTGTCTATCTATCTACTATCTATATAAAGCAGAGTTAAACATAGCCACCACATTAATCCTAAAATCCTATAAATTCCCACGTTAATTGAAAAATACTGGAAATTTTCACATTAATAAAAAAATGATCTACATTATTGAACGTGGATAATATTATGTAAATCTAGCGGTCAATATTGTAAAAATACAAAAGATAACTACTGAAGTTGACTAATATATTAGAGATAAACTCTAAATCTGATCTGATATATTAGAGATAAATTATGAGTTATATACAAAGCAGGGGCAAACGATCTATATTAGTTGTTTGATGATTATAGATCCACACCGTTGAATTAATTCATATGAAAACCATGAATCACGATTAATACCAACATGCCAAATAAGTTCGTATGAATGAACCCGTCGCTGACAATCAATCATATCTAATATAGTTTATCATCATAGATGTATCAAGATGGAAACTAATTAATGATAGATAATATTTAACAAACATGCCACCTAAGGTGTCCATATCTAACAATTATGCATAGCTAATAACCGACATGCAAACTAATTTACTCCGTATCTAACTAGAAAAAACCCAATGATCTTTAGTCCCGGTTCCCCTAACCGGAACTATAGTCACCGAAATATCTAAAAAATATGGTAAACCCAAGACTCGAACCTAGTACCTCATACCACTACATGACTGTCCACTCACCCTTCTAATTAACCCACCCACCCACGCGTATTGATTAGAGTAGGATATTCATTTCTTTTGAAGTTTGTTGGAACAAGCCTTTAGTACCGGTTCGCTGATGAGCTCATATCAGTACAGGTTCATATTACGAATCGGTACTGATGAGTTCGTGCGCCAGCTGGTCTGTACCCGCCTGCAAAAGGTATTTGTACCCCAGTATTTGCAGCCTCGTACGAGCATCTACATATTCATCTCATTAACATACTTAGGCCGAGCACAACCAAGTTCCAAAGAGGCTCTGCCTAAATAATCAATCAAGAATATGTTTTTGTGACATTATATAAAATCGTGTGCAGACATTATGTAAAATCATGTGCATACCCCCTTTTCATCTACATGCCGATTCACTTTTAATATGCAGAGGGATAATTAGGGTTACTATATTTAACAAGAACGGCACAAGAAGAAATTATATGAGAAATTAAGAAAAAAGAATAAGAACACAAATAAAATCAAGAAGTGTGTTGAATAAAAGCAAGACAACTTCTAGAATAATCTACAATAATCATGATACATGAAGGACTCTTGCATGATAAAATTAGAATAGTTTACAAACTTTAGTATAGTAAAGTCAAGTATCATGAAGGTTCTAGGTCTAGATAATTCTAGCAAGCATGGTTAGGATCTTGCCAAGTGTCATCCATCCAACGGCTTCGTATATCTCTATATATATAAGGAGGGTGCCACCCCTTGCCATGCCATTCATTCCAAGAGCATGGTGTAAGAGTATGGTGTAGTAGTGTTAGGTTATAGAAAGGGTGAATGATTATTTAACAAGAACGGCACAAAAAGAAATTATATGAGAAATTAAGAAAAAAGAATAAGAACACAAATAAAATCAAGAAGTGTGTTGAATAAACAAGACAACTTCTAGAATAATCTACAATAATCATGATACATGAAGGAATCTTGTCATAATAAAATTAGAATAGTTTACAAACTTTAGTATGATAAAGTCAAGTATCATGAAGGTTCTAGGTCTAGATAATTCTAGCAAGCATGGCTAGGATCTTGCCAAGTGTCATCCATCAAACGGCTTCGTATATCTCTCTATATAACGAGGGTGCCACCCCTTGCCATGCCATTCATTCCAAGAGCATGGTGTAAGAGCAAGGTTTAGTGTTAGGTGATAGAAAGGGTGAGTGATAGGATACCCACTCTAATATTTTAATATAGTAAAATATTAAAATAATTGTGGTATTTTTGTCTCTCTCACCTCTAATAAAATATTTGTAGCAGGATTTTATTTTCCCCTTTTTCATTTCATCTTAACACCAAGATTTGTTGTGTATCAGTTTGTCATTTTTTTTTAAAAAAAAAAGAGTAATAATCAATAGCATATCAACTAGTAGTTGCAACAAGATGAATTCCGAATGAATCAACCTTACAAAAGGTCAAATGGCAATGATCCCACGTATAATAATGCAAGAACAGAACATTGAAATGCATTTGAAACGCAAATCAAATTAGTTAATTAATTTGCTACGTACCTTGTACCACTAGCCAACTTGTCAAGAGCACATTGTACATTCAAATTAACCCTACCATTTACATTCGAATTAAGCATACAACAAGTCAGGTCTACTGATACAATTCATCATACACGGTCGGATAACTGCAACTCTGATGGGCGGAGAGGAACTCTTGTCATTGCCGAGTTGTAGCAGTGGAGGCAAGGTAGTGACAAGGTCATCAGGACTTACAGACGAGAAGCAAACCAAGCCTGTGTAATAACTCCGCCTCTGGTGAGCGGAGAGATCTTTATGAGGAGGAGGATCGACTGTAAGATCTGCGGATGAACAGAGGCACGATGCTAATTACCCACAACATGCAACCTTTGCCACCAGCGGTTCCAAACAGCAGGTATACTACCACACCAATGGCTAGCACGCCGACGCTAATGCCGATTTCGATAATAGCAGGGGTAGGAAGGCCTGTAGGGATTTTTGGTGGTTCCACAACATCAGACGCAGGTGGCTCCACATTATCGAGCAGAGGCGGCGGGGGAGGCGCCTGGATAGCATGAGGCGCCTAGGTAGGAGGAGGCGGTGCCTGGGCAGGAGATGGTGACGGAGCCTGGCACACATATGCGCTCGCCAGGATTTTTAAACTGCTGTCGCATTGCTTCATTAGATTCAGAATAACATCAGCATTTAGGTTGGCATGGATCAAATATTCGTTCTCAGCGAGCTTGCAAACATAATAGACACCTCCCATGATATTAATCGATTCAAGAGATCCAGAACACATTATTGTAGCCGGGCTGACCGCACAGCTACCTGCGATGTCCTTGCACAACGGGTCATCATACTGATACACACACATGACCATGTTCGCTCCCGGCGGCGGCACGTTGATGGGACCTGCATTCAGACGGATCAGTCAGGCCAAAGACAACTCTTGACATTTAAAATTCTTAAAATTAAATATCGATCAAGAAGGGATGTATCCAAATGAAGCAAAGACGCAACTACACAATGACGCAGGAAATTTCCTAATGTAGAACCTCAAAACCATATGCATGAAAAGTCTGAGTAGCCAACCTGAAAAAAAAATGCACCACTACACTTTGGTTTCACCGAAAGAATGAAAGCAAATAGAAAACAGTGTCTTCGTGGTTGAGCTTGGGCAAGTAAACATCATGTGAGTGGTGAGTTCAAGTGGCAGGTAAGGGCTACAAGTAAACGTGATTTGAGTGGGAACAAATTGACTGCGCTTATCTTTGAAAGCCCGACTGTGTCGGTACGCTACCGCGCAGGCGACCAGTAACAAGCAAAAAACCGTTAATGAAAAAATCAACAGTTATTCAATCGATAATACCAAAACCTCATAATTCATCAGACGTTCTAACCAAGCAAAACCAAGCAGCGCCAGTAAGTGCTGTGCGTTTTTTTTTTTACTATTTCATTTTTTTAGGTCCCAAAAAAAATAAAAAACTGAAATTTTCCAAAAATTAAACCATCGCTGCACAATGAATATCATAGAAAGTTTGACTAGTACAATATTTGTGCTTTGCCACGGAACTATAAAAGAGAGAGTAAAACAAAATTCGAAACATTTTCACATATTAAAAAATTGAAATTTTCCAAAAAAAATTAAACCCTCGCTGCACAATGAATATCCATAGAAAGTTTGACTAAAACAATCCCCATGCTTTGCCACGGAACTACAAAAGAGAAAAAGAAAACAAAATTCGGAGCAATTTCACATAGAGCCGTAAACACATCTATTTCTCTATGAAAATTGAGAGCCACTTAATACAACATTTCAAGAATCAATGCCTCCACAATTATATAAATCTATTTGAGCATGTTAGATTTGTAAATGAGAAAAAATATTAAATCATTTGAAGGGTAAGTCGATAACTAAATGTAATACATATTAAGCTGACATTGCTAAAAAAAACCTTTCATTTTACATATTTTAAGCTAAATCCATAAAATTGGCCCCAAACTATAAATAGAAGGACAAAACATCTCATAAATAAACTCTCTGAATCACCAGACATGATGCTTGTCTAGAGTCGGTGCAAGAAGTTCAATAATCTGATTCTCACGTCAAACTAAGCATTAGCTTTTACCGCTTTAGCTCGCTGTCCTTGAGCTTGACATTCTGACCATGGCTGATTAGTGATTACCATAAGGAGACAACTTGTAAAGATGAAAGAGAAAGATATCCTTGCTTTGTATTTGTGGCATGTAATAATAGATACGGCAAAAATCAATAAACGTTTTAACTAAGCGAGCATCCCACTGCTTGTGATAGCCTGCAATAGTAGACCTGGTCATGGGAAACCCGTCCCGGCCCGAGCCAGGCCCAAAAAAGCCCTGACCGGCCTGACCCGACCGGTGCATCGAGCCAGGCTCGGGCCTCAATCCGGAGCCCAGCCATCGGGCCTAGCCCGGGCCCAGTTTTTTTGCCATTTAAGCCGTGCTCGATACGGGCAGTCGGGCCGGTCTGGGCTCGAGCCCGGTTTTCGAGCCCGACGCGCCGAGCCGGGTTTGGGCCTAGTCCCGCGGGACCTGGCTTTTCCAAGCCCGGCCCGGCTCGGCCTTTGATCAGGTCTATGCAAAAGTAAGAATAATCGATCGGTTCATATATATATGTTAAATCAATCAATGTATGAGTAGTTCAACATGCTGCCTTTTTTTCTGATCCTGCGTGGCATGCTTTCATTTCTTTGAAAAAAATATGCATAGAATTTTTGAAAATAATATATATCACAGAAAATAGGCACATATATTGATCTTTTTAGTGCTTTTTTATATTCCCTCCGTTTTCTTTTATTTGTCAATGAACTCGTGAATATTTGTCTATTGTGGTAACCAAGGATACCCACTAAAAATGGTAAAACCAGTCAAAACATTGTTTTCAAGAAAGCTCAAGAGCGTAGAGACAACCAAATTATTAATTTAAGGTATAATGGTAATCTCAGTGCAATTTTTCATTTAAATTTGTGTCTTCTTTTTTTTTATCTATGTGCGGTGGTAGACGTGAACAAATATAGCGAAACGGAGAGAGTATTTGACGGGCCAAAACAGGCCGAACCGGCATAACTCCCCTTGGACACACCTCGCTAGACCGTGCCGGCGTGTTAAGCAATGAGGCTAGCCGTGGGTATGGAGTCCGACGCAGAGAGCACATCCCATTTGGCCAGCTAATAGTATTGTAAACCCAATCTGACACTAGGAATTTAACGTCTTTTTTTGGTTACTACATCAAATTGTTTCCAAGAGTTTGATATGTGCAATCTTTAATAATGGAGTTTGCCATGTTTAATATATATTATTTTATTAATCCCAGGAAAATGAAGATTTATTTGAACTTGTTCTTTTCGGCTTAAATTAAAACCAAAAGTTATGATAGAAATTGGACATTTTTTTAAACAATGTAGTACTTTATATTTTTTTTGCAGAATTTAAATAATTTTTTAGAGTTTATAAATAATTTATTATTATTATTATTTAGACTCTACAGGACCTCTTTCGAGGGAGCCACAACGTTTTAAGATAAAAATTTCCAGACCTCAATGTTAAATAATACGAAAATGCTCCAAAACGTACGTCCGACTGGAGTCGACGCCATGCCTAGCAGCTCGCTGCCAGCGTCTTATCTGAGGAGACAACCCACGCTAGCTAGCTTTGTCAGACGCACGCACCAACCTTTTTTTGATTATGCTAATTTTGATTTCTCTTTTTTGTATCTTTTTCATCCGGAGTCCAAATCGCTTAGTACAAATTTCATAATTCATCTAAATTCCTAACGAACTCATTTTAAATACTTTTTTATTTTTTATTTTTTTTATTTTTTTATTTTTATTGGCACAATTGTTCCATCAAGCAAGATAGATTGTTCCGGAAGGCTAGACTTATTGTTCTAGCAAGCAAGATAGATTGTTCCAGTAGGTATGCAAGATAGTTGTGGTTCATCAAACTAGACATATTGTTCCAATTGGGTTAGCCTATTGATCCAGCAGATCAAATACATTGTTTCAACAGATATAAAAGTTGTTACAGCAGGCAAGATTGATTGTTTGGAAAGGCCAGACCCATTGTTCCAGCAGGCAAGATAGATTGTTCCGGGAGGCTAGACTCATTATTCCAACGGACAAACTTTATTGTTTCAGTAGGCAAACTTTATTGTTCCAGTAGACAAAACCTTATTTGTTTCAGAAGACAAAAGTTATTGTTCCAGAAGGCAAAAAGTTATTATTCCAAAAGGCAAAAGTTATTGTTCCAGTACGACAAACCTTATTGTTCCAGTAGACAAACTTTATTGTTTCAGTAGTCAAAACCTTTATTTGTTCCAGAAGGCAAACGTTATTGTTTCATAAGGCAAATTTATTGTTCCATAAAGCAAAAGTTATTGTTCCAGTAGGCAAAGTTTAACTGTTTTTGTACCACAAACCTTATTGTTCCAGTAGTCAACTTTTATTTGTTCCAATAGGCAAATCTTGTTGTTCCAACAGACAAACTTTATTGTTTCAGTAGGCAAACCTTATTGTTCCAGTAGGTAAACTTTTTGTTCCAGTAGACAAAACCTTATTTGTTTCAGAAGACAAAAGTTATTGTTTCAGAAGGCAAAAAGTTATTGTTCTAGAAGGCAAAAGTTATTGTTCCAGTACGACAAACCTTATTGTTCCAGTAGACAAACTTTATTGTTTCAGTAGTCAAAACCTTTATTTGTTCCAGAAGGCAAACGTTATTGTTTCATAAGGCAAATTTATTGTTCCATAAAGCAAAAGTTATTGTTCCAGTAGGCAAAGTTCAACTGTTTTTATACCACAAACCTTATTGTTTCAGTAGTCAACTTTTATTTGTTCCAGTAGACAAATCTTGTTGTTCCAGCAGGCAAAAATTATTGTTTCAGTAGGCAAACCTTGTTGTTCTAGTAGGTATTTCTTTTATTATTCCAGCAGACCAAATAAATTATTCCAATAGGTATACAAGTTGTTCCATCAGACCAAATGCATTTTTCCAATTGGGCTTAGCCTATTGTTCCAGCAGGCCAAATACCAAGTTGTTCCATCGTATTAGACATATTGTTCCAATAGTACAAATTAATTGTTCTATTAGTATAGATAAATTGTTCCAGTAAAAATTTATATAGCAACATGGGTCTTGTTTTGTTCGAAAAAATACGAGGAACACGTTGGTGAAAACGGTTTGTGGATTGGAACTCCCAGTCAAAAAATATGACCGTTTAAAGAAAAACGAAAATGGAATCTTTGCTGACGTCGTGCTTACGTCAACGCATGCAAACCTCCGTGCATGTGTACTGTAGCATGCATGTGCGCTGTAACATGCAAACTTGGAAAGAGTTGCTGCGCGTTTTAGTTGGGCCTTGGGCTGCAGCGTCCGACGGAAAGAGTTTTGTTCGGACGTCCGAACAGTAGTAGCTCCCTAAATAATATCTTATTACTCTTGACTTCTTTCGAAATCCTCTAGAAGGGCATCTTTTTGAAATGATTCTTTCATATCGTTCCTTATAAATCATGATAATAGTCAAGTGTATCTGATTTGGGTGGGCCAATGGGGACAATGATATGGAATAGGCTCTTTTCTTCAATGGAGGCGTTAGCTGAACCAACCATTTAAAAGGCATTTGCACCGAGGGGAAATCCTCCAAAATACCTAAAACCAGCACAAACTCATGTCACTATTGAACCATGAAAAGATTGTGTCAAAAGACAACGGTGTGCTAAGATATGTACATGAAGGGCATTGTTACAAAAAAGAAATCTATGGTAAAGACATCACGCACTTCTAGAACAGTTCGGTTCTCCTTTTGATTGTACTGATAGAGGTCATATCTTCCTCCAGGAGAAGCAAAATACTTGGGTCTTCCCTTTTCATGTTCAGCTGTTGCAAAATAGCTCATGATCTGCAAAACAACGTTAGGGTTGTGTAAGCATCCAGGTGGCATATTATTCAGAGACATCAGGATACCAGAGGCATTGATAATATATCGAACAATTCGTCAGTGTAGTTCTTGTGCGAGAGAGAGTGAATTCTTTGGGGGTGTCATTGTTGAATAGCTTTGTACGCTGGAACTTGATTACTTTTTTTGGCTGCTTTTTTTCTTGTTTCTCTTTTAATTTCTTTTGACCCGATTCATGCCAGCTTTTAAGTATCATTTTTCAGTAATATATATGTATGTGGATAACCCTTACAATTTCTTTGTAAAAAAACATCTTTGGAGATCATCAGCAAACATTTTTTTCCTTAGGGAACATATGGCATGCTACGTAATGGTGTAGTCAAGATAAAATTAAAGGTGCAAAAATCTAGAAAAATAATTTGTATATGTACTTAACGGTTTACTCATCCGACGTACAAATTTGTTCTATGTACACAGCAACAAAAAGGAGAAAGTTCTGACAAATTTGAAATCAAAACATTTGTAGTTTTTTCTCTTTTTTAGCTATTCAGAATGTGGAATGATTTGAAATTGAAATTTCATATGTAGATGGTGAAAGTTTATTAAGTATATCCACAGGAAAAAAATTCAGAATTCAGATTTTTTTTTTTTAGCACCTGTCTTTAGTTAGATTGCACGTCAAAAATGATTTCGCACATGTTCACTTTTTTTCTATTACCGAGCTTCTTGGTAATATGGCATTGCTACATAAACAGAGTCCATGCATAGTTCTACACTCTCATCATTCTACGGATATGTTGGTAACATATTGTTCGCACACTCATCATTGTATTAATTCTATAGTTGTTAGTAGTTCATCGAAGGATTTGTGGAAATAATATCAATAAGATCACTTCAGACTTCAGAGCGAACAAAAGAAAACAAATATAGGAGATTAGTATTTCACAAGAATCACACGAGCTAGGGCGACACCGACATTTATAACGGATATGATGATAACATAACAAGAATAAGACCAACATTTCAATGTCAAGAAGAGTTTAGTTATGTCCATTGTTTGATGATTATAGATCTACACCGTTGAATTAATTCATATGAAAACCATGAATCACGATTAATACCAACATACCAAATAAGTTCGTATGAATGAACCCCTCGCTGACAGTCAATCATATCTAATATCGTTTATCATCGTAGATGTATCAAGATGGAAACTAATTAATGATAGATAATACTTAACAAACATGCCACCTAAGGTGCCCATATCTAACAATTATGCATAGCTAATAACCGACATGCAAACTAATTAACTCCATATCTAACTAGAAAAAAGAAGAGAAAATAAAGCATCGATGGCAACAAACTAGATTATAAAGACTTAGATTAAAATAAAACATATAATTCAATATTATTCATATTAAAATAACTACACCATTAATTGTCGTGAGATCAAATTTTCACCATAATAAAAGAAAAGTTTACAAAATTTAGAGTCTGTTAAGCCCCGCCATCATCTGTTTTTTATGAGATCGAGACTATATCAATTATTGTTTGATATGAGAGATATAAACAATATCAGCTATCTAAGAAATGTAGGTTGAGTAGGATACGTCATTAGGGATAGTTTAAGATGTAATTGTTATGCTTACGTACAACCGCACTTAAGCGATATGGCACAGTCGCATAGACAGGAATCTCATCCGGAAGTAGATGCACCGGCCACCGAGAAATTAGATCAAGCCCAAGAAGTTAAAATATTCGTCCGAAAATCTTCCACCATCCGATCAATATCCAGCAAATAGATAACCGTTCAATTTATGTTCACCAAATCAGATAAAAAAGATAAATAAATAAATAATCTCGATAACAAACTATTAAAGCTAATCTAATATATTAGAGAGATTATGAGTTAGAAATTACCCTAAAAAAGATTAGATAAACTATATATGATGATATAAATCTAGCCTCCCAAACGCACGGCGGCACGGGCCACCTTGAATACTAAAAAATTCCACATTAATCAAACAGAAAAAGAAAGATCCGCACCATCGATTATTGTAGATTCGAATTATAATGGCTTAGATTAAAAACATAGTCCATATCCACTTCAATAATAAAATATAAAGCAATTTAAAAGAAGTTCTTATCAAATATTAGGTTAAAGGAGTCTTAATAAATACGAGATCTAGCCGCGCAAATGCGCGAAAGTAGAGTTAAACAGAGCCAACATTTTAATCCTCAAATAATAGAAATTCACACATTTATCAGAGAAAAAGAGTCCACCATCGATTATAGTGGGTCCGAATTATAACGGTTTAAATTAACAGAAAGAGTTCATATCAAATGAAATGAAATAAAAATAAAAATAAATAAGAGTACATGTCAAATACAAAAAAAAAGTCCATACCAAATATAATTAAGACACACAAATTTGGAATTCAAAAAATAGTCCACAACAATTTCAAAACTAGCGGCGCAATTACGAGGGACATCATGCTCGTTATAATATTAAAGTAGAGAAAAACGGAGCCACCACGTTAGTCCACATCACCTAGATTATTTCACAGAAAAGGTTGGAGATAAAATCACCTCTACGATATGGTTTATCTCCAAGCGTGCGTGCAGATCACCAATATTATTCTCTTTTTTATTTTGGTTTTTTGTGGACGGTAACACGATGATCTTTAGAACAGGTGATTAATTTGCTTCCTGATAACAATCCATCCGGAAACCATAATGGGAGATGATCATGCAAACTCATCCGAGCCGCACAGCTTCCTCCGCGCCGGCCCACGCCGCCCGGCACCCAGATCCGCGCCGCCCGGTTTTCCCAGTGCCGGCTCACACCGCCAGATCTTCCGTTCTGCCGCCCAAGTCCAGACGTGGCACCATCCTCTGCCCGGTCGGCTTCCATGCGCCGGCGGCCGGCGCACTGCCAGGTCTTCACCGCGTCGGTGCAGGAGCTTCTAGTCAGCCCTGTCACCATGCCGGCCTCCATCTCTGGCCCCGACGCCGGGCCATGCACAGGATAGAGAGAGGTATGGGTGTCTAATTAAGCATCATGTTTAGAGAGGTACTTATAGTAACTAAGCACTCATACAAGATTCTATCCATTGGAAATAAATTTTTCTACATAAATACTTAGTGTCGTGGCAGCACTCTCTCTCCTTAAATACCTGCTATAAACGTTTTGTATTGAAGATGACCTAATGGCCACCACACTCGCCGCATGTTCCCCCAATATTGTTCTTCTTCCAGCGAATAGCAGAGCCAGAGGGGGAGGATTTTGAAGTTGGAAGAGATGAGCTACCAACAGATCCAAGTCGGTGCAGATAACAGTGTCTATACACATGCAGTGGATGGCATTTTATTTCCCAGGTCCAACCCTTGGGTTAAAGGCAAATTCAATTTGAGCAGTGGATTTAACATGAGACAGTGCAGAGGAAAAATATATGGAACCAAAAATAATGTGTTTCATGATTTCTTCATTTTTGCTATATGTCACAAATTTAATTAATTGGGCAAACTCTCGAAACCATCGGATCCATAAGATTCACATCTCGTATTTCAGAAGTCCTTCCAAGACTGTGGGGCACAAAAATAATGCAAAACATGTATATTGCCGGCAATATTAGTAAAGATTATGTGTTTTCTCCATATATTTGTTTATTTGTGTTTTTCGATACATTGGCATGCCCACAACTTTATTATTTCTCACCAGCGGCCTGACACGTTTTTGATTCAAAACGAAAACGTCTCAAACACGAATTACTAAAGCTGATCTAATATATTAGAGATAAACTCTAAATTTGATCCGATATATAAGAGATAGATTATGAGTTAGAGATTACCTTAAAAAAAATGAGTTACAAAGAAACTCTATGTGCCGACATAAATCTAGCTGCGCAAATGTGAGTGGGCCATATCGCTAGTTATATAATAATATAGACCTATTTGATGATAAAAGGTTTGCTTAGCACAAAAAAAGACATTTCCTATGAAACTGCATAATTTTATCAAATCAAATTGTAGCTCTGTGCATCCTTCCTCTTTCTTTGGAAATTGATTAATTTCCTGATCTACATTGACTATATGTCTGTGCTAGTGGTAGAAACGCACCATTGCGTGTTAGCTGACCCGTATATAAGTTAGTCGACCAAACATACATGATGTGCACAAGACAATATATAATACTACTTTTTTGACAGTGCTTAATATACATAACTATGTTTCGGTCATAGCGATGGCCTGGCCAATTAGAATATTACAGCTTATTTTTACGTGATACAAGGACATGAAACGACAAACGAATTGAAACGGCTAGTGGATGCCTCATTCAACCTCTATCGGCGGAGATGTCGCTAACCTCCATAGTTGTTTTTTGTGAGCAGCCTAAAATAGCTTCCTCTTCGTCATGGTTGTCTTTAGAGGCATGGATTGGGCATCAACTCTGGAAGAAAATACATTACTGTTTTGTCCACAATAGAACAACATACACATGTTAATTGTCAGTGCGTGTACCTTTTGCCTTTGCGTGTATCAGGTAAGCCACTTGTTCCAGATGCTGGTGTGGCTGCTGCGAGTGCTTATTCCACCCTTGGTTCAGTGTTAGATGGTTCCTACAAGCGCACATAATTAGAGTTGGCTATTACTAACAGAGGAAAACAAAAACTAAGCAGGTTATGTCCTTGCTAACCTCATTTGTTGTGACCGTTGCAAGATGAAGCAGCACTGGACTGAATGAATCCACCACATAACTAAGTGTATCTTTCTCAAATGTCCTCTCCGTGATTTTAGGGGTGACATCTTATTGCTTCCCAAAGAGATCTGTTATTTGTGGGGGTATGAAATTTTCAATGTGTTCTGTTATGCTCATAAGGGCATCGATAGGAAATCCAGTAAGCTGTTCAGCTTGATTGCCAAAGAATTTGAAGTAGACTTCCTCTGCAGTTGGGTTTTCAATATCAGAAGGACCGTGCACTTGAAAGTGATCTGATAACTGTTAAATAAATTGTGTCAATGCAATATTTAAGATGGGAACCGTGGTAATAGCTTGCCTAAAATGCAGACCGTGGAAAGGGTGTTGTTACGCCGCATAAACTGCAGTAGAATGAGTCATTTCGATGTTCAAGTGTCTTCCTGCATCTAGAGCATGAGTCATACCACCAACGACGTCCAGCAAGAAGGCCTTTCAAAGCTATGAGAACGACATATGTATTTCCCTATGCATGTATTTTATTAGATAGTATGAAACGGATATTCGTTAAGAGAGCAGCATATGGCAAGTAGAGTTTGCGCTTATAAGGGCTTCATGTGGGTTTATGTTGGTCAGTTATGCCACGGTTGCAGTAATTGTTTGTGCAGTCATGGCAGTGGCACTAGGGGCCGCCTTAATCTCTGTATTTTCGTTTGCATACCTGTAATAAAACAGTAGGTATGTTATTGTATGAAGAAAGGAACCGGGAATAGCTGATTAGTTGGCTATCATTTACGGAGCCAGAATAAGAATCGAAGCGGTATGTGTGTTACCTGCTCTAAAGGGAAGCAATTTTAGGTAGTGCCACATTTATATACCATTTAGTAACACTTGAGGTTTGCAGGTATACCTCATCTGAAACATGAAATCCAGTCCTTGTCACAACAGTAAGTCCGACAAATAAAGCGATTATTGGTCTGTTGTGCGATTCAAGTGCTTCTGCATCAAACTGAGCAGCATGGTGACCCCATAATGTGAACCTGAAAACAAGGATGTGTAGACAGTGGTTACTAATTGTTAGACAGGCTGTTTTGGGCTGTTTTGTATCTCCTTTTCTTGTGGAGCACTGCTGCCTCCTCGGGCTTTGTTTCTATAAACCGGGTGATGGCTAGCCTATATATATTGTAATCATGTTATGATATCAATCAAGCCGTGATTACCCCAAAATCTCTCACGTCTTCATGGTATCAAGAGGGTTTCTTTCCTAAAAACCTATACCTTCGGCATCCCTACGCGCCGCCATGGCCGGCGACGCCCCTACCGACGACGCCGCCGCCGCTGAAGAAGCGCTAGCCGCCGCGCCGCCGTCGTCGCGCCAAGGTCGCGCGACGCCGACGCTACTCGCCGCGCGCGCTGCTGCCTCCGCCGAGGCCCATCGCCAACTCCAGGTTGAGGTCGCTCGTCACGAGCGCGCCCTGGAGGACGCTCGTCGCCGCCTTCAGGAGGCCAACGACGCTGCTCGCGACGCCGAAGGTGCCGTCTACGACGCTGACGGTGCCGCCGCCGAGCACCCCGACGCCAATGCCGTCTCCGCCCTCCACTCCTAGGCGCTCAGCATCCTCAACATCCGGGCGCTCGTTCCCGTGGTCCTCGATCTCAACACGCCATCGTTCTCCAAATGGTGCCGTCTCCACCTTCTCGTTCTCGGCAAGTATGCCCTTGCCGATCACGTGCTCTGCGACGCCACCTTCCCCAACGTTCCCCACTGGGTCCGGATGGATCTCCATGTCCTTTCGTGGCTCTACGGGTCCATCTCCTCGGACCTGTTCGAGATCATCACCACTGCATTGCCCTCCGCCCGGGCCGCCTGGGTCGCCCTCGAGCAGCAGTTCGTTGGCAACCGCGAGACTCGTGTTCTGCTTGTCGACACCGAGTTTCGCACCTTCTCACAGGGGAACCTCTCCATCTCCGACTACTGCCGGCGGCTCAAGACCTTGGCCGACTCCCTCATCGAGTTGGGCGAGCCAGTCTCGGATCGCATGTTGACGATCAACGTTCTACGTGGTCTCAACGAGCGGTTCGAGTACATGTGTCCAATCTTGAAGCGGCAGCGCCCCCTCCCCACCTTCGCCGAAGTGCGCTCCGATCTTCTCCTTGAGGAGCTCTCCATGGCGTCTCCGTCGCCGTCGCTGTCCACGGCTGGGCACTCGACGTCGCCGTCCACGGCTCTCGTCGCCGGGCACTCCGCCACCAACGCGCCCGTCGCTCCCTCCGGCTCCGAGCCCCCTGGATCGGGCGGGGGTGGCGACGGAAATCGTCGTCGTCGCCGAGGGAACAACAACCGCACTGGTGGCCCCAGCGCCAATACCGGCGGTGGTGGCTCTGGCACCCAGCTTGGCGGCGCCCAGGGCACCATCGTTGGTGCCGTCCCGGGCACTTGGCCCAAGATATACAACCCCTGGACCAGGACCATCCAGATGTGGCCCGGTCCGATCCAAGGAGGCCGGCCTAGTGCTCCCATTGGTGGGCCTGCTCGCCAGTTCCCCACTAGGCCCCCGCAGCATGCCCTCGCGGTTGGAGCCTGGCCTGCCCCTGTGTGGCCCGCTCCTACTGCCTACAGGCCGCCTCCTAGGGTCTACGGGCCGCCTACCCTCGCGCCACTCCCGCAGGCCGCACCCGTTGCCCAGCAGGCCGCCACGCTGCCCCAGCAGCCCGCCGGCGGTTTTGGGCCTTGGGATCCGCAGGCCCTCGCTGGAGCTTTCAGCACCATGACCCTTACTCCCCCAGCACCAACCGGTGATTGGTACATGGATTCCGGCGCTACTTCACACATGGCCTCCCACTCTGGTATCCTCTCCCATTCTCGCCCTCTTCTAATTCTACTCCTTCATCTATCATTGTTGGGGATGGGACCATGCTACCTATCACTGCCACTGGGTCTACTCTTGTTGGTAATCTCCGCTTAGACGATGTTCTTGTTTCCCCTCAGATCATCAAGAACCTTGTCTCTGTTCGTCAGTTTACCACCCAAAATAATTGTTCCGTTGAATTTGACCCTTTTGGTTTTTCTGTGAAGGACCTCAGGACCCAGAGCGTGATCGTCAGGTGCAATAGCTTCGGCCCTCTCTATCCGCTTCACCTCCCACCGGCCTCCACAACTCCGCCATGTGTCCTCCTCGCCAGCGCCTCTCCTTAGCTGCGGCATCGCCGCCTCGGTCATCTTGGACATGAGGCCCTATCCCGCCTAGCTAGCACCTCTTCCATTACATGTACCAAAGGCATTTTGGACAATTCTCTCTGTCATGCGTGCCAACTTGGCTGCCATGTGCGCCTGCCGTTCCCCATTTCTCAGTCTCGTGCTTTACATAATTTTGATCTCGTACACTGTGATCTTTGGACTTCTCCAGTGCCTAGTGTTTTCGGTTATAAGTATTACCTTGCCATTCTCGATGATTGTTCCCATCACCTGTGGACGTTCCCCCTTCGTCTGAAGTCCGACACGTTTCCTACCATTGCGAACTTTTTCTCCTTCGTTGCCACCCAGTTTGGCACCACTATTAAAAGTATGCAATGTGATAACGGTCGTGAATTCGACAATTCGTCCACCCGTGCTTTCTTTCTCACCCATGGCGTCACCCTCCGTATGTCATGTCCCTACACATCACAACAGAATGGCAAGGCTGAGCGCATGCTTCGCACCATCAACAACATTGTTCGCTCCCTCCTCTTCCAGGATCATCTCCCTCCTGCTTACTGGGTTGAGGCTCTCCACACTGTCACATATCTCCTCAACCGCCACCCTACTAAAACCCTGCAGTTTTCTACTCCCCACTTTGCCTTACACGGCACCCCCTCCCTCCTACCTGCACCTTCGGGTTTTCGGCTGCCGGTGTTATCCTAACACTTCTGCCACCGCCACCCACAAACTCTCCCCACGCTCCACCTTGTGCGTATTCCTCGGGTATTCTTCTGACCATAAGGGCTATCGATGTCTCGATCTTTCCACCAATCGCGTCATCATCTCCCATCATGTCGTCTTCGACGAATCTTCCTTCCCCTTCGCCGAGGCCTCCACCCCCTCGGCTCCTCCCGCTAACCTTGATTTTTTGGATGAGTTTGATTGCCAGGACATCGTCGCGCCGATTCGGCCCCCTGTTGTGTCATCTGGAGCGCCCCGTGCGACACCCGACGCCAACCCGGCGCCGCTGGTCGCCTCTGCCCCTCCGGCCAGGCGCGTCCCACTCGACGCCAGCCCAGCGCCGCTGGTCGCCACCCGATCGGCACCGCCTGGCTCCCCGGCGGAATCTTCCCTGGCGCCTGGAGCGCGCACACCGTCTGGCTCCCCAGATGGATCCTCACTGGCGCTGAGCTCGCACACGATGGTGGGTGCGCCGCCGCCTAGCCGTCGGCGCCACCGCTGTCGTCTCATCGGGCGACGTCCGCCTACTCCGCTCGGTGGTGCCATGCCGTGCCCTCGCCGACAACCAACACGGCATGCGCACCCGAGCCAAAGGCAGCCTCGACACCGCATGAATCTTCAGGCGGAGGCGGTCGCCCTATCCCCGGTGCCCACCTCCTATCGTCGCACCCTTGATGATCCACACTGGCGCGGCGCCATGGAGGAGGAATTCTAGGCCTTACTCGACAACAACACGTGGGCGCTTGTACCTCGTCCACCTCGGGCCAATGTTGTCACCGGCAAATGGATTTTCAAACACAAGCTTCACTCCGACGGCTCCCTTGATCGTTACAAGGCACGTTGGGTCCTCCGTGGCTTCACCTAACGTCCTGGTGTTGACTTCGATGAGACCTTCAGTCCTGTTGTGAAGCCCGCTACTGTCCGCACGGTTCTCAGTCTGGCTATCTCCAGTGATTGGCCTGTTCATCAGCAGGACGTCAAGAATGCTTTTCTCCATGGCACACTCTCCGAGATAGTCTACTGCTCCCAGCCTACTGATTTTGTTGACTCTACGCATCCTGACTTTGTCTGCCGTCTCAACAAGTCTCTCTATGGTTTGAAGCAGGCCCCTCGTGCGTGGTACAGTTGCTTTGCTTCCCACCTTCAGTCCCTGGGGTTTCTCGAGGCCAAGTCTGACACCTCTCTGTTCGTCTATCGCTGGGGTTCCGCCACTGCGTATTTGCTCCTCTATGTGGATGACATTGTCTTGACTGCCTCGTCGTCTGAGCTGCTTCACCATGTCATTACCTCTCTACAGGCGGCCTTCCCTATGAAGGATCTTGGCCTGCTCCAGCATTTTCTGGGAATTGCTGTGACTCGCTCGCCCTCCGCCATGATGCTCTCTCAGCGACAGTACATCTTGGATATCCTGGATCGCGCCGGCATGACTGACTGCAAATCTTGCAACACCCCAGTCGATACGCAGGCCAAGCTTCCTTCTGCAGGGGAAGCTGTTGCAGACCTGACCTTGTATCGCAGCCTCGTCGGTGCCCTTTAGTATCTGACGTTTACTCGTCCTGACATCGCTTATGCTGTTCAGCAGGTCTGCCTTCACATGCACGATCCCAGAGAGCCTCACCTCAGTGTTGTGAAGCGCATTCTTCGCTACCTCCGCGGTACAGTTGATCTTGGACTATTCCTACGTCGTTCGCCATCCTCCGCCCTCACTGTCTACACTGACGCCGACTGGGCCGGCTGTCCGGACACACGCAAGTCCACCTCGGACTACGCTGTGTTTCTTGGTGACTCCCTCGTCTTCTGGTCCTCCAGCGTCGAGAACGGTCTCCGTTCCAGTCTTTGAGGTCGAGTACCATGCATTGTGCATAACGGCGTTGCCGAAGCCTGTTGGCTGCGGCAACTACTTCTAGAGCTCCATCAGCCTCTTCAGTGCGCCACCCTCGCCTACTGTGACAATGTGAGTGCTGTCTATCTCTCGACTAATCCGGTGCAACATCAACGCACCAAACACGCCGAGATTGACCTTCACTTCATCCGCGAGCGAGTCGCCGCCGGTGCTGTTCGAGTCCTCCACGTTCCAACCCCCTCCCAGTTCGCCGATATCTTCACCAAGGGCCTTCCGTCGACTGTCTTCTTGGAGTTTCGGTCCAGTATGAACGTTCGTTCCACCGACGATCACACTGGGGGGTTAGACTGGCTGTTTTGGGCTGTTTTGTATCTCCTTTTCTTGTGGAGCACGGCTGCCTCCCCGGGCTTTGTTTCTATAAACCGGGTGATGGCTAGCCTATATATATTGTAATCATGTTATGATATCAATCAAGCCGTGATTACCCCAAAATCTCTCATGTCTTCACTAATGAGTGCAGCACAGATATTGCTATTCTGTAGAGGTAGGTGGACCCGTGGAAATGCAACAAATCTTGGGAAATAATGAACATTATTGGAACTACTGCTATAGGTAATCACCTTCCGTCTGTGAATTTTATGTCACGTAACATTATAGCACATCATTCAGCCGAGACCATTTGGAGGATCCATACCCCCAAACAAAAGAAGATATATATTAGGCATCAACTACCAAACCATGGAAAGTGTGGACGCCTTAAAAGAAAAACTCTACAGCTCTCTTCCAAGGAAGGCACCGTGCACATGACCTGGAAAGGGAGGAAAGAGTAATTTCAGGGGATGTAAGTGACCATGGTATAGAGCAAAAGACCAACACGAAACCACACCAAGGATGCAATATGCAGAGTAGAACCAACTAAGGCCAACCTAAAGAAATTACTTCACTTCTTTTCAGTGCATTAAAGAAAACAAACGCAACAAAATATAACGTAGTATTACCACTCCAAGCATAGACTACCTAACATTAAGCACGTCGTATATACATCTCCAAACAGATGAAAAGCAGAACTGAATATCTAGAATGACAGGATCACATCAGCAGTACATTGGGAGGTCATGAATCTAAAAATGCAGTTACACATGCCAACACCAACATTGTATCAAACCAAATCCGTATGCTCCAAGTAAGCTGCACAAAGCTCAGCAAGTGCAAAGGATACCAAAAAATAAGTACAGCACAAGGCAGTTGTTTGTTGCCCTCAATCTATTAATCCCCCCACCTCAAGGCCAGCGTGGAGTGAAGAACTGTGAGCTTGGTTTAATAACCGCTCCTCGGTTGTAAAAAACATAGTCCCATGCCTGCATAACAGTAGAAGGAATAACCATCATAAAGATTCCGTACACAGAAGCTCAATTCCCTCTGTAAACAAAATCTCAACCCAGAGCACAAACGCACAGCAAGCAGCCGAACCGATTTTGTGCCCTCAACCGGCAAAGCACGAAGCATCCAAATTCTGTAGGCCTTAAATGAGACAGTCCTAAAAACATTAGCTCCACCAGCGGTCAGGCCGACGAGAACGACTCGACACGAAGAAAGGAGAAGGCAATACCGGTGCAAGGCAAGCAACGTAGAAAACGCAGGCAACGACGGGTAAAGCAAAAGCGACAGCCGGACCACAGACGACGGAGAGAAGGGGATACAAACTGCGGATGACGAAGAGAAGGGGATGCAGGCAGCATCGCTGGAAGCGACAGTGAGCAGTGGACGCGAATGCCGCCAAGGCAAGGTACAGCGGCGTCAGATCTGACTGCCCTAGCAACGGCAGCGCCTAGATCCATCAACCCCATGGTCGGAAGGCAGCGCAGCAGGTGGCCCAAAACCCGTCGGCGAAGCTCGCGGCCGGCGATGAGGTGCAACGGCGAAAGAAACGGGCGCCGCCGGCCCAGCACGGGCAAAGGGCAGGCCCAGCGGCAAAGATCCGGCGCAATCTAGGAGAGACAACCAGGAGAGAAGGAGGATCGGCAACGCCTGGACCCGCAGGCAAACCGAGGAACACAGGAGAGAGAGAGAGAGAGAGAGAGAGAGAGAGAGGATGCAAGAAGGCGAATGGCGATAGGAACGAAGGGGCGGGCGCTGGCCCGATAGGGCTATATGCAGTGGCACCAGCGGGTAATTTTGCCCCAACCGCATATGCACTTAGAAAGGCTAAAAGGGCTGCGCTGCGAAGAACGAAAAACACTGAGGGCACCAACGAAACACGACCGATACATGGTAAACACCGGCAAGGGAGCCATACGCGAAGACACAGGGACAAAAACACGAAATCACAAAACATAAGGGTTTTTTTGCAAAGCCGTCCACCTAGGCTCATCAACAGGACGGATGGTCGGATAAGAAAACGGCAAGGCAGGATCAGACGGCCAAAAACATAACGGTGACATGGCACAGCGAAAAAACGGGGAAGGAAGCAGGGCGAAGGGTGGGCGAGCATAGCACTACGTGCTATAATATAGCGTAGCAATCCCTACATCTTTCTCTGATTGCAATATAAAGAGACCCATGAAACCGACACGTTAATCTGTTCATTTAATCAACCGAAAGAAATCAAATGTTAACTGGTACTAAATAGTTAACATTGGAGACTTTCCCGACATAGAAAACGAGACTCTTGCGACGCACGACTCTACCGCCACCTCCCAGCTACTTCCCTGACCCTCCTTGCCCTTTCAACTCTGGTGGCCTCACTAGAGATGGAAGGTTGAGGGGACCCTCTGCTCCTCGTTTTGTTCTAGTAATTTGTGGTTGGATATAGTTTTTATGGGGTTTGTTAGAGTTAGAGTTTGCTGGTTGTTTCGTCCACATCAGTGTGTTGATCGCAAAATAGTGAGGTATGATAATAAATCCCCTTCTGAGATTCTTCAATGTGGTAGTTGTCCTCGACATTCTACTTCTTAGAGTTTTGGATAGGGCTGGAATCCTTGGTTCCAGATCTATTTGTGGCTATTGGGGGTTTTCCCCTATGGTTGGAGTTTTGTTTTGGTTCTGTATTTGATCTTTCTTCGGATCAGTTCATGTTTCCAAAGCTGCTAGATTAACGAGAGTGGATATGATAAGAATGGTGGAGAATCTGGTTTTGGGTGTTCGAGCTTTATCTTTGCTAGGAAAAAGCATGCCCCTCATGGAGTGCATAAAACGGGTAGTTTGTGTTCACTAGAGCAAACACCATACCACGTACGCAACAAGTTCTTGGTCTTGGTAAGAGAAATGCAAGATACTTCTCATACTGCTTCTAATAGGAGGTGTTTAAACGTTGTGTATAATTTATTTGTAAGCATTGTTTATTTGGTTGTAAGTCTTTAGGCTACCATGATCTAATAAAAGTGTTGTGTTTTTTTTTATAAAAGAAAATTGGAAGGAACTTCATGGCCCTGATCTACCAACAAAAGAAAAGGTTGTTTGTTGCATCCTTAAACATCAGACGAATGACCGAAGAGCAAAAATGTATTGCTAGTAAAAAAAAGAAAAAGAAAGAGAGGATGGGCCAGCCAGCCCAACCGGCCCAATTTTTCAACCGCCCCTAGTATGGAACCGACAGAGTCGGTCTCTCCCTCTCTCTAGAACTCTCCTTCTGGATCTTTCTCTCTCCTTTTTTACCCTACAAGTCTCTGGTCTCCATCCTTTTTTTTCCTAACCCATGCTCCTCTCTCCAGCCCTCACTGCCACCTCCTCCTAGCGCCTCCCACCAACCGCGGCCATTCCTAGCTGGTCGCCGCCTCCCTAGAAACCACCGGCGACGCAGTCTCCTGGTCGCCGCCAACGCCCTGGTGGCCAGTGCCCCGTCCAGCACCTCCGCCCCATCTAGGCGTCGCCCCAAGCTGGCCGTTGTCGCCACTGCCACCCCTCAAGCTGTTGCTCTGGCCGGCAATAAGAACAAGAGGGGAAGCCATCTCGGGTAGGAGAAGGAGAAGAAGAAAGGAAGGAGGAAGGGGAGAAAAGCTAGCACTACAGGAATCAAACTCAGTGTCGGCGGCCAGAACCGACGTCATTGGTCCAAAAAACCGACGTCATAGGCCTTTGTCGGCGGCTGGCCGACGACACAGATCCGCCGACACTGCTTGGACGACACTGCTCACTTTTGTCGGCGGCCAAGAAATTCCCCACGTCATTTCTCCCCTCCCCCTCCCTGCTCCCTGCCCCCCAAGCCCCTCCTCGTTGACGTCGGCCGACAATAGACCGCTGACACACCCTCCCTATCAGTGACGTCGGCTAGAGATATGGCCGACGTCACTGCCCTCCCCTCCCCTTCCTTCCCGAGCCCCCTGCCTCCTCTCGTGGCGTCGGCGAGTATTCCCGACGACAAAACCCCGACGTGGCGTCGCCGCCGAGATATGGCCGACGCCACGCCTCCCTCCCTCCCTTCCCGAGCCCCCCCCTCCGTGATGTCGACGAGTATTCCCGACAACAAAACCCCCCAAGCTTTGACGTCGGCCAGAGTATCCCCGACGACAAAACCCCCTATCTTTGACGTCGGCCTGAGTATTCCCAACGACAAAACCCCCCGCCGCCCCTAGTCACGCTAATGACGTCGGCATGGATAAGGCCGACGCCATCGCTCTCGTCCTCAGAGAAAAATAGCAGGAAATTGATATGAAAACCCAATTTCAACCTGCAAAAATTCATATTACACAACAGAATTCCAATTCACAAATTTTCTCACAATATCCACATATGATCAGCTGCTCGACACCACAATTTCGAGCACATACACATTCACACCATTTCTAAACAAACAATTCACCGATAAGACTTCAAATTATCCAATTACATCACATTAAGTCCATAGAGTCCAAAATACATCACAAATAGGCAGAATTGCGACGATATGGTTCAAAGAGTCTAGAATAGTGCAAAGTACACATGGGAGTGTGTTTTGATACATATAGGAGTGAAAACTGAAACTAATGGTTATTCGAACCATCGTAGGTGGAAGGATTGAACGCGAAGAAACTTTCTGCCATTCTCTCAGCGACCTCATCACCACCCGACCGTGTGGCACTGGAATCGCCCCCTGCGCAGCATACATCGCCGGCGCGACGGATCCGGAGACCTGCAAGATTAGATGACAACATAAATTTTCAATACACATGTGCAATTGAAGCGTAAATTGTGAAAGTCTAAAAAAACGAGTATTACCCCAGGAGAATGCGCGTGTGGAGTGAAGTGTATCCCAGGGATCTCTGCCGGTAGCTGTGGGCGGGGAGCGTAAAGCTGATCGTATTGCACCTCTGCATTTGCTGGTGAAATAATAGTGTAAATATACAACCTATACGGCCCCACCATCTTAATTACCTGCTGCTGAAACATATTGCACCTCTGCATTTGCTGGTACATCCAATTGTATTGGGCTTCGAGTTGTGTGAACTTCTCCTCCCTTTCTTTCTCCTTCCGCTCCTCCTCCTACCTCCGCTGCTCACACTCCTCTTCTGCCTTCTTTTGGAGCTCGTTCTGTTGTGTCAGCTGCTCGATCAGCCGCTACAGAGCTTGTAGCTGTGCTTTGGTCGAAGAGGAGCCCATCTTTCGACGCTCCCATGACCGCTCCCTGAAGGCGTCACGAGGCAGCACAGAGTCCAAAAAGCCCGGCCGACCGTGAGCCATCCCAGGACTTAGCCATTATTGGGGGAACATGAAACCTTTGACGTCGGCCCAACCATCCCGACGTCAATGCCTTGCCCGCAATACCTTTGACGTCGGCCACGCGTTTCCCGACGTCAAAGATCGCGTCTTCGCCGTCATCCTCACGCACATACATGGACGTCGGCCGAGATGTTTCCGACGTCAAACCACATGCTTTGCCGTCGATCTAAGCTTGCCCGACGTCATAGATACAACAATTCTCGTCGGCCACAAACACCTCGACGTCACAGCTAGCCTGACTCTTCCTCGATCAGAGCTAACCTCACCTACAAATCGGGATGGAAGGGGCTGTGTCGTCGGCTACGCTAGGGCCGACGTCATAGACCATACCTTTGACGTCGGCCTAGACTTGGCCGACGACAAAACCAACACCTGTGACGTCGGCCACAAGGCTGCCGCCGACAAAGCTCCTCCCCCCCCCCCAAACGCCGGTTCTCTCTGATCGGATAACCCATCCGTACAAGTTTTCAAATAAAATTTTGGTCATATTTCGAATTATTAAAGCTATCATCTCACTACACGCCTCCCGCCCGTCATTCGATGATCGTGTGGGTTTCTCCGAGATGTGCACGTCGATAGTTCGATCGACTTGCAATTCACACAACCAAACACGCTCGAAGTTCAGTATACGAACACGCATCTACCTCGGACTTATCGCCGGCGAACGAGGAGCGCAGATTATCTTTGCTGCGTTCGCACCCTATAGAACCCTAGAGAGACCCTAGGAGGTTTGGGGCGGAGGGGTCGTGGGCTCGCAAACATATCGACCTGCCGTGCTCGGAAGGGGGGAGGGTCTATTTCGTCGGCTACGACAAGACTGACGTCACAGACTAAACATTTCACGTCGGCATTGGTTTGCCCGACGATAAATCGCCACCTTTGACGTCGGCCAACATATTGCCTCCGAATGACCCTTTCGCCTAACGCCGCAGATCCAAAGTTCGTTGTCGGCCAGGCGTGGCCGACGTCATAGACAAAACTAGTGACGTCGGCCGTCGCTTGGTCGACGACAAAGCCCTTCCCCCTCGCCGCCGACTTGGCTTGGCTTGGCTAGGCTTGCCTATAACGTCGGCATCCTCGCCGCCGCCGACAAATCTCCTTCCCCAACCACGGTTGTCTTTCACGGACTAAACTCTTTTGGCGGAACTGAAATTTAGAACCGAAACGTGCTCTCGGCGAGGCGAGATAGTGTCGTCGGCCCAATGTTAGCCGACGTCATCGATATCCACAGATCGTCGTGCGGGTTAGAGCCGACGATATAGCTTGTTCGGCAGCGGACAAAACCCTTTTGGCGGCAACAAAAATTCATAAATCCGATGTCGTGCCCCCGGCAGGGCAGGTATTGTCGTCGGCCCTCTATTGGCTGACGTCACTGGTGACATGATGCTGGTTTTGTCGTCGAGACTGTGTTTGGCCGCCGACACAGCCTGTCGTCGGGATTCTGGCCGCCGACATTGCTTTTATTGGCCGCCGACACAGATATCATTTCCTGTAGTGTAGGGTTTGGAGCTCCACATTTGGGTAACAAACTAAGCATTCTCTTCCTGCAATTAGCTATTATACGAGTTGGTTAGGTTGAGTATAGAAGGGATTTGGGGGCTCTAGATGTTTATTTTGTATTTTGGCAATGAATTCTTATGTGCAGTAACTTACAACCTCATCTTGAGGGATTTTTAGCAGTATCTGGAGTGTGGCCTTGAAGAATAAAGTGTAGTTCATGTCCTTAGCTTTCCAACAAGCCCTAGAACATGAAAATCGGGCAATCGGCATAGGAGTTATGGCCCTTACAAGCTGGCTATCTATAATTCCAGATTTTCAGTCTGGATGAATAAGCTAAGTTCCGAGCGACGTCATATTAGGTTGGGGATAGCTGAGGGTAGCTTTAAAAGATATTCCCCTACTAGCACTATTTGGTTCTAAGATCTGTTCTTGGTTCTAGGTGCCAACGCCGTTGCATCGGGGTCAGGAATATCGTCGCACGCTAGTCTTCGGGTTATTAAGGCAAGTGTATATTTATACAAAGTGACGGTGACTATGTTATCCATTATTGCTTACTGTCTTGGTTATCGTGATGTTGATATGTGTGGCTTGATCTAATGTGGTACCTTAGTGTCTCGGTAAAGTGCAAGGTGCTTGATTAATACTTATGCATCATTTGCATTCATGTGCATGAGCCAAGTCAGTGATATGGTCATATGACTAGTTCGGAGTGCCTTAGGCCAGGTCGGTGAGAAAGACATATGACCATAACTCGTGCTTTAAGTCCTACGGGAGTAGGCACCCCACGGGAGTGGGCTAAGTCGATAGGTGGTCATATGACTAGTCTGGAGTGCTACAACCAGGTCGGTGAGAAAGCCATATGACCACGACTTGTTGTGACCCCGTATGAAAAAGGACGAGGCTTAAGCGCGTCATTGACGGGTGAGCCCTTTGCTATACCGGTATAAGCATTGAGAAGAGACGCATCTTGCATTGCATGGACTATTAATGTTTTTGTTACTTGAGATATTAATTGTATCGTATGGCTATGGTTGTGGCATTTAGATTTGCAATAATGTCTTTTGTTTAAATTTATGCTTGCTGAGTCCCGGACTCACTCTTGTTTCCTTCCATTTTGATTAATTAGGTACCACAAGACGATGGCGCGCATGGGATGGGCAATAACACTCACACTCGTACACCACTCCCTGAATTTCCTAAAAATAACACATCTAGCATAAATAAACAAGGGGTTGAAGCTTAATTGACCCTCGTATATATGTGTGTACAGAATTATGCGTAAACCAGAGTTAGTAATGTGTTCGGACTGTCGTGTTTTATCTGTCTACTCCTTGTGGAGTGATGGACCAAAGTAGTAAATGTTAACCGCAGTCTCTTTCGTATTATTGTATTGATAGCATCTTTGTGTGTGTATTAGTGTACTTTTGGTTTGGTAACGCTGCTGGACTACTTGTGGTTGGGAGGATTTATGTATATATATATTTTACCCTTGTGGTTTGCAAATTTGTTTGACTGCTGAGTGGATGTCCTAATTTTAGTGGAGGTGCTGCTAAAATTTTGTAGAAATTTAGAACTAACATCTTGGGCTTGTGCAAGCTAGGGTGTTAAGAAAAAATCGACCGTGGTAATAAAAGGATGATTAAAAGATTGGACCGCTCAATGGGGGCAAATATTCACGTGATCGGTACATGGATAAACTTTTATCCCTGGAAGAATGCGGAAAAGGAGAGGAAACAACGGTAGGCTGATTTCTTGTTCTTGCTAGACTTGACAAAAGGAGCAACAAAGAAAGGCTGATTGATTTGATATTGGTAATATGCTCTTTTTTCGCTTGATGAGTTTGTTTCTTAAGAAGTGGCAGAGGGAATTCATCTCACTGTACGTGTCTCAATGTCTATTTGACAGTGACAAATGGGTATGCTAGTGACGAAATGAGGACAATGATGGGCATGAACATGTAGCATGCAATACAAAGTAGGTTTAATCAACCAGATCTTGCAAAAGGCAATTACCAAGATACTCCCTCCGTTATGAAATAGTAATCGTTTCAATGAGATCTACAATCTGGTGCCATCTAACCTAGGGTTTGGGTAATAGATGACGAGCTTTACCTCGATTTAGCTTCGGGAAGGTTAGGTTTTGGTGGCTAGGGCTCTAATTCTGAGGCTCCACGAGTTGGGGACTTGGGGTAGGGGGTTTTTATAGTGGTAGAAGCGCCCATAGGTCGGTTTGGGATAAGATAGATTAGGAGTCCTAATTAGAGACCGAGTAGTCAAGGAAACGGAGTTTTCCTTGAGTACTATGCCTCGAATCCAAGATATAGGTCCGTTATTGTCTATAGATAACTTAAAAAAATTTGGAGAATTTTCCTATTCGTGTTCCTCATTATTTTATGTAGAATACCTATTATTTTATGGACTGACTAGGCTGATCAAAATTTCCAGAGGTCCAAAAAATAGGAAAAGGGATGGATCCAACTTGGTTGGCTAGCGAGCTTGGGATTTGTGCTAACCACTACCCAAACACTATTTGTAAAGTTAGGGCTTGACCCTAATAACTAATAGAGCCTTTTATAATACATAAAATAATAATAGTTATTAATGTATAATTAAATTTATTTAATTTATTTATTTTTATTTATATTTAAACGTGTGACTAATAATAATTTTATTAGGATGTCACACAGTGTGCCATGCGTCGAAAGATGGGGTCACCGCTGTTGCACTATGCGCTGGAGGACGGGGCCATCACTAACACCTGGTGGCTAGAGTTTGAGGGTCAAGGAATGGGGAAAAGGGGAGATGAGTGAGAGTCCGCATGGGAGTGGGAACGGGGTTGTTGAATTTGTGGAGGTCGTGGGATCGGCTGAGCTGGAGGTGAGTGAAAGGGAGTTGGGCTAGGCAAGGAGGGGGGAGGGGGTTTGCGAAAATATTGGGCTGAGTGTGGGTCGAGTCAGACAAGACTCGGCCCCTCTACTCGACTATAACCGATGCCCTGGCTCGCCACATCTGGTTACGTTTTTTGGGGGAAAAAACTGACCCAGCTCAACAAGGTGGGGGGTGCGAATCTTGAACTCTAGGGCTATTGGTATGTATGTTGAACTTGAAGCACACTCCAACATGTAAGTTTCTACAAAACGCCGTTCCTGAAACACAAGAAAAGCAGGCAGGCAGGCAGTATCCAGTGCCCGGTTATAACTACACTCTTGACGAGACCCTGGCCTTGGAACGGAACCACGTCGCTTCATTCTACCTGCCTTTCTCCTGCCGAGTAAACGCCGGTCAAGCGGAAGGCGTGCGCTCTACGGTCTATCGGTCGCGCCGCGCGGCGCGGTAATTGGTTGCTTCGGTTCCTGCATGCACTGCACGTCCCCTTCTTTCTTTGCCGATCGAGGCCGGCACCTTCATAGCCAAACCCATGCATCACGAGCAGTTTATGGCACGGGACCCGCGTGAGATGGGGACGTTCCGACGTCGACCTGCACTGTGATGTTTAACGTTCCCGGGCGGGGATTGACTCGATCGATCAAGGATCGTTCACTCGGGTTTCCTGAGAAAATAGCCTGATCCATCTCCATGCTTCGTATGGGTTTATAGGACGAATTAAAGAAGCTCGAAGGGTATAACGCTTAACAACAGAGATACTTGCGAGGTCGTGTTGAGCGGAAGAAATGTAAGAACAGGAGAATATGCACCATTATTCTCACTAACGTAGGAGTACGTTGCTAGTCTTGGTTTTGCTTATAAAAGGTTCCATATTAATTAATTTCTTGGTTTCACTGTATTTGTCTATAGCCTCAACAAAATACATTTCACAATGTTTGTTTACTATGAATATCAAGAATGTAGTTATTGTGATGTTTCCACTCTTTACCCTTCAATTAAATGCTTAGCAAAAAGAAAAGTAATTATAATATATTATTAAATAAAAGTACGATGGTGTTTGCACAATTTTTTTTCTCGGAACTACTATCTCTTTTGTCGGTGCGCATGATGTGTTATGGACAAATATAACAAAACGGAGGGAGTAGAAGATTACATGGCATATATATCAACATAATCTTTTTAAAATAAATGAAGTTGGTGGATCAATGTTACTATTTGGTCACGGTTCACCGACTCAACCAAATTCCTAGCTCCTATCCTTTCTCACAATTCGACACATTTCTTTCCTCACTCTTAAGTCCCTCACAACCGGCCATCCAAGGCCACACAATCTAGCCACCTCGGCTAGCTCGTCTGGCCACCCCCAAAAGGGTTATACCCAACTCACTCGTACTAAGTGTACCACTATAATCCATCTCCACCTTAAATCAAATGATGTTATCTCCACCTTAAATCAAATGATGTTATCCAATCACCTAAGACGCCGAATGGTCGAAGATGAGCTTGTGGCACAGGATCGTGGTAATCTCCATGTGCTGGCCGCCGAGGGAGCGACGTCTCCCATTTTTGATTTTCCCAATGTCAGCACATCATGCTATCTCTGCCCCCAATATCGCGCCTCCCCATCCCCCTCCCAACATATATAATGGCTTCACCATGGCGCTTGACCTTCCCAGACACTTGTGCCACCGCTTCTCCCTCACCCGGCCAATTTAGTTATACCTTCCTAGTTCACGGTTCTTCAAGAAACCGGCTAGTTTTGTTGGTTTTTCTGGTCCACTTATCTATCGAGGGACCTAGTGTTTCTTCGGTTAAATCGACTGTTTAGTTTGGTTTCTCAAACTAGGCTTTCACATGCAATCATGCTACGGTAAAATGGCGTAGCTTGAAGAGTCAAGACAGTTAGCTGTGCTTGTCAACTGTATACTACTGAAACAAGGAATATATGGCATCTCTGACAAGGACAACTTGGTTGGTAATTATAAGGATGCCAAGTCATTTTTTTTCCTATAGGGAGAAAAGAAGGGGGTGATTATTTCAAAATGCATGCATACACACTATAAAATATGAGTTTACATTAATTTTGGAGAAGCTATATAGTCTAGTGGGCATGTTGTCCATTTCATATGTATAGATGGCATGTCTATTTCATATAAGAGTAAAATACACAGGCGGTCCATAAACTATTAGTCGATTCTCATCTCGGTCTCCAATCTATGAAACTGCAGTTTTGGGTCCCTAATCTTTTTAACTGGGTCCGCCTCGGTCCAAGCTTGCCATATGACAACCCTAGAGCTGGCGTAGCGCTGACATGTTACTAAAATAGTTTTAAAAATGGGAAATTATTAAAAAACATAAAAATATGTGGTAATCATTGAAAAATCATTGAAAAAATGAAATAAATCGTTAAAATGTGGGGAAATTATTTAAAAAATCATAAAAAGGAGAAAAGGGAAATCATTAAAAAAATATAGAAAATATCAAAAGAATCATAAAAATGGGAAATCATGAAAAAAAAATGAGAAATCAATAAAAAAATCATGGAAAATCATAAAAAAAAAATAAACATATGAAAAATCATAAACATATTAAAAATAAACATAAAGACAGTGTGGTCACCTTTAATCCCTCTATAGTTATAAGCACAAGACCTCTAGCATCATGGCGTATGTGAGTCCTCAAGTGCTACTTTTTTCTAATTTTTTCAATGGATTTTCCTAATTGTTTTACTATTTACCGTATTTTTTTATGATTTCTGAAATTTTTTAGGACTTTTTTTTCTGATTTTTTAATTAATTAATGTGACATAGACGGCCAGGTCGGCGCCACGTCAGCTCTAGGGTTGTCACATGACAGTTTTGGACTGGGAGGAACCCACTTAAAAAGATTAGGGACCCAAAACTACTACAGTTTCATGGATTGGGGACCTGAATGAGAATCGACTAATAGTTTAGAGACCACCCGTGCATTTTACTCTCATATAACTAGTAATTGACTCCACTATTGAGGCGTCAATCGATAGGTAAATGATGTAGACAAACTCTTGATGGAGAGGTACCATTTTTCTCTATTCTACCCTTCTCTCCTCCACATAAGTAAAAATCTAAGTTGGAACCATTCTAGCCAGTGAGATTACCTTATTATAGAGATGCCCTAATGGTTTGGATTTACGGGTTCTGATCCTGTGTGATTCTCAGTTTGGTTTGGTTTTGTTTTATTGAGGCAACAATTATTCTTTATATAAATTATAGTGTAGTATTTTGTAATATTTATTTGAAGGGTTTGTGAATTTTTTTAAAAGTTCTCAAAATATTTTTTGATGATTTGTTAGCCTTTTATTTCGCTTTTCAAATGTTCTTAACTTTTACCTTGGCAAAATAAAATAAAAACAAACTGCAAACTTTTAGCTTGGCAAAATAAAATAAAACCAAACACTGAGTAAAAAAGAGTCTGTTTATTTCCAAATCAACTTTACGGATTCGTAGGGTACAAACTTAGTACAAAGTTTCAATAGTCACGATCGAAATTTAATTCAGTCCCTTGTCCTCTTCTCCTAATTGGTCTGACTTATCCGGAAAACGATTTCCATCTTTTTAGCTCTCAAATAATAAGCAGAAATTCTAGCGCACGGTATCCCGTCCCGGCCGTGTGCGGACGGGATTGCCGTGGACCGTCGGATCGTCATGGCTGCATGCGCGTGGACGACAATGGTGCGCTGCTCTCTTCTTTCAAATAGCTAGCAACTAACTACTTATACGTGCAGTTGATTTTATTTGTAATTAAATTTCACATTTTTATATCCTTTTTATTTGAAGTCCAAATTACATAGAAGAAATTTTATAATTCATCTAAAATTCTAATCAACCTATTTTAAATACTTTTACAATTTTTTTTAGATTTTTTTAGATTTTACTAGTTAGACATTAGTTTCATACGATGATACCACGGATACTCGACACCCTCCAGACCTGAGACCTTTTTGTTTGTGATATATGATAACCTTATGATACATTTTTGTGACACCAAAACTCGACGATACCATCAACCTGATATCACCAATACTCGACCGCCCAGATCCGATACTTTTTTTTGTCAAATATGATACTTTTTTTTATACCTCAATGATATTCTTGAAACTCGATGGTACCACCAACCTGATGCCACCGATATCGATACATTTTTGTTTTTGATATATGATAAATTTTTTTCGATACCAAAACCCAATGATACCACCAACCCGATACCGACATTTTTTTTTTTTGCGATTATAATACCCTTTTGATACCTTTTTTCGATACCGAAACTCGATACTGCTCTAACTTTGATACATGATACTGCAACTTTGATATTGCTTCAACTTTGATACTACAACTTTGATACATGATACCACATATTGATACTCCAATTTTTTATACTGCATACATGACACTCCAACTTTGATATTACAACTTTGATACATGATACTACATACCTGATACTTCAACTTTGATACTGCTCCCATTTTTTATACTACAACTTTGATACTGCTAGATTGGAAGCCCGCGCAGCGCAATCCGCCCGTAAGGGAAACGACGCACGATGGCGAAAGTGGAGGTGTGGACGACGGAGGAAGTCGTCCCGGCGGAGGAGACGCCGGCGGGGGCCATCTGGCTATCCAACCTGGACCAGGTCGCCGTCGGCTACACCGCCACGATCTACTTCTACCGTTCCAACGGCGAGCCGGGCTTCTTCGCTGCCGACACCGTCAAGGACAGCCTCGTGAGGGCCCTGGTGGCGTTCTACCCGCTCGTCGGTAGCCTTGGGCTCAACCGCGCCGAGCGCGTCTAGGTCGACTGCACCGGAGAGGGCGCCGTCTTCGTCGCGGCGCATTAATTTAGAGCTTTGGGATAAGCATAAAACTGGTTTTTTTTTTAATAAACCATCTCCTTCTCTCTCTGCATTAATTCTATAACATGTCATCTTTCCGTACTACTACTTGGCATAGGAAGAAACGATTGAAGAAACTGCATTGCAAGTGCCCTAAAGGGTGATGGTATGACGCAGCTTGGGTGTTCATTGTTTTTATTACATCAATCACTCCGATATCTAGAAATACAGTACCCCATCGAAAGTGGATGACATGGATGTCTAGAGCGGGTGGACAGTTTTTATGGTGGTGAATACGAGTTCATGAAGAGTACATACAAGCACAAAAGGAGGGGGAGGACATAGATTTCTAACCACCATAGATTTCTAACCACCAATCTGGATGGAGAGAGAGAGGAACAACATAGATAAGGGAGGGGATCTGGGAGATAAATGGAAGGAGGGTGAGACACAAAGTGCATGAGAGAAGGGGAAGACATGAAGTGCATGAGAGATGGTCCCATATATTATACACACATAAAAATTGGCATACGAATTAGATGTCATAAGGCTAATTTTCTCGATAAGAGAAGAGATGGATGCTTAAACATGGAGTGTCATTTAAGTAATTAACCAAAAATTGAATATGATGTGTGGACTACTATAAAATTACTTAATCATGTAAATATGAATGAATGTTTCGAGAGTTTATATTGGCTAAAAACTATTATGATAACTGCATATGAAAGTGACGAGACGGAAGAGCGTATGAACAGAAGCAAGCATGAGGTTTGTGTGAATGTTTCTTTAGGTGGAGTACAACGAGAAACATTCTAAATAACAAAGCTCCATGGTGGATAGGCATTAGAGGTTGTAATCACGGATTAAATTAGTGTTCGTTGCATGCGTTCCTGTTGTTTTCAAAAATAAACCATCAACTTCATGCCCGCGGCCTCCCTCCCAAGGATTAGCCGCAAGCACGCTTCCTTATCTTCCGTTTTAAATTTAGTCAATCTAAAAATTATCACCCCCCATTATTAGACCAAATTAAACAAAAAATAAAAGAAAAAGAAAAAGAAAGGCTGAAAAAAAAGACAAACAAACAAACTCAACCTCCTGTCACAGATCACAGTGTCCCTTCCCTCTCTCTCCTGCATACCCAGAAAGAAGAAACTCGAGAGGGAGTAATTCCAACCCAGAGCACCAAACCCAACGAAAGCCAAGGACACACACAAATCACGAGCCCCGGGGCCGGCGCGCCGGTCTCCCACCTCCTATGCTCGCCGGCGTCGGCCGCTGCCGGCGATGCCCAGCGAGCTGAAGGACCGCCCCTCCGGCCGCCTCGGCCGCCTCCTCGCCGCGCTCCGCCCCGCTCGCGCCGGGCCCCTCCCCGTCCAGACCGGCTTCCCCACCTCCCTCGCCGACCTCGTCGTCAAGAACCATGGCCGCCTCAAGAAGCCCTCCTCCTCCGCGCCCGCCTCCTCCAAGCGCAAGAAGCGCAGCGGTGGCGGCGCCTCCCCTCCGCTGTCACCTTCACCGGCGCCGTCCCCTCCGCCGCCATCCTCTACACGCCAGCCTCCGGCGGCCGCCGCCGTCTCGGCGTCGGCTCAGCCGAGACCTGAGCTCTCTCCGGTTGACGCCGTCCGCCACATCAAAGGCGGCGGTTTTGCCCCCGGCTTGGGGTTCCTGGCGCTCGGCGGCGTCGTCTCCCTCGCCGTCCTGGTGATCTGGAGCAAGAAGGTGGTTGCGGCCGTCACCGTCGCCTCTTTTTCGCTTTTCTTGCTCGAATCCGTCAGGTCCTCCTTGCTTCGCCGGCGGCCGCCGTCGGCCGAGGCGATGGTTTTTGACGGCCGCGGCCACGTCTCGCCGATCCGCGAGGTGGAGGTGGAGGCAGAGCCGCCTAGGCCGAGCTGCGCTGATTCCGACAAGGGAAGCGAGGCCTCCATGTCCATCCTTACCATTGAAGAGAGGATCGAGGCCGGCGACGATTCGAGCAACCCGAACGCGAAGACAAAGAAGAGGTCTTGGAAGAAGCTGATTGCCAACAAGCTGCACAAGGGCAGGAAATCTAAAGAAGCAGATTTGTCAGGCTCCTTCCGCGACGAGGGCAGGCAAGCCGACGCCATGGTCGGCGGCAATGCGAGGGCGACGGATTCCTCAGATTCAAGCCGTGGCAAACGCAATCAGGCGGTTCCCGAGCCCGACGCCATCGCCAAATCGTCGGATTCTTCGGGCTCTCGCCACGGCAAGAGCAGCAAAATGGACGCCGAGGCGGTCAGCAATGCCAGGCCGATAGAGATCGATGGTGCATCCCCGGATCTCGCCGAGACGGACCACGGGGCAGGGAGCCGATTCCCTGCCGTAGTTGCCATCGCTGTCACCCTTGTAGGCCTAGTCGCCGGGAAGCTCCCGGCCGTCGCGTTCATCGTGGTTTGTTCTGCGTTCCTTAGCTCAATTCAGAGATTGCCGGGTGATGGCGGCGACCTGCGGCTGCGGCTGCGTGGGAGGTGACTGAAGGCTGATGCTCTTTGCATTATGTTGTACTCCCTCCGTTTTTTTTTTTAGTGCCAACCTACCAAGATTCTTGTAAATTAGTGCCAGAAAAGAGAAGAAAAAATGATATACTTTAGTTATTTGTTCCCCCTTCTTTCCATGCTTGCATTCCTTCTTGAATCGGAATAAGAAGTGCAATGTGAATATAAATTTGGTACTTCTTCCTCGCAGCCTGTTGCTGGCGATCTGATGGTCTTGCTGCCAAGTTGACACTTAATTAAGCCGTATACTCGCGGCCCTAAATCAGAAGTGGCCAAACTGAACCGCAGCTAGGCTCGATCCATCACGTTCCCCAAAATTCAGTGCAGGGATGCGTGCCTAGCTTTGGCATTCATTCTCCGGCTACAACAAAATCACATAATCATCGTTATCGGGTTTAGTCCCACACGAATCATCCGTGGTGGAAGTACAACTTAAAATGTGTTGTGGCCAACATTTACTAATAATTGTATTTTAGATCAAGTGGGTTTTGGAATTTGGATCTTAGTTGTGTCCATGGATTGTAGTAGGCCAATGAGATACGTGTCTGATACCAATTGTTGGTCTTAAGGGACCCGTATCGCTGTGGATCACGAGATGGTCGGACCGCAGTGGGCTCTAACAAGTGATATCAGAAATTCAGGCTTCAAACTCGAACGTCTCCAAGGTCGCACAGCGTCGTGGTGGATTACCCAACGTGTGATGGAAGATAATATCAAGTTTAGTCCCGCATTGGTTATCAATTGTGGGAAGCACGACTTAAAGGTGGGTGGCCATATTAGGCTAGTCTTTTGGATTGAATGGGTTTTCGACCTTTGTTGTGAATCTGGTTGGGCCAGTGGAGGCCCAATGAAACTTGGGCCCGAGGCTTGTTGGACGTAAGGGAGCCGGATAGCTGTGGGCCATGAGCATAGTCGGACCGCTGTGGGTTTTTAACAAATGGTATTAAAGCTTCAAGTATGAAACTAGGAGCATTTCCATGGTCACATGACTGTTGGGATGGGTATGGGTTATCCAATGTGCGAAGGATCACAACTCAAAAGGTAAGGTGGTCATCATCTATTAGGCTAGTATTTTTGCATTGAGTGGGCTTTGGACCTTATTGTGACTTTGGGTGGCCCTATAGATGTAGTAGGCCCGATGAGACCTAGGCCCACGACCAAGTGCTGGTATTAGGGGGTTGGATCGGTGCGGGTCATGAGATAATCATACCATGGCTCAAACAATCATGTTTTAAAAGTTTGGCTAAATCGATGAAAGTTAAACTTTGAAAACCGAAGCTGGTCCACTCCCTCCCACTTGTTTTTTAAAAGGTTTACGAAGTTGTTTTCAAAAAATTTTAAAATCATGTTGATGAGCCATCATCTAGCTTTTAGAAATGTGCGAGATTGTTTACATTTATTTGGCTGAAATATAAATCTAGCTATTTATTTGTTTTTTAATCATGAAGCCACCAAAAGCTCTTAAAAATAACATGAACGAAGTGAATCAACTTCAATGAGCACATTAATTCAAAAGTCTCTTAAAATGTAGTTTAACATTTAACTTACTTTAGCTAAGTAAGCTTATTCATATCAGCCACTCTGAAATTATTAACAAGCAGTTTAGAACGAAGAGGCACAACCAACCCTAATTATCTGGATTTTTTATATACAGGAGTTAAATATCCAGTAGTGAGACAAACATAAGCCTTGGCAGTTAGCAACTTGGCACCCCAAAACTCCTGTACCTGGGAGGTATCCTTCTCTTTCATGGACCACAAAAGCTGCAAGCTAAGCTGAAACTGAGCGAGCCGCTGATCATTCAACCCAGAACAGTCGCAGACGCTTCCTACCTTACTCGTAGTGTATCGTCCTTGGCTGTAGCACATGCTTATTGCTTCGTTTCGCCTACTACTTCGCATTTCGAATTAATGGAATGACTAGATCGAAAACTTCGAACGCTAGACATTCCATTAATTCCACAGAGGAGCTTAATTATTCGAGCTCAAGAGCTCGGTTATATATACCCACCAAGAAACAGGTAATCAGATCCACTCGGTGCAAGTATTTATCGAGCTCGAGCCTAACTGATCTTCAATATATATATTTAGGTATTATTTATCTCTAGTTCAAATCGAATGCAAGCTCAGACCCAACCAAACTCAAACATATAATTTGATATATATATATATATATATTCATTTGACGAGCTGAAATGGAGGCATGGAGCAGAACTCAAACCAAGATGATTTTTATCGAGCTTAATCTCAGCCTCCAATATTCCTCGAATGGTATCTGATTTGAGCTTAAGACTAGCGGTTCAAACTTACTTAGGCTAGATCCAAATCCGATCCTACGTGTGTCGTCACGTCCTCCTAGCGGTCATGCGATGCGTGCTTTCTTCGCGCTGCTGATCAGCCTTGCCTAATTATTCTAGGTCGAGAGCAGGGATGCGTTTCGAGCTTGGCTTTACAATCGGGCTTGGATAAAAAAAAAATCAAGATGAGTTTGAATTTCGGTGAAATAAAAATTCCGTTGTAAATGTTGGTCTCGGCTTCAAGTTTTTTGACAAAGCTTTAGGTTTTTTTATCAATATTTTAGCCTAGGTACGAAGGAAAAACAAACAAACCGGTAGAGTTCAGGCCTGGCTCTCCAGAGCACCGCCCACCGGGCTATTTTAGAGACCGGAAGCCTGGTTCAGGTTTTAATCAAGTCTAGTCCTTAGCAAAGTTCTAGGGAAGAAAGCTAGCTAGGAGCCAAAAACCACCGATGGGTTTCTCTCCTTGTGTTCTTTCGTAAAAAATTAACCGGTGTGGTGAGGTAGCAAACCACAGTCGCACCACCGCATTTCACTTCCTTGGCTTCGCGCCTTCGCGGAGGTTGTTGGCTCGCTGCCGCCTTGCTTCTCCTCGTTCTCGGATGTGTAGCATCGTACGCCCGCGAAGCCAGCCCCAGCCATGCCGGTGTAGACCACCACGCCTGCTTCGTTGACGTGCCAGCCGCGTGCGACCCTCGCGGAGTTATTCTCGGGAAAGGGGACTCGGGAAAGGGGATTCTCGTGATGTGCTCTGGAACTACCTCGTTTTTTTAGTGTATTGTGCCGTTACGTATTACTGTAGCAATTTTTTTTACTTTAATATAGCCTATATGCTGTGATAATTTTTTAATTGTTTTTTAAGTCTTTAGACATTTTTTTGAGGCCTCTCAAATTTGCTACAGTGCTATGTCAACGATATGATACACTGAAAAGAACAAAGCTTTGATCCGCAAGAATATATACGTACATGCAGAGCATTACGTGGGCGTGGGCGCGTGGCATGGCGTCGCAGCAATCGGATTTGATGGCACTGTATATTATGGCAGCACCTGTGCATCGTTTGAGAGGCTGTGCGAGGGGAGACTGGAGAGTCGCGGAACCTGTCTTTTACCGTGGAAAAAAGAGGAATTATTTGCATGGGTGTACCGTTCGGCGGTGCACAGAACGGTAGTATGAAAAAACGACATAAACAAAACTGGGTTTCCGCGCTCAGCGCCTTCTTCTCTTTTTTTTTTTCTGGGCAATAACTAATTTATCTGCTATCTATCTATCAATTATCTATCTATCTATTATCTATATAAAACAGAATTAAACGGAGCCACCACATTAATCCTAAAATCCTAGAAATTCCCACGTTAATCAAAAATAGTAGAAATTCTCACGTTAATCATGAAAAAAAGAAAAAAAACTACATCGTTGAATATGTATATTATTATGTAAATCTAACGGTCAATATTAATCTCTATAACAAACTACTGAAGCTGATCTATACTATATTAGAGATAAACTCTAAATCTAATATTATATACTATCTATATCTTAACACAAATCTAGCAGCGCAAATACGCGGGTCACCCTGCTCGTTCTAACTAATTGATACTGCATGCATTCAATTAGTTAGAATTCGTAGGTTGATATTAGTGGGTATTAGTTTTGAAATTTCATATCTACTAGTACGAACTCCATTTCGCATAAAACAAAATTTATAGTCTGACCAAAATTAAGATCTAGTTTTCTAAAAAAAATATTTGTTGATGATACCTTCGCGATAATTTTATATTTATATGTTTTTTCTTATTATTTTGGTTTGATTTTTATACTCAACCGATATTTGACTATACCTCGGATAATCCCAATACAAAATGATACTACTATCTTTCACCAAATACAACGAGACCCGACGATGATCCCAATACTTAATCCAATACCTCGATACTCTGATGATGTTGTTGATACTTGGTAATACAACAATACTCGACCCGATCCACTCGACACTCTTGCATACCCCGATTCTTGACCCACAACCTTAAGACTCAACGATACCCTTAATAATCAACCAAACCATCTGATACTCCACGCAATACCACCCCACCAAGCTTGATGTTCACTATGATACATTTTTTTTTTGAAAGGGCAGGAGAGCTGCCATTCATTATAAGCGAGGAGTTACAAAAATTTGTTGGGGGGGGGGGTTACAAAGCCCTCCCCCATCAAGAGGGCTAACAAAAATTAAGGTATTACAAAACACGCTCCTGCAGCCACCCAAAGCTGCAGCTCGTCGAGGAGGAGCCGTAGGAAGACGTCCCTTGAACGCTCTAAAGAGCGGAAAATGCGATTGTTCTGCTTGAGCCAAATGTGCCAAATGGTCGCGATGATGACGGAGAGCGCCGCTGCGAGAAAAGGACGAGTCGCATCAATCTCCCACCAAAGTGGTAGGGATGCGATAGCACGCCAACTTGCCCGGTTGAGGCGAGGTAAGTTGAGAGCAACTGCTAGGCCCGACTGACGAAGGAGTGAAGTCGCCTTTGGATAAAGAGGTGCTCTGGCGTTTCAGCATTCCTCCAACAAAGCGGCGAAATAGTTGTTGGGTAGGTGATTGCGCAAGAGGGCGTCCATGGTCCACACCCGCATGCGCAGGAGTAGCCAGGTGAAGAACTTGCATTTGGATGATGCCCAGGTCTTCCAAAGCCTGTGTAGGGTAGGAGTCGGGCATCGTCCGTTGAATTGCAGGATGTACGCCGATTTGACCGAGAAAGCGCCGTTCCCGGAGAAACGCCAGGAGATGATATCTGCATCCTAAGCGAGGGGCTCCAACTGGTTTAGCCAAGTAAGCAGGCGGATGAGCTGGGGAACCAATTGCGGACTCATGTTGCGGCGGAGGTCGAGAATCCAATTGCAGTTGAGGAGCGCATCGCTGACCAGGCGACCCTTTCTAGTGGAGATCTCGAAAAGCTGCGGCGCAAGCTCTTTGGGTGACACCCCATGAAGCCAGCGGTCCTCCCAGAAGGAAATGGAAGATCCATTGCGAAGGGTAACGACACACCCTACGCGCAGCAGCTCAGCGTCGGCTATAGGCGGGGGGCCGAGGGAGTCGACCCAAGGCCGAAGCGGTGAAGTCTTGTTCAGCCAGAGCCAATGCAGGCGAAGGGTGCGGGCAAAACAGGAGAGGTTGAGGACCCCAAGGCCGCCAAGCTTACACGGGGAGCAGACTGTCTCCCAGTTGACCCTAGGGGGAGGTCCGTGCTCGGCCGACCCGCCCTGCAGCCAAGCTCTCCTAATCGATCAATTCTCTTGAGGACGGAGGCCGGGGTTGATGACCGATGAGTGTAGGTGGGAAGCGCTGTAGGACAGCCTTAAGAAGAGTCGATCGCCCGCCTTTGGACATCAAAGGGCCCCGCCACCCACCTAGCCTGTTGGCCACTTTGTCGATGAGGGTTGGAAGTGGACATGCTTGAGCTTTTTGATCGAGTGGGATGCCCAGATATTTAATTGGGAAAGTCGCCTACAGGCGGGAAATCTGTAGAATGTCATCAAGGTTCAGGTCGGCGATCCGATGGGAACTACACAGGATTTGGCGAGGTTCGTCAGAAGGCCGAGATCTGACGAACTCTGAAGAATGAGGGTCGGTGACACTTCCGATTTGATGGGGTTGACAAAATGGCGTCGTTGGCAAAAGGAGATCTGGGTTTATCCCGCAAGCACGGATTGGACTTAGGGGCCCCTCGGAAGCTCGCGAGATGAGAGATACCGGGGTTCAATAGCGAGGTCGAAGAGGAGAGGTGAAAGAGAGTCCCTTGTCGCAGCCTCTAGAGTGGAGGATGGTGTCGATTGGGCAACCATTCAACAGACCCTCGAGGAAGAGGTTGAGAGTGAGAGGAGATCGATCCACGCCACGGACGCCGAACCCCGAGCACGCAAGTTGTCTAGCAGATATGACCAGAGATCGAGTCGAAAGCTTTCTCGAGGTCAAGCTTAAGGAACAACGCGGGGGTGGCGGAGCGGTGGAGGGTTTTAGCGCAGCCCTGGACGAACAAGAAGTTGTCTTGGATGTGGCGCTGCTTGATGAAAGCGCTCTGGCACGGCGAGATGAGATTATCCATAAAGGGGGCTAGTCTTGTGGATAGGATTTTTGTGAAGATTTTCCCAAGGCTGTGGATCAGGCTGATAGGGCGGTAGTCTGAGGCACAAGCCGGGGAGTCTTTCTTCGGGAGGAGGATGATGTGCGCGCAATTTAAGCTGCTGAACCCTGGGGCGTCCAGGTTGAAAAGGCACTGCAGGGCTTCCAGGAGATCGGACGAGATGATTTCCCAGCATGATTTGAAGAAATCCCAAGGGAAACCATCCGGGCCCGGGGCCTTGTCTGAGGGTAGCAAGAGCACAACCTTGCGGAGCTCCTCGAGGGTGAGGGGTTCTTCAAGGGAGGATAGGTCGAAGGATGGCAGGCCGAGGAAATCCCAGTTGAATGATCTTCCCGAGGGGGCAGAAGATTGAGCTGCTTGACTACCAAAGATGGAGTCAAAGTGTCGAAAGAGGACGTCGGCTTTCTCGGGGAATTCGGTGTGCGTTCCGGAAGTGGTTTGAAGGGAGTGGATGTGATTTTTTCGACGCCGGCTGTTGGCTCTGAGGTGGAAATAGCTGGTGTTTGCATCTCCCAACTTGAGCCAGTTAAGACGGGAGCGCTGCTTCCACATCATCTTCACAATGGCACCTAGACCCTGGATACGCAGCTTGAGGGCGCGCCTAAGGGCAATCTCTTGATGAGAGAGAGAGAGAGTCTCCATGGCGATGTCAAAGAGACGAATAACTTCTGATGCAATTGCCAGTTGCAATTTGGTGTCCCCGATGTGGGTGCGGCTCCAGGCCTGCAAGGCTTTGGCGGTGGCGGAGAGCTTGTATTTGAAGCGATGAAGGGGTGGGTAGGAGTGGGGTGGTGGTGGTGGAGTTGGGGGTCCTGTGCCCGCCGGACCACGTCAAAGAAGCCCGATCTTGGTCCGTAAGGATTGAAGGAACCGTCTTGGTGGGCGAGGGCGACTCCAGATTAGCAAAAGAGGGGAATGGTCGGAGGCCAGGGAAGACAACGGGATCAGAGAGCTGGAAGGAAATAACTGTTCCCAGTTGGTGTTGCAGAAAGCTCATCCAACCCGACTGTGGTAGGGTTTGCTCGCTCATTGCTCCAGGTGAAACGCCTACCAGAGAGGTGGATCTCTTTGAGGTGCGCACAATCAAGGGCGGTGCGGAAGCGAGTCATCAGCCGGCGGTTCAGGTTGAGGTTATTCTTGTCGGCCGCCTTATAGATGAGGTTGAAATCACCTAGGATAAGCCAGGGGTAGGCATAATGCTGGGCCACAGTCCCCAACTCGAGAAGAAAGGCTTCCTTATCGGCGTCAGCTGAAGGGCCATAGACAGTGGTTATGGCCTAGGCAGTCTGCCCGTCAGGGTGGGAGACCCGCGCAGAGATGGAGTGGTTGAGGATGAGCGTGTCGGAGAGTTGGTTTGAGTGGTCCCAGAAGAGGATGACCCCTCCCCTGGTACCAGTAGCAGGAAGTTGCAGGTAGTTTGTAAGTCGATGGCCGCAGATCTCCATGAGTGTTTGGTGGCAGGGGGCGGAGAGCTTGGACTCTTGAATAGCGAGGATTGAGGGAGAGAAGTCGCGAACCAAATCTGCAACAACACCCCGTTTGGCGGCGGAGTTGAGGCCACGGGCATTCCAACAGAGAATCTTCATTGGGAAACACTATATGGAGCACGACGACGGGGCACTGAGGAGCTGGCGGCGGCGGCGGCTAGGCAGAGGCCACACACTCCTCTCCCACATCCTGGGTAGTGGCAGCGACATCCAAGGTCGGGCGAGACAGCCCGCACACGTCTGCTACGGCGGCGAGGGTGACCTCGTCAAGCAAGCCCAAGGAGAAAAAGGCACAGAGCTCAAGAACTGTGTCGTGGACATTGTGGGGGGCTATCCCAACCCACGGGCGAGGCGCCTGCGCCTGCGGATCGCAGTCTTGAAGAGGTGCCACCAGAGGAGAGGGGTCGTCTCCCCGAGGCCAGCCTAGAGCTACGGCGAGGGATAGCTAGTCTGGGGCAACGGCGAGGAGGTGGGGGGGAATGAACCAGCGGCACGGGTGTGGGGACGGTGGCTCTGGCAACGAAAGTGGTGGCCGAATCTGGCGAAGGCAGAACAGCCTCGATGATCATAGGATCAAAACAGGGGTCCACCGATAGAGGGGGAGCTGGTTGAGCCAGGGAAAGAGGTGATGGGAAACGCGCAGGCTACGCTAGCCGAAAATCAAAATTTTCGCGCACACCCAGGATCAACATGTAAGTAGGGGACCATGGATCGTTACCCTCGACGCGTAGATGCAACGGAAGAAGACTCGCGCACGTAGAGGAAGTTGTCGAACACGCCCCGATCAGTACGCCGACTGCTCGCCGAGGAGTCGCCGATGCTCGCCGAGGGGTCACCCGTGCTTGGGGTGAGGTCGCCCGGCTCACCGAGGGGTCGCCCGTGCTTGGGGTGAGGTCGCCCGTGTTCGCCGAGGGGTCGCCGGTGCAGGGGAGAGGTCGCCGATCAGCAAGCACGTCCGCGAAAGCGGCAGTGCCTCTAAGGTATCCACACGTCCAGGGGTGGAACGTCGCGCGCCGGCGTGCTAGCACCACGTCGCGCGGCTAGGGTTTCCTCGGGAGCGGGAGGGGCGCGGCGGCTAGGGTTTTGGTGGACTGCATCTAACTCATCCACCGCGCCGCCCCTGGCCTCCAACTTATATAGACGTGCTAACGGGCTTCTACACTAGAAGGCCCGTTAGACTCTATCTCCACGCGATCCATATCCACGCCACCAAACCCATTAATGTAAGTGAATCCGTTAAGCATGTTCCAAACCGTTAAGTGTGTGACCCATTAGGTTCATGCGCAAAGTCGGCCATGGACCGAAAACCCGTTTCGATCCACGATCAATAGCGGTATCTAGCAACACATATTGACCCCGAATGCACGAAATGATCTCATCGGTGAACCTTGATACACGCAGCGTACATAGCGATCCCTTTGCCACGCGACACCGGTCAAGCTCAAGGCAAGATGCGTGCCACCCTTGTGATAGCTCGACCCATTCACTCGTTCCGTAATGGATATAAGATGTGACTAACGATTAGTCACCTTGGCACGGCCGCGCACTTTCCTTATCCATCCACACCGAGGGCCCAGAGGTATCTCTCCGTTATCGAGGAGGGCAAATTCCATCTTGATCTATCACACCCCACGCCATGTTTCAGCGGCATACCCGTAAGTTACCTTTATAACTACCCGATTCACGGAGTAGCGTTTGATAACCCCAAAGTATACAACTACGCATCTTTGGGACTCTATGATGATCTCGGTCTAAGGACCATATAGGTGTACCATTCGAGACAACAATCGATGGCACTATTAAGATAACAATCTCAGCGGTGTCTCGAGTAGGTCAATCCAACCATCCGTGTTCTCTAACACGTGTCCACATTATTGAATCGATATCCACAATATCTATGGTATGTGAAACAGTACCATCAATCAATACATGTGCCGATCAATCATTATTGCTCCTCATAATGATTACGGATCGAGGATCGATTTAGAATAATGTCATACAAACAATGTGTCTCACAGCCAAGTCATACTTGATGAACAAAGTTATGACCATTATTCATGGAACCTGATAAGCTAGTTATCGAAAAGTACATGAACAAAGACGTATTACACAATCATCTCATGATTGATCTAGGGCATATTCCCTTCAAGAGGGTCCAACAGAACGGGATGCTGGGTCAGAGGAGGTCCGTAGCCTGCTGGGCCCGAGCCAAAGCTATGTCCGAACTTCTTTGGCCGGAGCGAGAGCTATCTTGGGCGAAATGGCTGGAGGGCAGCCTCGGCCAGCAGAGCGGATGGGCCCAGAGGAGTCGCGTCCACGGGTGGGGCGGGAAGGTGGCGGCGTACTCATGGCAGTAGTGGGGCCGGCAGGAGCGGCTGCACGGACGGCCCAGTGGGAGGCCGAGGTGTAGCCTGGCCGGAGCGAGGCGTAGCCACCCGGACGCCACCTAGGAGCGAGCCCTGCGAGTCGGCCCAGCGGCCTCGTCGCGAGGACGAGCCACCCATGCGAGACCCGCCGTGGAAACTTGAATCGCGCTTCCCGAGGCTAGCGGGGTTGGGCGGCCGAGGCGGCAAGGGCGCCGAGGTCACGCAAGACCGGCGTGACAATCGAGGTCGCCGCCGGCGGGGCGCCCCCGCTCCCCAACGAGGGCAGAGGAGAGGCGACGAAGCTGGGCGCGGCCGGCACCGACGAAGTCACGTCCCCCGGCGACCTCCACCGTGGGGAGCGTGAGCATGGACGAGGATTGGCGTGGCGGCTGCTCGACGGGGAACGACGGTGAACGCGGCGACGGCGAGGGGACCGGCTTGGAGGCAACTTGGCGGCCGTCGACGTCGGGCGAGCGTGGAGGCGCGCGCCGAGCGGCTCTTTGTCGCCGCGGTGGTGGGGATGATGCCGATCCCCACCAGAGTCCCCAACAGAGGCGGCGGCGTTGTCGTCGTCGCTGCTATCGCAGCGGCGAGACATGATGATACCAATAGTGGATACCTTCTGATCTTTGACACCTGACGATATCTTTGATTCTTAAAAATTCTCAAGGTTTGATAGTATACTCATCGATACCTTTTTGATATATCGATGATACTTGTCTTTTTGAATGGTTTATTACTTGTGTATTGTGATATTTAGTTGAAATTGCGTTATACTTATGCTCTAAATATTACACATCAGTTGATTAATATATTGTTAGATTTAATTATTTAGTAAAAAACGCCTATATTTTTTCAATTATTTAGTAAAAAACGCCTATATAATTGTTAAGGAGGAGCAACCCATATAATTTGTGATAGTCGAGGTAAAGGAATATTAATAGTCACCTGTGCTTCGTATTGAGGCCCGAGCCCGACCCGATGCATTGGTCGGGTTGGGCCGGACTTTTTCAGGCAGGGCCTTTTTAGGTCGGGTTGGACTTCCCATGGCCAGGTCTACTCTTGCCATGTTGCCACTGTGTTGCCGTTAGCCACACCGGTGATGACCATACCCACGTCGTCTACCACATGCACACGAGCAAAACCGTCTGGGCCTGTATGCCTTTGGTGGCCTCAGTGCCGAGCACTTTATAAATAAAAATATATTTTTGGAAAAAAAATTAAAATTATACAGCATATACAATATTTTACAAAACAATCATAGAGTCCTGTGCATTTACGCGGTTAGCTTTGTGTCGGTCCTTAATCGAGCATGGACTATTGTTTTCTATTTCTATTCAAATTCTATGTAGCCTCCGTTTTTATTTTAATGACATAAACATTTTGTTTTAATTTGACATGGACTCTTATTTTGGTTATTTTTTATCCTAAATTTCTTTTTTTAGCTAATAACTCTTTTTTATATTACCTTTTGTTTTGAATTTATGTTTATTTATTTTTTTGCTATAGCGATATGAATTCTTTTTTTTAATCTAATCAATAATGATCGACGGTGTAGATTTTTATCTCTCTCCAATTAACATGGAAATTTCTAGTATTTTAGGATTCATGTGCTTAATTTGTGTGGCTAGTTTTGTAATTGATATGGAACTGTTTTTCTTAATTTTGAATTTTTCTTTTATCGTAGTTAATATGGAACATATTTCTATTATTGTAGCCGATATGGACAATTTTTCTATTTTTTTTATTTTCATGTTTGTTTTTTTGTTGTTGTAGATACAAATTCTTTCTTTCAATCCAACTCGTTATAATATGGTCCTGCAATAATTGATGATGCAAAAAAAAAATCTCTAAATACATGGAATTTCTAGTATTTTTATTAACATAGAAATCTGTAGTATTTTAAAATTAACATGGTGGTTCTATTTTATTCGGTTATATACAATCAGTAATCAGTAGTAGTTAGCTTTATAGATAGATAAATCGACTCAGCGTGCGATTGCGCGTTAACGCTGTGAAGACTTTGAACCCATGTTTGTTGTATGTGAGAAGTCAAGCGCTAATTAATTTCTTTTTTTTTATAGGAGTATATGAGGTTTGAGCACCGGCGCACCGCTTACGTTGATTGGGGGAACTCACGGTGCAAATTTAAATCGATGGTTCCCTTTGACTGGTTCTGCAGGGAACTAGCTTAGCCATGAGTTTTCTGTTCTCGGGCCATGCATGATAGGTCAGCATCTTAAATATGGGTAGTTGTGAATATTTCTTGCAAGACGAATGAGATCTTCTCTTCGGTGCTTCTTTGACTACGAGCTTTCCACGAAGTTTATCCGGTGATTTTTCGTTGGAAAAGCATGTCAAGTTCGGCATCAGCTGCTGTCATGTACTCATGTCTAGCAGCGCTCGTACTGTGCGTGTGCTGAGCAGAGCTGATCAAGCAGTAATTAGCGAATTATTAGCATGTGAATTTTCTTTGGTTCTACCTTCATCGAGCCTTGAGCATCCGACTGAAATGAGGCATTCTTTTGGTCATGGCTCACTCACGAGAATGACCATTACCGTACACGGCATTGGTTTTTTTCGTCCCTTGCCTTCCGACTTTTCCGAGGAAGGGTTTGTGTTTAATTTTTCAAGAGAAAACAGGAGCTCGTCTTTGATTTATTGAAGTTAATCTCTATCTTTACAATCTTAAAGCACATTGTGGTCGTGGTGGTACTGTCAACTTACGATCTGGACCATCTAACGTAGACCGACCTCTACACACCGTTCGATCTCCACGCCTGCCCCTAGGTTTTCCCTGCACCTCCCACGATCCCCCCGCACCTCCCACGATCCCGCTGCCCTCGTCCCCCTCCCACTCGCCGTCGTCCCCCTCCCTCTCCCTCACCCAAGCCGCCGCCCCGGCGTCCTCCGCCACGTTCCCGGCCTCGCGCCGCTGCGCCCGCGGCCCCTACCTCTCTCCCTCCGCCGCGCTCGTGCCTGCGCCCCGTCTCATCCCGCCGCCTCCCTCTCTCCTGCCGCCCCCTCTCCCTCCGCCGCCTCTCCCTCTCTCCCGCCGCCCCCTGTCGCCGGCGCCGCCGGGTAAGCCCCCCCTCTGTGTGTGTGTGTGCGCGCGCTCCGCCGCGCCTGCGCCCCGTCTCATCCCGCCGCCTCCCTCTCTCCCGCCGCAACCCCTCCCTCTCTCACGCCCCCCCTGTTGCCGGCGCCGTCGGGTAAGCCCTCATCTTCAACAAATTGATACATATATTGTTATTCATGGGCATGTCAATTGCAAACATTGGGTGCTGTGAGGTTTCCATAGCCAGCTAAAATTTGAGGAGGCAGACGAGAAGTTCGAGTTAGTTTTGGGATCAACTTCAGAGTGCAGTGTCTTTTACACATCTGGTTTAAGAATGTATCAAATATTTATTGAAGCTGAATAGTAAAGCATAGAAACTCAATTGATCCAAAACCGGATCGCCATACGCAGGGTAAAAAATAATGACTACATTAGCAATGCTAGATGATAAAAGCACAGGTCATCAGAAGAAAAATCCTATTTGACATTATGGTATTTTCCTTCTTTCGATATCATCAGAAAAATCCTATTTCAGCTTGCCACCAACATGGATCAGGTGATGCTCTGTCATGTCATCATCAAGTTTAGTTCAATTTTCTAGGTGTCAGGTAAAGATCTCTGGTTTGAACAGATGAAAGAATTGATCTTCCAAATATTCATAAGGTAACTTATTTTCAGACCGTTCTTAAATTTATATCAAGATCTTTCTATCAAGATGTTTGTTATATTTGACGGAATACTTTTCATTAGGACTAGGTATTACCCTACATCTTTTCATCAGGTGAGAAAAAAAAATGAACGCCATGCTTCTGTAGCATGAGAGGTGGAATCATTGCCCTATGCTTTGCGTGGTTAATTGTTTGTTCTATACTTTTACTTAAATATTTGAGTTTGACCGTTCTTTCAATCTTCGAGAAAGAACTTTTGAAGAGCTCTATTGTTCACTGGTCGTGAAGCCTAGACCTTTGTAGGTTGCAAGCATCCCTGGTCTTCTCGGAATATTTTAAAATGTATGTTTCCAATAACTCACATTAATTTCCTCCTTACTTATTTGAATTTTTTATTTGGTTAATAGTACTTGGCAATCATTGTTATTGCTATCATTTATAGTATGATACAATTAGTAGTCAAACTTGACAATGAAATATACATGACCACTGTCTTCTATTTTTCTTGCAAGTTGCAACACTATGAAATTGATTTGCATCAAGTTTCTCTTTCAATAGGAAACCAGATTATAAATTGCAAAACTTTAGTAATTGGTCCATAAGTATTGATAGGAACACTGAAAAATAAAGATAATAACTTGTAATCTTAGAGTTTATAGTCCTGTTGGTGCTATATTTTCCTGTATGTTTGTGATGAAATTCCCACACTAGAAGCTAAGCTCTATGGTCCCTTTATTTATCCAAAAAGATTTAATAGCATGCAATGGCCAAAGATGGGGTCAATACACTAATAATAATGAAAAGTCTATAAACAGGTACTTTGCCTGAACATTCAAAAATTAGTTAGAGAACCCGCTGTGTCAGGAAATATAATGCAGCTTTAGTCTCATCCATAGACTGGTAATTTAAAAAAGGTAAAATGTTGATCTATGAGTACTTCTGCTTGCATATAGCTTTTAAAAGTTTAAATATACTGTTATGTTCTTATGTTCTAAACGACCCATGGCAAGAAGTTTGGAATGTACGCGATTATGCTTACATATATCTAGAAAAATTTAGTACTGGGTATACATATATCAAAACCTCCATGACAATAATCCACAAAGACAAGGAAGGTAGCTTTCACAATAGCTCAACCCATGTCAATATTTCTCTGCCCATGCTTTTAGAGTTAAAGATAGCTCTGAAAATTTCTAGATTTCACTGGTCTACCAGTAGATGTGTGTTCAGCCTATCATTTTTTTTGTAATACTTAGGACACCACACATTGGTCATAAGATTGTTTTGTAATCAACGACTGATGCTTTTCCTGCTCCCCTTGAACTAGTCGGCGTCTCTTGCCGTGAACAAGCAGCAAGGCATTGATTGTATTTCCAGTTCTTTGTACCTGTTGACACCCAAATTTGACAGGAAAATCGGATATTGTGAAACAGATAATTTCATCGGAATTATTGGGCCGAATCAGAAGATGGGCTTCGCTGACAAAAAGAAGAAGCAATTTCGATAATATCAAGACTCCGGAAAGATTACGAAGATTCAATCTGAAAACGCCTTCAACGGCTTAGTTGCGAAAAATTAGGTCGTGTCGGTATCGGTTTTGTAATAGTATAAATAGGATCCTAGGTCTCGTAAAAACAATACGACATACACAAAACACAACTACTTTTTTCGAATCCAATCGATTTCGTCGAAAGGTTTCAACTCGTAGGTAGAGCTATCTCGATGGAATAATTGATTCTCTTCTTGTAACCCGTATGCATGGCTGTATCATCTGGATCTCATGTATACAAAGCATGTTAGACTGTCTCGGATTTTTCCGATCTTTAACATGTTCTCGCATGTTACGCTGTCTCGTTCAATCGATCTGTAATATGTATTTATCTTGCAATGCCAATCGTCAATTACCTTATGTGCTTTTTCTGAATGCGATGTATGCAACTGTCTCGTTTAATCGATCTTGTGTATACTTGTTTTAGGATTCTGCATGTGTAGTTATTTGCCGACCAGCGTTGTATTTATCTATATTAGCTCTAAACCTTTAAATCGGTTTATAAGTTTGCATCTAGATTTAGATCTGAATGCTGTCTTGGCTTGACCAATCTATTCAATCTATTCCTTAATTTAATCTAATAAATTGACCAGAAGATTTATAGCTAATTATATTCACAAAATAACAAAAAAGAGATGAAAAGATTCATGTTTAAATGCTCATTTACATTTATCACTCTATCATGCGTTAAGCCGATAGAATTTCAATCGGATTCTTTAAAGCCGATTCGTAAAAACCTGATCTGGCTATTTATTAAAGCAGATTAGGGCCACGTCACTGACAATTTATTCCTTGTCAATTTACAGGTCAAATTGACTGGCATGCTTGGTTCTTGGTTGCGACGCAAGCCCAGACTTGACGCTTCCGCACATCTGTTCGCGAAGATCTCACTTTTCATGTCAACAATACCATTTGACTGTTTGCTTATAGCTTATCATATATCAGATAGTTACTCTAGCCGGACATATTGCTTAATGCATTCAACTTGTGAAACATATTGTAGTTGTATCTTGACTCAGTTATATGGTATTATTCAGTTAGCGTGCTATTGCTTAGATTGTTTTATTCTCTTGACTTATTTTGCTTGCTGGAATGAGCTTGATGGCTACTAGCTGGAGTGAGCTTTGCTAGATAAGAGCTTCCAGATTCTTGCACACGCACCTTCAGGTTACAAGTGAGTTCTATCTCTTTTGATCCGAACAGCCACGCCAACATACTCGAGGAGTTCAGCATTACCTTCATGGAGGAAATGAGGATGGTATGCTACAGAGAATGGATTCTGTGTGACGGGTGTTTGTGGAGTTCAGTGTTTTTCTGATTGTACTTCTAATTTTGGGTTGTTCGATGCAAAAATTCAGATGAGCCTTGGGCTGAGGCTGTGGTCGTATGTGCGCGAGGAGGCTTCTCATGGAAGGTTAACATTGCATAGCCTTTGACCATGTTCATGTAAAATTATATATGGTTTGGAACGCTGTGTGCTGACAGAATGGGGTCTATTGCTGTGCTTGTAGAAAGCTCCGATTGATCCGTTCACAAAAGAGAGCTGTAAGCCCTCAGCTTTTCAGGGTGTATCGCTTGGTGGTATGGGGTGCCTCCACTTGAACCCCTGTTCTATGCCTTTGGTCGTATTTTGTTATGTTTGCATCATGGAAGGTTTATTTTTGATATCAATAGATTGCAAAAAAAATTTCATGAGTGGTAGCATTTTGAGAGGTTTCAGGGGAGAGTTCAAGAATTGGCACATCATTCCTGGTCTATGTGAGAATTCGCCGGTCATGGAGAACCAATTTTATGTAATTCTTTCATCTTATCTTGCTGCTACTAATTAAATATTTTTATTTATATTGAGAGCTTCCTACCAAGTGTCATAGTTTAGTCCTTTGTTTCAATGAATGTCCTTCAGAGCTGCATTTATACTTGTGATGTTGCTGTTGTACATAAGTGTGAAATTGTGAGCTGTTAATAGGCTTATTTGGAGAATTTTTAAGATAGGATGACATTAGCTGGCTGCTATCACATTTTTCATAGATTAATTAGTGATAGTTTGGAATTGTCGTTTTCTTTCTCACTGTTGTATATTTGTTAGTAAATTGTTGTCAATTCTTGCTTTTCATATTTTCTCGCAGGCTTGTACACCAACTAGAGTATATTTTAAAATTATAAAAAAAAACTTAAGCTATTTTTCCTTGGTGCACGATGATATTTAAACTTGCATGGTGTATGATGATATATTTGTTCTAGAGATGACTGGCTGGTGTTGTAAAGATTGTTAAGCGATTCATGCTTTCAGCAGGGCAGAGGGTGAAGTAAAGAATGAAGGATCTACCCCAAATGAAGTTGAAGAAATGGAGCACCAGGAATAACCTTGGGCACAACGCAAGGCATGGATTTTTGCTATCGTTGCCTCTCCACCAATAGACCAGAGCATTTCTCACTGGTTTAATTTTCATTTCTCAATGATGGTATAGTTTCCATCTTTCTGTCCATACCAATAGCTGTGTTCCTGTGATTACAGACAGGGCAGGTATTGCAAAACTTATTGCTCTCAAGACAGGCATCACCTGTCTTGATGCCTAATTTTCCATTAGGTTTCTCTGTCATTTGCAATTGTGCTATCCACATGTCTTGGCTGTAGCTATTCTTACTTATGCAGACAAAGGCCCCAATAGAGGAATGTCGTAAGAAAATCTGTCTTGTTGATTCAAAGGTTAATTTTGTGGAGTACATGGTTATTTTCACTATTTTTGACTCATAAGTTCAGCTATTTTCTGCTTGCTAACTGTAGATGCTAATCAATTAATAGGGCTTGATGCTGTCAATGTATGTGTCCCCTTGAGAAAAAAATCTAATAAATATGCCTCTTATTCTTGGTCACCCGTATCTTACAGGATTCATTTATGACTCAAATGTGCCTTTTGTAGCCTATCAAACCAACAATGCTGATTGACACATTAGGAAAGGGTCAAACTTTCACACAGGAGTTTGTTGAAGCCATTTCCTCATTTAATGAGGTAAAATTCACCATGTCAACATGTTTTGTCCAAGTCTATTGATCTAATAAAATTAGAAGCTGATGGTGCTCTGTAAAAAAACTTATAGATGTCAATCATTCTCGCCTTGTCCAACACAACGTCATAGTCTGAGTGCGCTGCTGAGCAAGCGTACACATGGAGCAAGGTAATGATATATATCGGCATTCAGGAGGCGCATCACCTTTTTCGAAAAACATCTGTTCATAAAGCTATGTAATGTTGTCTATAGCATGTTTCTGCATTAACAGCCTGAATTCACAAGAACGATCAGTGTTTGCAGCTGAAAGCCCATTTGGTCCAATAGAGTACACCGGCAAGATACATGTGGCTGGCCAGGTTTGGGACATGAACATTGCTTAGGTTATTGCATAGATTTTGTTTGTTTCAAGTGGTTTGAACTATGTAACCCTGTACTGTACCAGGCATACAAACAAAAATGCCTATATCTTCCCAGGGTTCGGCTTTGGTGTGGAGATGTCTGGCACAATTCGTGTGCATGTTTTTTAAATTTTTTTAATATGCAGATGAATATCAACAAGCTTTTTTTTAATCTTTGGAGAAGTCTATTTTTTGTATGCGGTGACAACATAGTGTAAATTCATGCATTTCTTCTACTAAAAAGTGGACCGCATTTGTTGAGATTGACGTGCGATGTGTACAGTTCTCCAGCAAGGTTTAGGTTATTTGTTCTAATGATGCAAGTGTGTGTACTTATCTTACTCTACAATCAAGTTTGGGATTTTTTTAGGACTGTCTGGACGTGCATACTCAGATATTTCGTTTATTATTTATGTATTCCCTTCTCTTTAAAGGTCCGTGGCAAAGCACGGGCATTGTACTAGTTAAGAGGAAACGTCGCAAGTAAAAAAAAGTTATAAACATGAAGGATTAGAAACATCCAATTATAAATCACTCCGGAAACTGCCCAATGCTTACTTCTACCCCCTCTGCCTGAGGAACCTAGAAACTCCATAGCACCTCTTCCTCGAATGCAGCTTCAGCTCCTTCCTCTGGACACGCCTTGCCGCTTCGCTTCGATTTTCCTCGTTGGACCCGTCACACTGGCAATGGAAATCCGACCTCCCGCTTTGGTGGGAAATTGATGTCGCCCAGGATGCCAACCCAAAAGCGACCCTCTCCATTGCCATCGGCACCATTTGGCATCTCTGGCTCGAGCGGAATAACCGTGTTTTTTGCTCGTCGGAACGACCACAGGACGTTGTCTTTCGACCACTTCTAGATGACCTGCGGCTGTGGGCAACCGCAGGAGCTGAAAGTGCATCTAGGCTCTTAAGTGATTTTGGTGATTAGTGAATAACAATTATAGAGCTAATATTTCTATTGGAGAATTGTACACAGAGGTTATACAGGTTAAATCCATGAGATACATGTTTACATGTGATGGTATACCCCTCAAACATGGATATATTGCAAGAAGGAATCAAGACTAGTAATTATTTGTAAATCTTTATTTATTGAGGCATAGGGATGCCGTACTATAAAGAGAGATGCAATGGAGAAGCTTATAAAGGTTTCTAAGTGCTCAAAATAGGTATCTCAAAGTTCGTGTGAGTTTTCCACTCCAAATACACCATTAGAACATCCAACCCTATACAGAACCTACACCATCAGAACATCCGACGAGGGTCGGAACATCCGATGGTGAAGCCAGACTGCCAGTTTTTCATGCCATCTAGTGAGCAGTCCATCGAAACATCCGACGCGGGTCGGAACATCCGATGGCTGTCGGAACATCCGATGCAGGATTAACTGCAGCAACGGCTACTTTTCGGGATTTCCTACTTAAAGCCTTCTCTAATACCTGCCAAAAGGTTACTGATCCCCTGATTTGAACCTAATACATCATGTTCATCATCTCTCAAAGTTTTAGCCTTTATCTCTCTCTTGTTCATCTTGTGAGATCTAGATCTAGAGAGATCAAGGCATCTAAGTGCTTCACGAATTAGAGTTGTCCAATACTTGAGCACTTAGCGATTCCTAATTTCTTCATTGCATTTGTTACTCTTGAAGGTTTGAAGGGCTCCTAGACGGCTAGGTGTTATCGGTGAGCCGCCGATCTTCGTGTGGTGTGCCTCCGGAGTTTGTGAAGATGAGAATCTACCTTCGCAAGGAAAAGGATTCAACTAGTGATCGCCGGTGAGTGCTGTGTGCTTCGCCGGGAGGGGATTAGGGTCTTGGTGATCCGGGCTTTGTGCTTTCCCTAACGGTGAGTAGGATCTCCCTTCAAAGATCCGAACATCGGTAAACAAAAATCGCGGTGTTTTTTTCGTCTTGGTCTTGATTTGTTGTTTTTACTATTGGTGTTGGCCTGTTCTGAATATTTTTGAATAGATTTAACCTTGGTTTTGTGAGAAATTAGTTTTACTGGAGGTTTTCGACAAATCCAGAATACCCAGAATCGGAACATCCGACGTCCGTCGTAACATCCGACCCAGATCAGAACATCCGACGCAGGGGTTACTAGATCAGGTCGGAACATCCGATCTCCATCGGAACATCCAACGTGCTGGTCACTGTTTGAGTTGTTTTAATTCCGCAATTTTGTTTTATTCGCCTATTCACCCCCCTCTAGGCGGCATAGCAATCCTTTCAGGAGCGCATTTTGTAATCTCTTAATTCTTTGTTTGTCCTCTGGGGGGAGGGCTTTAAAACCCCTAACTCTGTAAACCTCTTCTCTTTTGATCAATAGATGGCAGCTCTCCTGCCCTTTGCTCAAAAAAAGATCACTCTGGAAAATCGGAGTTTATCCTCAAAGTTATTGATGAAAACATCTCGGCAAATATCAATTGTTGGAGAGCAAAACATTTAGCTCAATCCAAATATTTTTAAAGACATGTTTAATAGTGACCCTATTTTTTGACTCTGTCACCATGTAAATGATGAAATTGCACATGGAACACTCTAAACTTAATGTATTTGTTGTAGAACATGTGTTGTCGCTAGCATCTTGTAGCAAATGGGATGAAATTTAGAGTGCCCTAGAACAAGATTTCTCTATATAAAGAGGGTCATGTATAGTAAAAATATGGTTATGTGTAAAACATAATAAAATAATATAAAATAGGGTTAGGATAGGGCCAATTCAACCCCTCTTAGGCATCCAGTACCCTACAAAGGATTAGCACAAACCCATCTTCGTCAACCTTGAGTGATTTGGCTAATCCTATCTCCAAGAGCCTCTCTAAAAGCCCCCAAAAACCATAAAAATTCCCACATATTTCTCAGGTCATGACACCCTCATTTGGTGGAAGCACACCCAACCATCCACATAGGCTTTATCTCTCATTACCATTTTGGCTCAACTGTAATACATTAAGACACTGGGTTTTCACTCTCACATAGCATGGTTTTCAAACCAGGTCAAACATGACACTTTGTAACCTATTTTAATCTATATTGATCTACAAAATGATCAATGACCTAAACTACTTATCCTTGCGCAGTTGCGCTGCGGTTTCTCCAAAACCACCATTCTCTGCTTCCTTTGTTGCCAACTCCGCCACATGTGAAACTCCTCTTGGACCACCTGGGCTTGTGCACCACGAAGTCTTCATATCCAATCTCCTTCATCCACTCGCCTAGATACAATAAGCTCACTTCAACCCTCGATCACCTAGACCATGGATCACCCATCCACTCCGATCACCTACACACATGAGACAAGAAAACAAATTTTCAAAAACAAATATCTCTTAATGTACATTAATCCAAGAGCACATACGCTGCACTAAGCCATCGTGAACCTATCATAAAGCACATACCAAACAAAAACAATTAGCAAATCCAACACACATGACAATGTGCAGTTAAATCGCTGCAAAGTAGTGCTCTTAAATTTTATATTATAAATTTTACAATTGCTCAAATGGAATGGTTGCCAACAAAAAAAGATGTGTCACGAAATTCTCTACAATTTTCTTATTACACATAATTTTTAGAGTACCGGAAAGTTCAAAATTATTCAAAGTTGTGAGCTATGCGACCTGGTCTACTACAGCATTATGCCAGACCTTGCTATTCTGCAAACAACATGTTCATGCCGGACCAAAGTCCAGAGAGCTTTGGTCTGCTACTGCTTCGTGCCGGACGACGTTGGTCCGTGAAGTTTGGAACCCTCCTCAGAAGTTTGGAGCATGGTATGGGCACGATGCTAGCGTAGACACGACTCAAGGCCCTGATGCCAAGCTGGCGGCATGCGGGATGGGCTCAAAGCCCAGTGTTTTTTCCGGGAGAAAGTGCCACTTTGCTCTTCGAATTTTGCATTTGACTTAAAATGGTACTCCCTCCAGTCACAAAAAGAAGTCGCCCTTCACTTTTGCACGTCTCTGACCATTCGTCTTATTTAAAAATTTTTATAAAAATATAAAAATATAAGTCATATTTAATAATAAACTAAATCACAACAAAATAAATGATATTTACATAACTTTTTTGAATAAGACGAATGATTAAAGATGTCTCCAAAAGTTAACGGCGACTTCTTTTTATGACCAGAGGTAGTACTCTCTAAGGTCTAATACCGCTCGTGTCAGCCCTTTCTATTTTTCAAATCGTGCCAATTTAACCTGAGCAATCGAAACTAGATTTTAGGATGTTTTTCGTGACCGGACATCAGCGTGGCCATTTTTGCTTATGTCGGTGCCATATGTGGCTAGGCTCGAGGGATAGGCGGGACCTAAAGACGAGAGAAGTCAAAGCACGTGGAGTCGAAAACGCGCAGCGCGGCAAGGCTCTACACCTACAGCATGTTGTTGGAAAAGCAGGGCGTTAATATCATATCAGAAGACACCGGAGACACGATGTTTGATAACATAGTTCGGCTCTCAGACCATATATGCGGGGCTATGATTATGAGTGCTCCCCCCAACAACGCAGCATACCAATCGGCGAGGTCACGGTCATAAGCCAATCGCAGCCACCTGCTTGCCTACGCTGCTAATTTGATTGTTACATGTTACACCAGGGGTGCCCCTATTTACACAGGAGTCAGGGTACAAGTTCAAATCTAACATGACCACCCCTTTCTATTACAATTCAAAGTATGTTAACATATTTGCACACATATTCTATACCAACTCTAATACACGATGCGGCTACCCGAGGTCTACAGCCTAACAAAGCGCAGGGGGGAGGCAAATGCTTTGGCCAGACATGGGCTACGCAGGATCTGGTGGGCCCACCTGAGCATGTGGACCCCCACTCACAAGGGTGAAGGTAAGAAAGTGGAACGGCGGCGACGGCAGGTGTTGCAGGAAGCTGAAGTAGCACATCGCTTGCTTCAAGGCCGGCAAATGTGACCTTACCCCGCGAGCATCAAGATCTTCAGCAGCACCGCCACGGTGTGGGAGCGACTACGCTGACGCTTGGTAGGGGAGCCGGTTGAGGGCCCCTACGGCTATGGACGCCACTGCTGTGGCTGTTGCATCGATGACCAACACGGCCACCATGGGGTCTTCGTCTTCATTAGCATCGTCGTCATAAGAGAGGAGAGGGAACAACACCACTGATGGAAGATTTGGCCACAGTTGCCCGTGAATGGCGGCAACAAGTTCTGGGAAGCTAGGACGCTGGTTGTCCACCGTTGGTTGCCCGTCGGTGCGGCTCGCCAAGGCGGAGTAGTCTTCAATAGTGTACAGAACTCGATTGAACGTGGTGGTGTTGTGTGAGAGGGTGCGGGGAGGCAAGCGACACTACGCAAGCCCTCAAAGAACGAAGATGGGTCAACCATGGTGAGGTTGGCTTCCAAGGAATGGAGTTGGGGTCTGGAGTCCGAGCCCAAGCCTCCTACGCGAGGCAGCGGAAGCAACCACTGGGCGTAGGCTAGTGGCTACGTAGGGCACCTACGTGTTCTTGTCGCTGGCGGCATGGCCAGGAGACTCTCGGAGAGGGAAGGCGTAGGCGATGCTACCAAAATTTCTGCCACACTGGTGTGCCAAGGTTGGGGGTGGGCAATGATTGTGGCAGGGAGTAGGGCTTGACCATCACGAAGTGCAATCCCGGGCCAGCGACGAATGAAGACGCTTGGAAGGAGGAGTTAGAGGCGCCATCAACCACACACAGAGCTGGGAGGTAGAGGTGGGTGCACGGCAGTAATGGGGTAGGAGAGGGGGCGGAGGAAGCAATAATGGTGGTACCAGCGTCAGGACAGGAGGGAATGTCTGGGCCACCCATATCCCAGACAATGGGGCTCCTTGGAGCACACTTTGCTAGAGGCTCTGGAAGGACACCATGGGTGGGCTCGCTTGTTGGAGGAAGAGGCGATGGGGTCGCGGTTGCTGGAGAGGCCAACATCGGTTCGGACACAAATAGGGAAGGAGGGGGAGAGGGTAATCATTGTCGTTGGAGTGGTGCACGACGTAGGCAGGGGGTGGCCACCGCCATCGAGCTGAAAGCCGGCGCGGGAGAGGTGATCGTCGCTGTCGGACTGACAAACAGCGCAGGAGCGGTGGTCGTTGTCGTTGGGTTGGTAGACGTAGGGGAGAAGGGGCTCATTTTCATCGGTTGCATGCTAGCTTCTCCTTTTCTACAATTTTCTCCACGTCTTCCTTTTTTTATGAGAATGTCGATGATAATAAAAAATGAGAAAATTGCACTATTGCCCCCCTGAACTTGCAGCGATTCTCATTTGATCCCCTAAACTTAATTTTTAATTTCCATCCCCCTAAACTTGTCTATGTTTGCACGGTTGCCCTAAAACCGTTAGGGAAACCGTTAAGTACTGTCGTGGTGCTTACGTAGCCGTTAACTGTTGATGTGGCTGCCACATGTCAGCTGAAGGATGACATGGAAATCCACATGGCTAGTTATTGATTAAAAATTTCATAAAAAGTACAAAAAGAAAAATCATAAAAATTCAAAAAAATGAAAAATGAAAAAAATCAAAACAAATTATAAAGATTCGAAAAAACCCGGGAAAATCATAAAAAACCCAAAAAATGAATTTTTATCTATTTTTTATATTTTTTGAATGGGTTAATTTCACTGTTGCCATTATTGAACAGCCCGGAACCACGGATGCCATTTTTCGATTGCCTCAAGCAGAGATGCCATTTTTCGATTGCCTCAAGCAGAGATGCCATTTTAACAGTTTTCCTCTCCCAAACGTGCCATTATGGGGCTTTACAGGGTAAAATACATGTTAATACGCAAGAAATACGGGGCTGACAGGTGGGTCCCACCTGTCAGCCCCTCCACCTTCTTCCTCCTCTCTCTTCTCCACTGTTTCTCTCTCTCTCTCTCCGAGCTTGGCCGGCCGGCCGGCGACGACCCTCGACCGCCAACACGGCCCCAGAGCCCGCCGCCGCCGCCGACGGAGCCCTCGCCCGCCGCCCTGCCCAGACACTGCCGCCGCCGCCAGAGCCTCAGCCTGAGCCGCTCCCGGCGGCTCTCGCCTCACGCCGCCGCCTCCTCCACAAGTTCGCCGGCGAGGTGCTCCTCCGCCGCCGCAAGCTAGGGAGGAGCGTCCGGGAAGGAGACGGCCGACGACGAGTTAGCGGCGCGCATGGCGCGGAGGTGAGCGCCAAGCGCTCATGGCGGCGGTAGAGGGAGGCCAAATTGGCGGCGAGACGACGGGGGCGGTGAGGAGACCTCAAGTTAGCTCTAGGACGCGCCTAATGGATCAATTCGATTCATGCAAGCTCAATTTGGGATTTCGACGTCACGCCGATTCATCGCCGAGCACGATTCCGGCCGAAGCTCGCTTGCCGCCGAGCACGACGGAACGACGGCGGCGAGGGCAAGCTTCGTTGGAGGCGGTATGGGGAGAGAGAGAGAGAGGCGGTGGCGCGGGGAAGAGGAGGGGCGGCGGAGGAGAAGCTCGCCACGCGAGCTTGTGGGAGGAGGAGGCGGCGGCGCTGGGCCGAAGCCGAGAGGAGCAACAAGCGTTGGGGAGCAACTTCGTCGGCGGTCTGCAGGGCTACTGCACAGGCAGGCAGGAGCAGGCGGCGGGAGCGAGATAGGAGGATTGAGGAAGAAGAAGGGATAAAGAGTATGACATGTGGGACCCACTGTATAAAGGTATTTCTATATGTATTTGTGATAGGTATTATCTTGTAAAGCTCCAGAATGGCACGTTTGAGAGGAAAAACTCGTTGAAATGGCATTGCTGATCGAGGGCATCGAAAAATGGCAAGCGCGGTTTCTGGGTGTTTCATAATGGCACCAGTGAAATTAACCCTTTTTGAATTGTTTCTAATTTTTACTTTTTTCCTATTTTTCATTTTCTTTTGAATTTGTACTTTTTAATTTATCTTTTTTTTATAATTTTATGAATTTTTACATTTTTTGTGAATTTTATGAAATTTTTTAAAAAAATTCCTGAGCCGACAGTGACATAGTATGATGAACTCTAGCCAGCCAGCATTAGATACTGTCCAATCCAACGGAAATTTAAGTACGCTTGACTCGTGGAGAAATTATGCTAGGCCTTAATTTCCATCTTCAAACAACTTGTTCACAAGCTGCATGTTGGAAGATATGGGTTTCCTTCTCCGTGTGTAGAACAGACAGGCGTCGAGTCTCACTCATTAAACGCTAGCCATATGCAGATAACTGGCCATCCGGACGCCCAGTTGGATTTGCCTAACTGTTGGCGTCTGTCGGCCTTGTTCTTTTCGCTTAAATTAAAATTAGAAACGTGAATTGTTTTTTCAAAAGAACTATGTAGCCATTTTTGCAGGTTTAGATAGTTTTTTAGATTTTTTGAAAACAATTTTTTATAATGTTTTGGACTCACCAAGTCTTCTCTCGAGTGATTACTATTTTCTTTATTAAAAATTTCAGCAACTCTAACTGAAAATATGCGCCGGACTGCACACACATAACACACACGTTATACCATTCTAGATAATGATGATGACATCGTTAAAGACCAGACAGAATCAGTACAAGATATCTCGATATCTTGTGCAAGAGGGGCCAACGATTGTTTCAGTTTTTTTTTTTCACTAGCACAAACGCATATTGCGAGTAGATCAAAATGAATACCAACGGTGAAGGAGATAGTCATACATAGGGTCTTTTATGGTACACAAAAATTAATATAAGTCGTCTATTTTTTATCCTATGGTTTAGATTCATTTTCTTTGGCCCACGGGAGGGGGCCTTTATCTCCTCCCACCCTGCAATTCCTCTCTTTTTTTTGATAAATACAATACAACTCTCCTGCCGTTTATTAAAAAAAACTGGATAATATAATATATGCAGGGTGAAATAGTAACTGTTTTGTTTTAATATTTTTTTACAAGGGTGCAAAAAATTAAAACGAATATTTGAACATACTGATTTGATTTCCATTAATCATATAGATTTGATAGATCAAATGAAGTGTAGGATTTGGAATCAATTTTCAATGACTTCGCATTATGATGTGACCTTGTCCATCGTAGATATGACTAACACTACGTCAATATGGTGGTCATTAAGATTTTCGTTGACTACTCCGCCAGCATGTACGTCGACAAGTTTTCAATTGACTACTTCATCTTCGACCTATTCATCTACAACAAGTTGGCGAAACTTCACAGTATTGTCTACATCATCTACATCAGATATGATGGCATCATTAACTACATGGCATCATCGACCCCCACCATGCCCGGGTCGATCACGCCGCCAGCTTCATCGACCTTCGGACAAGGCGTCGCCGCCGCCAGCAGTTTGGCCTCCGCCTTCGCCGCTAGCAATTCGGTCTCCACTGTGGCCACCTCCCCAAGCTCAAGACGTATTCACGAAAGGCGCATCTCCTTCACTTTCATGCCCTCTGGTCCCACAAGCCACGTCGTTGCAAGGCCGGTCCACGAGAGAGCCGAATTTGTTCACGAGTCAGATTCGTTCATCTCCGCGTAGCCAACTTAAAATGGATGCCTCGGACGCATACAAACTCCGTTTTAGATGTTCTTGATATGCATGGAGAAGCCCTCGACGAGATCTTTCCAACGGATCTTGTCCCACATAAAAATTCCTTACAGATCAACGGGAATCGTCGAAAAAAGATTACAATCAGAATCTGCGGCATTCTGCCGTGCGCTACGACGCTCCACTTTCGGCCCATGGCCCGTGTACCCCTAGGGGCTACGCCCCAAACCCTAGCCGTCGCTCCTTTCACGCATAAAACCACATAGATGTCATAGTTAGACTTGAGATTTGCTTATATTGTTCTATCGTTGTAGCTTCGCCGTTTACCAGTTTGCGGAATCCTAACTTGTGTGGTTAATCGGTAATCTGTAATTTGTGCTTGCATCTACCGCGTTCTTGCTTGTGTTCTCGATTCGCTTGCAGGAATTAACCTTTGTGGTGAGGTCAACCGCGCCTTGATGTGGTTGAAAGAACGGAGACGGTGGTGCTGCGATTGCAGGATTCGGTCAGATCTGATCGGAAGCAGAATCGTTTACGTCGAGTTCTCTACCAATCGAGTTTATCTTTCCTGTTGAAAGATCGGGACCCCGTTCCCTATCACATCAAGAGCAGCTTGCAACGACCATGATTAGATAATACAAGACAGTTTAGTAGTATAGACTCTGATTGCACAAAACAATAACATAAATTGCTTTAATCCATAAATCTAATTTCCATCGATTAAAGCGATCAAGTAATTAGTTCTACAATTGGCGACATTAAAATGAATCATTTCTTCAACGTTGCTGCAGCTACCGTTGGAAGTAACAACCTTCTTCTCATGGAGTTCGCATAGAAAATGCATCCTCTGTAGTTCGTAACTTTATAGTTGCGCCACTACAGGTGGGCCCTGTCTGTGTGGGGTCCATGTGTCAGTGGGTACAAATTATGGTTCAACCATAGAGGATGGCAGGATGCCCGTTCGTGGGCCTGGTGCTAGGAGCAGGCATCATAGCGATTACATGTTCCAACCCCAAGCTATCAGACCTAACACAAGTGCACCACACCATCAAGGATCAATCCCATGAGTATATATTGACCTAACACAAAAGTTTATACATACATTACATAAAAAAATAGTATTGTTGTTGTACTACTAAAGACGTGGCAAAAAAAAAACTCTTCTCTAATTTAAAAGTTTATAATAGAGAATTTAAATCATCTAATTAACTTGTTAGCATTTATACAAACGCGCGTGGTAGCTAATATAAATTGCTTGACTGTCCCAAATAATACTGTTTCGAAAAGACTAAAAAGGAGGGGGAAAAGAAGCCACCACGTTCGTCTACATCACCAAATTATTTCACCCGTTCGATCAACAGTGGGACCAAATTATAACGGCCAAGATCAATCAACGAAATTCTCACATAAATCAAGAAAAAAAAAGATCTATGTCATTGATCTTGTGGTGCCGGATTATAATGGCTTAGATTAAAAGAAGAATATTAGAAATTTGGATTAAATACTAAAGATGATATAATATGGTTATTTTATCCGTTTAATCAACTGTGAGACCAAATTATAATAGGATAGATTAATCAAAGAAAAAAATAAAAGATCTATGTGGCTTAGATTAAAAGAAAATATTAGAAATTCATATTAATATTAAAATTAATATAATATATTAGAGATAAACTCTAAATCCAATCTGATATGTTAGGGATAGATTATGAGTTAGAGATAAACACTATATATCAAAACAAATCTAGCCGCGCAAACGCGCAGGCCACCTCGCTCGTTACTTAGATGATAGTATAAATTAGTCCTTTTATTCCTCAAAGCCTAAGGGTGGGAAGTCCACAAAACGCACCGTTAAAATGAACACATATTAATTCACACAAGGAAATTATTTGCAGATCAAATGCCATAATTAACACCCAGTTGACGGAAATCAAATTTCAGGAAATAAAATTTTTATTCAACAACTGTCTCACTTACAAAATATCATTCTAAACAATACTCGTAACTGAGGTACATTACAAAGCAATGATTATACACTTATACAAATAAATTTATATGCTACGACTATTTTCTTCTTTCTTCTTTTCTTTTCTCCTCTTATCCTCATATCTATTATCCCGAGGTCGTAGACTTGTCCAAGCCGTCGCCGTACCATCTTCAAACTCCGTTCGTATCCTTGCCTCACTGCATAAACACTAGCACATTAAATAAGTCACAGTATTACAAAGGGATCAAATTCAACGACAAGTTAACGCTCATTAAAGAAAATCGTAGGCCGTCAGAATTCTAGTAGCATTATGCTCATAGGGACACCAGGTCGTCCGGGGCCAACAGGTCTCCCTCACTGCTACATTATCATCATCCGGCGATTAATACTTACCTAGTATGCCAAAATGACTATCACAGATCAAAAGTAGCATGATTAATCATGCCCAACAATGGAAGATAGGCCTAGGATAGTGTATCATAGCAGCAAGAGCATGAAAAACCCAAATCACAGCCACATAAGACGAACCGAGCAGCAGCCAGGAGAGCAGTGGGCTGCCCTACATGCAAGGGCTGCATGCAGCTACATGCAGGGACAGCAGTAAAGAATCACTGCTTAGATAGAAAACCACCCTGCCCATAGTTTCCTTTCCTGGAAACCACCAAACCAGCAACCAAGCAACACATGGCAGCAACAGAGATACGTGGAGGATGCTCAGCAATGCCACTAGCCAAGCATTCCCCATTTAGCCTAGAGAGCACCCAACACTCTACTCCATTTCCATCCTTCTACCTCTGGTAAGTACAGCAAGAGCCGGTGAAACCATAGAAAGGGAGGACAGCAAGCATCTAGGAGGAGGTGGCAGAAAGCCCCCAGGAACAAGGAGAAGGAGAAGGTAACACGGCAAGCAAAATAGTAGCAAGAGATCAAACTTAAGGAATAAATCTAAATCATCCGATTGAGAGTGACCGACTGGAGCACGGTACCAAGTACTGGGTTGAAATAGAAGGCAAACAAATTCCTTGATGTTGAATAGTGTATTTTAGTATACTTTAATTTTTGCCTTAATCACCTCTAGCATGTATTGCATTTAGTAAATTTTGAATTTAAAAAGATAAATTGCCTTGAAATATACTAGAAGTGATGGCCTGATCAATGGAGCGATCAAGTCGTTAGAAGTATTATGGTGGGTGAAGGGTGCCCTGGAAAGATGCAGAGGACAGCCCTTCATATGATAGAATATAAGGACAACCATCTATCACTCGGATAATGAGCCGTATAAAAATCGTATCAACCTTAGTTCCGCGTAGCGGTCAGAGAAGGCTGGCTATGTGGTGGTTACCGTCTCCACAATGGGTAGGTAGATAAATAGGAGGGGTGGGTGAGCATACCCAGGGTGAGCGTACCCATGGTGTCCCCGACCATCGGCAATATATTATGCCGAGATGATACTCATTGGTCGGCGTTAGGAATGACTAAAGCGGAGACGAGGATAAGTGATGGAGGACGAGGTTGTGAGTAAGGTATGTCTAAAGAAAATCACCATCACTTATTCTACGACCAGGATGGAGACGTAACCTACCTGTATAGAGTAAGCACTATGAGCCCCAAAGTTAATCGGGGCGACTCCGGGAAAAGTGATACAAATCTGCGTAGGGTAAAATCATGAATTCATGACAGTCTCCTGGAATGGAGATTACGGAGGTTAAGTCCGTCTCAAATACGAGTGCTAGTAGCTCCTTCTTAAATTAAAACAGGACAACTCTTTAAAATTAAATGGTATTTTAATAGGGTAATGAAGTGGGGAAAAGGCGACTGGAGTAGGTATGCTCAGTCTAAGAAGAGTTTTCTTTTAATTACTTAGAATGGATAAACATTGCTATTATTGCTTGATAAGTATTTTGTACTCACCCTTGCTATTAAACCCTTACTTAGATGTGATTCTGGAAACCTACGGTGGTGAAAGCCAAGAAAATCCTATCACTGAGGAACATTACGAAGAGGAGCCATATTCTAAGAATATGAGCCTTGTAGAAGACTACCTGTAGACCATGCGTGTGTGTGACGGGGCCTCAAATTTGCTTACCTTTGAAACCCGTCCTGTGGAACAGCACTAGTCCCTGGATCAGTACACTAGTGCCACGCATCACATAGCTGGATCATCACATACAATGTTGAACGAAATATATTACAAGATGAACATGGTTTACAAGTGCTGGTACTAAATACATCGATATGTCTTGTAGACAGTTATATTACAATAAAGATGTTATTTAGGCGGAAGCTACATCATGATTTTAAGTGAAGATCCTAGTCTATGTATATGACCTCCGGACCGCAGGAGAGCCTATATCTGGCGGGGATCATCGAACACTGGATCTCCATCTTTGCGGCACACGTATTCCCCATCTTCATGGTCTTCATAATCTAGAAGAGTGAGTGGGTGCGAGGGTAAGTGCGCAATCAAACCGCACTTGCAAATTAACACCGTCCTTAATGCATAATGGTGACAAAGGCTATATGGTGGGGTTTTGGTTATTTTCTTTGCAGAAAAGCCAATTTTTGAATTAACATATATAAATGTCTATACCTAGCTATTTTTTAAAGAACATCTCCAAAAAGATGTCGAGGAGAGATTGTAGTAAAAATTCAATAAATCCAACTCTCAAGCCACACAGGCAAACCCAAAGATCCAACTCTCAAGCCACACAGACAACCCAAAGATCCATACTCCATCTCCCGTCACATAGACTTTCCCCCATAGCTTCATACTCCAGTTTCCAGTCACACAGACTTTTCCACATAGCTCCATACTCCAATTTCCATCTCTTCATTTATATATAGTTACCACACACAGTAGTATAGTTACCACATAGTAATATAGTTACCACACAGTAATATAGTTACCACACAGTATAGTTACCACATAGTAATATATTTATATATAAGTATCACACAAGATTATTCTCTTTATCACACAGAATCTCTTCCGGGTCCACCCTGCTCGTCATCTTTCTCTTCCATCACTCTTTTTCCACAATTCCCATTAACCACAAAGTAGCAACCCAGCATAAACCTCATTCCCATAATCCCACAACTCGGTCCGAATCTCAATAACACATGCATTGCAAAAATCCATCATGATCAAGGTATATATTTTCATTGTGTCCACTGATGAGTTTTGGCTCATCAGTGCGGGATTGGATACCCGATTAAATCAGTAAGACCTAAGCAAGTCTAAGCAATTTTACCCAAGACTAGAAAGTCTAAATATTTTATATTTTATGTGGACAGCCAATCAAAAATGATAACAAGGAATCATGTAAATCAAATACATATTCATCAAGGACAGGGCATGATATTTCATGATTAATCAAATGGGCATTTTCAAAGCATAGCAAGCATGCACTTTATATATTTAAAACAAGATACTTTAAGAAACTGGGTGTAAGCATGAGTTAGGGTGTTAGGGTGTTAACTCGCCTTGAGGATCAGAAGGCTGAATGTGACTATCCTCAAGATATTCTCCTTCAAGCACTGGGTCCTCTGTTAAGACCAGCAATCACGAATTATGGAATATTCTAAATAGATTGAGAGTGCAGATGCAAGGTTGGGTGTTGATCGCAAACGGAAATATTAAGCTAATGGTCTAGGGTCAATACGGTCAAAATTACCAAAATACCCCTAAGTATATTTCTATTTGGGAAAGGTGAAATTATCTATATTTAAGTCTTCTTTAATATATTGAGAGCCTCTTCTTGAATCTAAATCCTAATTTCATAATTTTTCCAGAGTTTGGAGCACTCCTACTATTTTCTAGAATTTTCTAAGATTTTTCTGAGGTGATCTGCTATTTTAAATAAATGATAAAGCATTTCTAGTACTTACTTCATACCCTATCGGCTGAAAAATTGGATTGAAACAAGATCGGGCGAGCCCAAGATCAGGCGATGCTCATGGCAGCACGACCAATGACGCAAAGACGCCGCGCCCAACTTAGCCAGCCCAATTGGCCACTGGCCCAACTGCGACGCGCGATGCTAATGAGGGCAGGCCGAAGGCGTACTTCGGCAGGGTGTCTTCACTAGACACGACAAGCAGGACCGCGGGCCCACTTGCCAGCGGCTCAGATCTGTGCGAACGCGGCGATACAGAGAGGGAGGGGACTGACGCATGGGACCCCACCGTCAGCGAAACACCAATGGGCGGCACAGGAAATGATATCGCCACGATGACGTCACCATGACGTCATCGTTTTCTTCCTCCCGACAGTGCGCGATCCGAACGGAGAAACTCTGGCTCGCCGACGCTACAGGGCATCTTACCGTGTGTAGATGCTACCTACAGGTTTAGCTTGACGACGCGGTCCTAGCGGTACCCCTAGGGCGACCTAGGATGACCGGACACGACGGTGGCGTTGGCAGCGGCGGCGGAGCGACTCGGCTAAGCAAGGCGACGACAATTCCTATGGCTCCGGGCCAAATTGATGGGCGTGAGAGCTTCAGGGAGTCACGAGCAGGCTTATCGTGGCCTTAGCGAAGACGAAGTGGCTCTGGACCAACCCGACGATGTGCGACCCCGGGACGATCCTGAACAGGGCAATGGCGGCGAGGCAGCTCCGGCGAGGTACTGGCCAAATTAATAGAGGGGAAACGGTCGCAAGATTACCAGGAAGCTGCAGACAAAAGGAATCGGAAAATAACGAGACGGTGACGAAGAAATCGACGGTGACCGAACCGTCTTCACCAACTCCGGCGAGGAATTTCCAGCGACTCCGCGGCTTTGGAGGCTCGAGTGTTGAACAGAAAGCTCCAGGCGGCTTTGCGAACACGATGAATGGGAAGAACATGCTTGGAACCGGCTTAATCGGGGAAAACCGAGAGGAGGTGGGCACGGCTAGGGTTTTATACCCTTCGGGGGCGGTGGAAGCGGGTTCAGGCGAGGCCAGCACGACGAGGAGAAGCGGTGAAGTGCCCACGTGTCGCGAGTAGCTTGCTCCAGCGCTGCTTGGCTTCATGTAACCGACGGCAAGGTGGAGAGCAGAGGAGAAGCGGCGCCGGCGCGGCAGAGAGAGAGAAGCAGAGACACAGAGAGCAGAGAGATGAGCTGGGCTGAGATTCGGCCTAAGTTTGGCCCAAGCGGAGCCCAGCCCGCGAGCTTTGGTGAACTTCACCTATTTCCTCTAGAATTTCTAAATTCTAGTGATTTTTGATAATTTGAATTTGAATTTAAATCATAGTTTGAATAGGTTTCAAATCGGGCCAAATTTTCGGGTGTTACAGTGTGACCATAAATAATGAACATCAATAAGAACATTCTACTGTGGTTATGTATGTTTTAGAAGACTTTTACTATATCGATGACACATTCGGCCCTACGTGGCATCATGATGTAATAAAGCATGAGGTTCTATGTAATTATTGATCTGGTGCATTACTCTGACTTGGGCTCGCATCCGAAGTGACATTTTAGTGGACATGTGACTCGGGTGTATTAGCCTAAACCCACACAATTATTTCATGATCTTGGCATGACGAGACCATTAGCATGTGATAATTGGGAGGGTCGTCACAGTCCATTAGTTTTACTTATCAGATCCGCGATCTGTTGGCCGGTTTTAATAAATGTTGATGCAAACTGGTGAAGATTTTTTTTTTTTAAAAAAGAAACTAAGTGTAACAACTTTTCATATTCACTTATATAACTTTTGAGATTCACCCGTTTAGCATTTTAGCAGGTAATTAGATACATACGTCTCGAGAACATCCTCTAGAGAATAATAATGGTTGACCCATGTGTAGAAAATATACTTTAAGGTACGAGCCTGGTCTCAAGGGATTTTTTGATTTTCACATGATTCCACCATTATTTGACAAGATCCTTTAAGAACTCTAATCTTATGTTCCCCAAATATTTTGTTGCCATCTAGAGAAGAACTCTAATCTTATGTTCCCCAAATATTTTGTTGCCATCTAGAGAAGAACTTGGTGCTAGGGGTAGATTCGAGTTGATCTTAAGCGAGCTTAGGCTGTCAAAACTCGAGCTCGGTTCGAGCTCAGCTCGAATCAGCATCGAGCTTAGGGTCAAGCTCGAGATCGAGCTCGATGAAAACTCAGCTAGGCTCAAGATCAGCTCAGTTGAGCTCGAATGAAGGGATCTGTGCTGTTTTAAGGGGAAGATGAGACTATATTAGCTCGGTTGGACTCGATTTCATGCTCTATCTCGGCTCGAATTAGCTGAAGAATTAGATTTAAAGAGAGAAATATCCTATTCAATGATAATTATTTAGGCTCGGTTGGGCTCTGGACCCCAGGTATCTCTATGGCGGGCTGCGAGGACTACCCAACATGGGGTGGGCAGGCGGCTACATCACAAGACGGGGACACCGCCTGCAATCGACCTTTGTACGGTAAGTAAAGATAAAGATAGAAGTCTATTCCAAATAGGGAAGATATGATTGTAATCCCGGATAACTACGTATCCGACAAGAAAGGATAGAGATAAGAATCCTACCTCATAACCGATCAGGACTCTCTTGTAATTCTGCCCCCCCACTATATAAAGCGAGCAGGGGACCCTGGTTCGGCATATTGATTTCCATTCATGGAGAGACATCTTCCTCGACATTGATCATCATATCACCATCATAATCACAGAACACAGGATTAGGGTATTACCTCCACCGCGAGGGCTTGAACCTGTATAATCCTTTGTCTTGTGTCACCATCGAGTTTGGATCCAACGCATAACCCCATATATTTCATTGCCGACGACACCCCCCAGTTTAACAAACGTCGACAGTTGGGCTTGATGAAGGCTCGGGATCGAGCTTGAGATCGGCTCGTTTAGCATTCGAGCTCGATCCGAGCTCGTGTAGCTTGTCGAGCCCGAGTTTTTTGTCCAGCCCTACTTGGTGTATACGTACATTCATATATTGGTTGGCTTGGCCTCATAATTTTTACACTGATTTTGGGGTTTTTCCATATTGGAGATTTGGTGCTAATTGTAAATGTTGTGAATAGCCTCACATTGAAAGTTAGGAGGACGTGAACATAGCTTATAAGGGTGAGCGAGCAACCCTTTTAAGTCAGCTTACGTGTGAGATGACCTAAGAGACATTGGCCCGTTGCATCAGTGGCCCTACAACTATACTATAGCCCAGTGATCTAGGGTTTGGACATGCTAAGTGCAGCGATCTGAAATGAGCTCAAGTGACTCCCGGGCATTTTTTGCGCAATGTGTGTGAGGGGGACTGGTGGGAATATTTCCACATTAGAAGTTATGAGGGCTTAAACATGGTTTATAAGGTTGAGGGAGCACCCCTCATTGAGCTAGCCATTTAGGGGAGATGTGGCCCAAGAAACATTGGGCCGCTTTGGTTGGGCCTACGAGTATAATGTTGCCTAATGACTCAAAGTTTGGACGCGCTAAGTGTAGTGATCCGGCTGACAAATACTTTCATTTATGGTTAGGCTGACAAATGACTCAGATTAGAAGGCACGATTGTGGCATATCATAACACAAAGTCATGCCCATTGTTTCTTCTTCCTTTTCTTTGCACACGCATATTTCCCTAGCTCCTCACATTACCTCCTTCTCAACATAGTTTGTAAGCACCTCTTCCCCTGCGCAGGTCGCCTCTTGCGCAGGACCTGATTTTTGCATGTGCCTCAACTGCTTTCTTCTGCAAGCCGTTTTCTAGCACCTCTCCCCCTGCGCAAACCGCCTCCTCGTGTGCAGGGTCCGACTTCTGCATGTGCCACAACTGCTTTCTTCTGTAAAATTGTCTCCAACGAGCATTCCTAAAGCGTCTTCTACTTCAAAAGGGACTTATTCTTCACCTATGTGTTACAACAACGTTTCCTATTTCGTCCCTAAAATAGAGAATTTATTTCCATTCCCTTATATGTAGGGATTCTCTCTCCTTTCTCTATACAATTCTCCATATGGGGAACATTGTTGGAGATGGAAGAAATATAGGGAGAGAATCATTTTAAAAGAAGTCTATATATGAGGCTATAGGGAATCGAATTTAGGGATTACTGTTGGAGATAACCTAAGACGCCTCCCCACCCTCACCCCCACGCGTCAGTTGGCCTTCATCCTTTTTGGGAATTTGGAGATATTGATGGTGGCCCTATGCTCAACAGTTAAATATATGCTTGACTTTTGCAAATTGGGCTTTAGAATTTGCTGATTGAAATTTGTTTCTAACCTTATGAGTTTGTAGATTGGAATTAAAAATTTTCTATTGGAGTTTCTAGCAATGATTTTTTGAAATTTAAAATGGTAAATTTGTCGATTACAATCAAACTTTGTGGGTATATTGGCGGGTGCCACAAATCTAACATAAAATGTTTGGCGACCGTCCATATACCCTGCTTAATTAAACTCGTATGGAACATGTGAACAAAAGAGTCAAATCACCATGAGCCGCACTACTGATCAAAAGAGATCAAGAGCTGGATCACAACTTAACCTAACTTGGCCCAATGTTAAGAATCCTGCTTGCTTGCCTCGTGTCGCTAAGAAGTGAGTTTGGGATGGTGAAGGCGGTACAACTTGGGGCCTCAAGATTCCACTAGTGGAGATGATGACTTTAGCTTTAGGTGGTCTGCCTTTGAGTTGGAGAAGCGCAACCATGACTACAGAAAACTCAACTTCCCCAAACTCAACGTCAAAGCAATGTGATTGTGTGGCAAATGAGACCAGACAAGATGCAGGGCAACGACACATAGAGGGACAATGCTGTTGGGGTGGGGCACTAGGGAAGACTAGAGAGTAGGCTAGAGTTTGGAAGCGTGGCATTGGTGGCAAACAATGCACGTGCATGCCATGGTGGCGAGAATTAGGATGTGGTTGGTTGTGGCATCCTGCACCTTCCAGGATGATTTTTGAGATGGCATGAGAATGTGAGCGATGGATCCATCCATATGCCACTGTTTGGTTGTTTAAAATCATCCATGATGTCCAATTTTTTGTTTGATTTGCAGTCTATAAGGTATTGGATCAATTCATTTGCTTGAGCTAGAACTTATCTTTGAACAGCCAGCATACGCATCGGATTTAAAAAAATGTATGTGCATGCCACGCCCTACCAAATATCCGATATGAAGTTACAGCAGTATAATTGTAGAAGCAACCCCCCCTCTCTCTCTAAAATGAAGCATATTTAAAACACTTTGTATGAAAATCTCATAAAGAAATGCCTAGAACAATTTAACATTCTGGACCGTGCCTTCTCCAACGCTGGTTGGGAGCTTCTTTTCTCCTCCTGCTCTCTGATCCCGTTCTCCTCCCTGGCCTCGGACCACTGCCCGTTGCTCCTCACCGCCGAGAACATTCCACCACCTCCAAAGCGGTTCCGTTTTGAAAATTTCTGGATCAAGATGCCTGGCTTCTTGCAAGTGGCCAAGCAGGCCTGGTGTGAACCACATGCGGGTCTCCCCACACACCCCCTCCACCGCTTCAAGGCAAAGCTCGCCCGCACGGCATTGGCTCTAAAAGCTTGGAACCGAACACACATTGGGAACATCGCCCTGCAATCACCTTCGTCTCCGAGGTCCTCCTTTGCTTGATCAAGGCGCTATGGAAGTCGCCTCCTTTCGCCTCGAGCTCGACCTCGCCGCCAACTCAAGCTAAAAGCCTCGGTCTCAGTGTGGTTCAAAAATCAAATGGAAGCAATGAGTCTGTCTCTCTGCTCAAGCTTGGGGACGCTAATACCAAATATTTCCACCTCAGAGCAAACAGTCGACGAAGAAAAAATTTCATTCATACCCTGCAAAGCGACATTGGACCGCACTCTGAGTTTGAGGAAAAAGCAAATATCCTCCACCAGCACTTCAACTCTATCCTTGGTGACGGTAGCCCCGTCCAGCCGCCTACCATGAGACGCTCCTTCAACTGGGAATTCCTGAATCTCCCATCCCCTGACCTCTCAGCCCTCGAAGATCCACTCTCCTTGGATGAACTCAGCAAGATAGTCCACAGCCTGCCTAGTGACAAAGCTCCAGGCCCGGACGGCTTCACCTGGGACTTCTACAAATCTTGCTGGGAGTTCATCTCGGACGACCTGCTCGCGGCCATCCAGTGTCTCTTCAACCTTAATGGCCCTGGTTTCGAGGCGTTAAACAGCGCACACATTATCCTCCTCCCAAAAAAAGACAACCCGTCTACACCTTCAGATTTTCGTCCAATCAGCCTCATTCACAGCATTGGGAAACTCTTCACCAAAATCCTATCCACCCGCCTAGCTCCCTGCATGGACGCCCTCATTTCGCCCTGCCAAAGCGCCTTCATCAAGAATCGCCACATCCAAAGCAACTTTCTTTTTGTTCAGGGAAAGGCCAAATGCCTTCACCGATCCCGTTCACCAGCCCTTCTCCTCAAGCTTGACCTAGCTAAAGATTTCGACTCAGTCTCGTGGCCTTACCTCCTCGATAACCTCCGCGCTTGAGGGTTCGGGGAACGTTGGCGTAATTGGATATCCCTGTCACTCGCCACCTCCTCCTCCAAAGTCCTCCTCAACGGCTACCCCACCAAACAAATCTTCCACCAAAGAGGCCTCCGCTAGGGTGACTCACTTTCACCCCTTCTCTTCAACCTCGCCATTGAGCCTCTTGTCACCCTCCTAGCAAGGGCCACGGAAGAAGGGATTCTATCACCAGTTCGCGGCATCCACCAAAACTTTCGTGCATCCCTATTTGCAGACGACGCAGCCATTTTCCTAAATCCGACCTGTCCTTCCAGTTGTCGGTGCCAGTCCTTCCAGTTGGACTTGGACGCGACAGGGATGAAGGCGGCGGTTTCGCGGAGCGTGAAGTAGCAGCTCCCGAAGGCCCCGACGGGCGCGCCTCACGTGCAACGAAGAGCCGCGCGCCAGAGTGGGAGGCTTGGCATCGTCCCCACGAACATCTCGCAGAGGTGGGCGAAGATGGCCAAATGAATGATGGAGTTGGGGAAGGTGCACCGCTGATCTCGTAGAAGGCGAGCACCCCCAAGAAAAATTCAGAGTACGGCGGGATGAGCCCTCCAACGCCGCCCAGACGAAGGTGATAATCTCCCGTCGCGAGGGTCGGCGCCATGGTGCTGGCGGAACCGGCGCGGCGGTTGGCGGCACGAACACTTGAAGCCGCCACTGCGCTCTTCGCTCGCGGCGGAGGTGGGAAAACTGGCCCAGCGACGCGCGCTTCACGGCGATCCTTGCTGCGTTTGGGCTCCATTGGAAAGCGGTGGAGAAGTTGGCAAAAAGAAAGAAGGCTCTGTGGTGGCAGCGAAGGAGGCAATTGACAGTTTGTGAAGACTTAGCGTGCGGAAGGATTACGCAGTACCGAGAGAAGTATTTATAGGCGTGGGCGAAAGCACGACGGTTTGATTCCGCTTTCACGCGCTGCGCCATCATTGCCCTCGCGTTTGGTTTTCCGCGGCGGCGTAGTTCTCAAGGAAGATCGTGTGCAGATGGAGAATCAGGCGTACGGCCGCCGCAGGTGGTGGGCCCCCCACGATTCGTCTCCCGCCGCACAAGAAACGGAAAAGTGTCTGCGCGACGGTTCACGATCATGGTGGACCCGGCCTCTGTCGGTGTAATAAATACCGGTACAAAGAGTCCCGAGAAGACAAGGCGGGCCCACACGTCGGTAGGCGAGCAAAACCCCAACGCGGGAGAGCCTCTCGGCCAAAGCGGCCACACGCGCGTCGGCGGGCGAAGGCTCCAATACAGTGGCGAGCCCTCGGCGCTCAAGGCCCCACGCGTCGGCCAGGCGAGCAAGGCCCAGTGGCGGGCGAGCCCCTCAGCCTCAAGGCGGCCCCACGCGTCAAAGCGCGGCGAAAGCAAGGCCCAGCCATGCGTGGCGAGCCCCTCAGCCTCAAGAGGGCCCCACGCCAGGTGGGTGCGCGGCAGCCCCTCGAAGACCAGGCGAGGGCCCCACGCGCCCGGTGGGGCGTGGGCGAGCCCCTCCAAGACCAGGCGAGGGTCCCACGCGTCGAGGGGGCCCCTTGGCGGGGCGCGCGAATGAGTCTTCAGACGAAGGCTCCCCTGCTGCGAAGGACGAAGCGCATTTAATGAGACATCACGCGGATAGACAAATGAAGAAATGATTACCGCCATAAATGACCCTTGCAGTCCGAATTTACACTGTGGCGCAAAGAATTGACCGGCAGAGAGAAGGTTTGTTTGAGGAGGCCGCCTGCGTCGGGAGGAGCGGCGGGCCCCACCCGCAGACTCACCGGTGTGGATCAGCGGGTCGAGGCCACTTGCGGCACGCGAGGGCGGCGCCCAGCGCCGCGGGCAAGCTGCACGCTTTCCTCTCTTCGTCGGTCGTCGTCAGTAATCGAGAGTAATCAGATCGCCTACCCCTCGGATCTCTCCGCCAGCCCAAAGCTTGTATAAAAGGAGAGGAGAGAGAGGAAAGGGGGTACATTGCACTAGCGAGCGAGCATTCGAAACACCCTGTAAACACATTCCTATTCAACCACAATCAGAAAAGAGCTAAGGCTCAGCAGGAGTAGGACTATTATCCGCGAGAGGGTCCGAACCTGGGTAAATCTGCGAGTCGCTCCTTGCTGTGCCCGACGCTCAAATCGAACCGAGCTTGATCGAGTTGGCTAGCAGACTAAAAATCTGACCGGGGGTGTGATCCGCAGTGGTTGAGCGGAGAACACGCCGTCAAGTTGTTGCCCCTTTGCCCTCGGGGGCCTCGGAGTTTTAGACCTACAACGTTTTGCCAGAGCTCTCCGTCTTCGCTGGCTCTGGAACAACAAGACAGCGCGCCCACGCCTCGCAACCCCAAAGACCCCCATCGCCGACCACCTCCTCCTCAGGGCGGGCGTCGATTATCCTCAAAGATGGGTCTTCGGCCTCTTTTTGGGAAGACCCCTGGCTAGATGGTCTCACCCCAAGAGCGCTGGCGCCACGGCTCTTCCTCGCCTCTGCTAGGCGCAACAGAACAGTGAAGGATGCCCTTTCTAACAACAACAACGGTGTGGGCGGCGGCGTGCCGCGGCGGGGCAGCGGCTCGGCGCCGCGCCGACGTGGAGCGTTGACGTGCCGGCGGCACGACGGGCGGCGCCGCAGGGCGCGCGCGGGATGTAGCCGACGGCGGCGGCGGCGATGCTGCACGGGCGATCGCGGCGGCGGCGCTGCAGGCGCTGGTACGGCAGCCGCCCAACACGCTGGCGGAGTTCGCGCTGAACCAGTTCAGCAACCTCGACTTCTTCGACATCTCCTCATCGACGGCTTCAACGTGCCGATGAGCTTCCTGCCGGCGGGCAGCGGCGCGGCTGCGCTTAAGGGCGGGCATGTGCGCCGCCGACGTCGCCGGCAAGGTGCCCGGCGAGCTGCGCGCGCCAGGCGGGTGCAACAACGCGTGCACGGTGTTCAAGCAGGACCAGTACTGCTGCACCGGCTCGTCGGCGAACAGCTGCGGGCCCACAACCTACTCGCAGTTCTTCAAGGGGCTCTGCCCGGACGCCTATAGCTACCCCAAGGACGACCCAAGCAGCACCTACACTTGCCCCGCCGGCACCGACTACCAGGTCGTCTTCTGCCCATGAACAACGGCAGCATCGATCAGTCGATGACGACCAAGCATGCATCTATATCTATATATATAGTAGCATACGTAAACATATATATATGGTTTGATGAGACACGAATAAGTTAGTTTGCGATATATATATGCGCACGCACGTTGATCTGATCTTGGATCAAGACATGCATGGGCATGCATGTACATATGCATGCGTGTACTTTCATCGTCGGAGATGCAAGCATGTACGCATGTGCCCTATTCTAGCTAGTACTATGTCGGAAAACAAGTGCGCATGAATAAAACGCTCTTGAAGCGATTCGGTTCCATCTCGACCAGCTAATTAAGTAATGTTTACTCACTCTCTGTGCATAGTTGTGGATATATACGGAAAGACGAGAGAGTGTCTCAGGCACCATGGTACTATGTCGAGGGATTGTTCGAAACCAATATCCGTTGATCCATGGTGTCTCACGTACGCAAGATGAGCTACTAGGGATGCAAACATATTCGATATGGCCAGATATCAATGTCATACCATATAGTTATCCATGTTCTCTGTTGGATGCATATCCACACGCGCGTGAGGATAGTATCGGATACAAATATAGATATACTATAGTAAGGTATGAAAATTGAATAATATCATACGTAAATAAGAATACGATTGATAAGCTCCGATATAGATTGAAATAGTCACCAGGAGGCTGAGCCCGATATTCTCAAGAAAAAAGTGGATAATGGGGAAGAGTTTTTTTTTTTTCTGGATGTAACGGGCCATTCCACCGGTAAAAGGGATCCCAAACCAGCCTATCCAAATGTTAAATTGGCCCACGTCGTAAAATTTTATAGGCCCATTTTTTAATTACACCGGTGCAAACCGGGCTCCAAGTAGGCCAACTAAAAAACATTTTATTACATATATAATACACAAACACATGTTTAATAATCGAGAATATTTAAGGTAGATCACCACGCCAAATCCAATGTATAAAATTGATAACAAAACCGTAGATTATTGCAATCACGTGAATATGCAATGGTCAAATAAGAGGGATGTCAACACGCCAAAATTTAGTGCGACATGTAGTGGAGGGCTGTGACCATAGAATAAAGCCCAACGTGGGATGGTTTATTCTGTAAGAGCATCCCGAGCAGGATCTCAACATTTCTTTCTCTATATCCATTCTCTGAATTACAATTTGTTTTCGTATATTTTCATCTTCTCCAACAGAGTCTCCACCCTCGAATAGATTTAGAGACAGAGAGACTCTCTAAATATAAAGACGGTAAAGGATGTCTCAGAAATTAAAGATAGAGACTCTGCTAGGACTGAAGATTAACCGTAATAATATTTTATAGAACCTATTGTCGATGCTTTAAATTAGATAAATTTTACGATTACTTTTCATAATGCACACAAAATTTTTATCTAGAAAAACAATATGTAAGATGTGGTCGTCACGGTAAACAAAATAAGATTAAAATAGAAGAGTCTAAACTAATTCAGATAAGCATTGACTAACTAGTTATAGGTTGTTTTGTTGTCAGCACTCAGAAGTTTTGCATCTAGAGATATAAAAGTTTAGTGTTTGGTTGCCTTCTCACCTATCTAGGCTAGACTCTTCAGATGCAATTAGCCCCTCCGGACTAGGCTCTGGAGATACAGCCAAATTAGGTGTTTTCCCCAAGCCAGACTTGCAGGATGCAGCTGAGCGCATCGCGCGACTCAGCAAACTTCTAATGCACCCAACCAAAAGGCTGTTTTAGTTTGCGCAAACAACCAAACAATATTTTTTACATTCCATCAACCTCTGCATCCCATCAATTTGACTAAGATATTACGAGTCAGACTTACTTGACAGACGATCAAACGGCCTATTAATATCTTGAAGGAAGCAATGGGTTTTGACTAACATCAGTCAGCCCGCCAATCTGCGCCGGATGCTTCACCGTGTATCGAGACGGACACTTCCGGCCGAAACGACTTGACCTCGGCGGCGAGCCGGCCACGTACTGCAATTAATTTAATAAATCTACGGATGGGAAGCCAATGTCAAGAAACAGTATTTTTTTTTAAAAAAAAAAAAGATAGCATGATTATTCATAGACATATATTACTCAAAATAATATATACTCTTCGGTGGCATATTTAGAATAAATGAGATTTGTAAACCATAAACTCTTCGGTGGCATAAATCTAAATAACCTAACACAAGATTTACTCTATACTCAAGCCCGAATTTAAACGAAGAGAGCATATTCTTGTAGTAGGATAAAGCATGAGCCCGATCGACGAATTGATTGATCGAGGAAAACCACGCGAAGGAAACTGGTGTGAATTAACTCTGGAGAAAAATTGTGGCTGCTAACTTGTTCCGTTGTTCGTACTGCATGCCGACGGTTCACCGGTAAAGCGAAGGAGACACCACCACGAAGAGGACTAGGGTCTAGGCTCTAGGGGAGCTGCTCTGTTCTGTACTTCTGTTCATGGATATGTTCCATGGAAACTGGGCTACATATGGACTGCTCATCTCATCATGGGAAACTACTCGGCTTTAACCAGAAATCGTGTAAAACTAGGTGAAACCCCACACGTTGCTGCGGCAAACGCGTGAGCACATGTTGAAGAGATAGGTGAATAGCAGCATGGTTCCAATGTAAAGAATACTCTAACTAAGGTAGAATAGCAGTCTCATCCTTGCCCTGAGAAAGAATTAATGGAGTTGTTCGATCAAAAATTCTATAGTGCAAAACAGGAACACCAAAATAAGATCGGTTTGAAATCAAGGTGCACTCCTAACTTCAGTAAGATCCAAGACATACATGAGCTTACCACTAAGTCGAGGCCCTCAACTGCTTTGTAGTAGAAGAGGCTAATTGTTGAATCAATATCAATATTATCATACCCATGCAACAATCATGAACATTATGGAATGTATGACATGATATTCTGACACAAATTTGCCAAAAAGAAAGGATATATTATATATAACATTACAGTAAAAATTGCTTTGGGACCATGATATCTACTGGCACATAACAAAACTATGCTATAGCAACAAATAGGACTTGTTGAAACTATTGGACTCCATGGAGCATGAATTAAAAATAAAAATCATTGAATGGACACAATTTTAAGGAGTGGAGTTTTTAACTGTATATTGGTATGCAGTACTGATTTTTGTACATATCCTATAGACATATTGTTTCGTGAAAGTATAGAAGGAGACTCATAGCAATTCGTTTTCGCGGCACAATAAGCCTTGTAGTAGTTAAGCAATTCAAATAAAATATGCTCATTTCATGATCTGCCATTCTAACACATTCCAAACATCCTGAAAGCTTAAGGTGGGTGCCTATTTTTCTGTGCTTTGATTGTACAAAACTAAAGCAATGAAAATAACTATAAGAATTAATAGAGTATCCCACAATTCTTTTATGCAAGGCTGTCAGAAATCATCCATCGTAGAAGGCATGGTGCATGTTCTTTCATTTTTGTTTTTTCAAGGTGTGAACTGAAGCAATGAAAAATATCTATAAGAGGAATTAAAACTTGCTATCCAACAATTATTTCTTATGCAAAGGGTGTCTTGAATATGTGTATTTCAACACAAAGTATTGGCATGTTCAAAAATTACTTGGTATAAGGGGGTTTCTAAATGTTTTAGCCAATAAAACTCAGATTATGGATTGCTGTATTAATGTGATCCACATATAGAAAAGGATTAGCTATCCCACATAAGTCATAAAAAAACCTCCTACTCCTAGCACTGACAATATATAAAACAAAATGTGCCATTAAGCATGAAAAAAGTTGGTTTGGAAGTGGGAAATAGTTGTGTTTTAAGAAATTTCTTAACAAATGTAAACATTCCATATTAATGCAGTCAACAAAGAAACTATATTCCATTAAGATAATAGCCGGAGAAGACCAATGGTAGTTTATCTTAGTTTTTGCACTCAATTTAAAAAGGATAGAATAAAAAAACTAAAGTAATGCAGAGCAATATAGCCATCCGTCAACACAAATGAATGGAAACAGGATACTCTTGGAAGGATTAACACCACTATTTATGTCCAAGCGTATAAGCTAAGCACAATAAAAAGAAGAAGAATACATGTGAGAATTGAAATATACACGAATTAGCACCACCATTTATATCGAAATGTTTACGCCGATCATAGTAAAAAAAGAAGAATACATGTGAGAACCGAAGTGAAATATGCACGGAGGAGCAGAGGGGATGTGTTATACATCCATAGTTCAGCCTTAGGTACGGTCTATATAAAATTAATAATGTTAATAATGTGATTACTTTAGTATTTACTAATTAAAAATAGCAGATCACCTCAGAAAATTCCTAGAAAATTCTAGGAAATATTAGAAACTCTCCACGCCCTGGGAAAATTATGAAATTAGGATTTGGTCCATAGAAGAAGGCTCTCAATATATTAAAGAAGACTTAAATATGGATAATTTTACCTTTCCCAAAAAGAAATGTATTAGCTTGAATCACTCTTTTAGTTGTTATCCAATCATTCCATTTTTTGAACATTTCATGTGCATACATACGTATCTTTGCAATTCACAGTTTCCCCCTTTCGTTTACATCAGCTCTTTCCTCAATTTTTTTGGTGAAGTATACACTTTGTCATCCTCATAAAGGCGATTCAGATTGTCATCTTCATAAAGGTCATTCAGCTAATTAAATGTAATGTATTCAATATATGTCGATTTAATCAATATTTTCCAAATAATACGCTTTATGGTGGAAGTAGTTCATTTGTGTTGGGAAGATAACCTATTTAATTAACTTAACTTATTTATTCACTTCGATTTTTTTTCAAAGCTAGACATTAATTAATCATGTAACTTAGCTATTGTGTAAGATCAGTACCATTCCTTTTGCTTAAAAACGACTTTGGTATATCATCTTATTATTTTTCCTTATGATTTGTTTTGTGTATGCAAACACATTTCTCATATATGTCTGTTTATGATTTTGCAATCCATTTTATTTTTTAAAACCTAGGCTTCTGCTTTATTTTAATGATTAGTGACTTGCTTGGGACTCATATTCTTGCAGATGGTATGTTATTGTACGAAATTGCATTTCAATGTGCGATGGCTGTCCCCTTTTGTTTTAGTAAATTAGTATACCCAGAGAGGGCATGGTAATACTGTAGAATGATAAATATTTAGTTGCACTACACTTTTACCCTTCATCATACATTACAAAATGTCCTCTTAAAATAAGATGCTACTGATACATACATTTGAAATATGGCTAATTCACCTATCTCTTCAACATGTGCTTACGATTTGCCGAAAGAACGATACTACACGCATTTTATTTTACATATATTCATATTAATGCATATAGTACAACGATTGTGTGTACATACAATAAAAATAAAGTGATCACAAAAGACTCTTGGTCTAAAAGAACTTGAACATACTCTGATTCTACTACTGATATTTGCTAGCTTCTCCCCATTCAAATATTAACATGAAGTTTCCGTAGGTAATATAGATTTGGTCAAATTTGTGAAGTATGGCTATGCAGAGAATAATAAATTAAACATAATGCGTAGGAAAGAACAAAAAGGGAATCCATGAAACACAACGACAAAGACTTAGCGACGCTGAGCATAATTACCAGTTCACTATTCTATTGGACATAATTGTAAGAAGGCACCCCTACATACAGGTACAATCATACTTGAATACTATTTTTATAAGCCTCTATCATAAAAATATGGCTAGGGTGTGTATTTTGCAGCCATTTCTTATTTTGTCGGCGGCTAATTTTTGAAAAAACATTATCATGAAATTGTGGTTCCATTTTGGTAAGGTTTGTTTTTTAGATTTTTTAGTTCGTCGTAAAAAACATAAAACCAAAACGAAGGATAAAGTATTTTTTAATTCATTTTGGAATTAAGCCCATGGCTTCCTACAAATTGATAGCTCTTTTATGTACCCTTACCATCATACTATGCCTTTTTTTCTTGCTTTTTAATGTTTTTTTGTGCTGAAAGAAATAAAAAAGAAAACCTAAAAAAAGCAACCCTTGCCATCGTACTATGCCTTTTTTATTTTTTGTCCTGCTTTTTAAAGTTTTTTGTGCTGGAAGAAATAAAAAACCAAAACCTGAAAAAAAAACTTAGGGTTGGCTGGAAGGATAAAGTATTTTTTAATTCATTTTGGAATTGAACCCATGGCTTCGTAGAAATTGATAGTTCTTTTGTGCACCCTTACCGACAGATAATTTTTAACAATTATTTCAATCTAAGAAAAATTGCTAAAAATTGTGTGGGCCGAATCCGGCCCATTTGGCCTTGTGGCCTGGCGGTTGAAGGGGCTGGGCACAGCTCCTTCAACCTCTAGCCGTGCCAAGCAGAGAAGGGGGAGGCGCACGGGGCGGCGGCGCCCGCGACGATGGCGGCCGTGGCAGAGGTCGGCGATGGCTCGGCGGCGTCGCTGGCGGCACAGGCGCGCACATGGGCGAGGCGTCTGGCCAGCAACAGGCAACGCACCGCGATGCACACGGCGACGGCGGTACGGGCGCTGGGGGCTAGGAAGGGGTGGCGCGGGGAGGCGGCGGTGAGGGAGGCCGCGTGGGGAATGGAAGCATCGAATGAGAGGAGGCCGGCAAGGCGGGGGAGGCCAAGGGTGGAGGAGGGGAGCCAGCAGCAGTGGAGCGACGCGTGGAGGAGGGAGGCCGTGGTGGTGGAGGAGGAGCCGCGCGGTGGAGCGGCGCGAGGGGAGGAGGAGGCCATGGGGGGGCAGCGCGCAGTGGAGAGAGGATAAGGAAGGATGTGCTGCATCACAGCATGAACAAAGGAGCGAAGAGTAGCGCGACGTGTCGCCGGGAGAAGAAAGCCGTACCTCTCCGCTTTTACATATATGGATGGATGAAACGGCAACTGCACCAAAAGAACGATTTGCTTGACATGCAGCGCGCCGCATGCATGCTAAGTTTCCCGTCGCTATTGTTGAGGAACCTCGCTACCGGGTATAGTCCGAGATATAAACGTGGACAATCAATCACAGAGAAAGATCAAACACAGGGAACACCAAGATGTATGGGTGGAGCTTCTCTTTATTATTTCTCAGATCTCTTCCACAATGGGTGCTCCACCTCTTCTTATATAGTACTGCTAAGGGTTTAGGCTAAGTCCAATGTGAGACCCACCGTGGAGGAGCTGCCGGCCAGCCCTAGCCGCACCATGCCGTGCGCTAGCCCGAGCCGGGCCGGGCAACCCCCCACAGGTGGTTTCCCAACACTCCCTCTTGTACCTTGCCAGCGAGATGTATATGCCTCATCAAAACTCCATCCAAAAACCCAATGAAAAAAAAAGGATTGGAGAAAGAGTACATAGCATACGTTTGCCGTGCGCACGATTTGCCTCATTAAAAACCGTATGTGAGAAAACTTCAGGGAAAACTCACCAAGTGAAAAGGAGTACAAACCACCCAACATTGCATTCAATCTTCTAGATCGAGTCGGATCCTCCGACTTCATGCCAAAGTTTTAATTCAGGGCGTGTGAATTATCTTCCTCTGAATTCAGCACTTATTGTTGGTTATGCCGATGCTGGGTACCTTTCGGACCCGCATTCTGGTAAATCACAAACTGGGTATGTTTTCCTATGTGGTGGCACTGCAATGTTATGGAAGTCGTCCAAGCAGACGCTAGTGGCTACGTCCACAAACCATTCGAAAATCATTGCATTATATGAAGCATCTCGTGGATGTGTATGGTTAAGAAGAATGGTGAAACACATCCTGCAGTCATGTGGATTACCTATTGAGCAAACCCTACAATTATCTATGAAGATAATGCCGCTTGTGTTACACAAATGCAAATGGGTTATGTGAAAAGTAATCTCACTAAGCATATCGACCCCAAGTTCTTTTATGCGCATGAACTGCATAAGCTGAACGAACTAAGTATCCAGCACACCAAATCCTGTGAGAATTTGGCTGACATGTTCACTAAGTCATTACCTATCGTCTCCTTTGAAAGGTGTGTTAGGGGAATTGGAATGATCAGATGGTTCTTCCTGTAAAACAGGCCAAGATCAATACTTCCACAGAGGTATCGAAAGATAACCTTTATTCCATTCCAATGCCTCTTCGTGGGCGCTGCACAGTATCGAGCCAACGTATTTACGGCGAATGCAATATCGGGCCGTGTACTATTAGCAAGATACACAAGTGCTCATATTGCACTCAAGTACGAGACTTCCTGCCCGAGAATTCCTCCCCCTCTTCCCTGAGTTGGAAGGGGTCCTTTTTCTTTCTGCAAAAATCTCCCTATCATAGGGGTCCTTCAGAAATAGGCTTTGCTAAAACCAAATCTTTCTAAAACCTTCTGAGTATAGGTCTCCTGGTGCATTAGGATCCCATGAGGAAAATGCTCGAGCTGCAAGCCTAACCAGTGCTTAGTTTACCATACTTCAAGTATAAGCATATTTATTCTAATTCTCTTCTTCAATTTATATAGTGACTTTCAGAGTTTCATACTATATGTTTCTATTTGCTCTACCTTGATTACAGAAGGTGATACTTCAAGTATCTTCATTCATAAATCCGAATCCAAGTCTTTTATACATATATTCAGTAACAACATTGTTCAATTCAAATTTCATTCTCAACTTCAAGTTAAGTACTGCCAATAATGAGATATATTTAGAGGAATACCATAACTAGGGAATAAACTTCTTCATGAAGCGTCGAGCTATCAGCCTTGTTATGTAACATACCAATTCATTATTCTTATTTCTCTTCTAGAGAAAATGCTAGTATACCGCGATAATTGCCTTCTTTTATATGGCATATATATGTCGACTTTGGCTATTGCTCTATTCATAATTTTCCTTAATAATACAATTCATACGGCCATTTAGTCATGGGGTGCTTCGTGCACTTCTACTTGCTCTGCACCGCTATTTTTCATCACGGGAGCAAGTTCATTTAGTTCTTATCGTCGGTGTGTACACACACTTTGATTGATACATTCATGCATTCATTCCTGCCATAGAATATTCAAGACTGGGAGTGCCTCGCTAGCAGACTTCTCTCCAGTTGTCAGGTCTCAATTGGCTCCCTTCACTACTTGGGATATTTTTAGTGATTTGGTCATGATAAGCCCTCTTTTCCTTTTTCCCCAGACGTCTCCAGGTACTTTGGGTCGGAGGACTCAGACTCCCTGTTCTTTCTGAGGCCTTTGAACAGGTTGAGGGGTACCTTCAATTCTTTGTTACTGCAACCCTCTCTAACGCATTACTTTTAGTAATGCAATTTAATCATTCTCTTCATATCATAAAAATGGTCATTCAGTGGCAGTTTCACATATATTTCAATATTTGTCAAAACTTCTATTTCTCTACTAGTACAAAGGTCATACACGAGAATTCTATATGCTTATTTTCTCGGCATTCTCATTCAGGAGTTCTAATTCTCCCTCTAATGACGGGAAAATATTCATCGTCAATAGCGGTATGGTATATGTAATTCAAAGTGGAAAATTTCATGATGACCTTTTTCATGCACTAGTTGGATGTTGTAGAACTACATGTTCTTTTGAATAGTGTTTAGGGATGCTCTGTATAAAACTTCATGTCTATACACATTCTTCAAGAATTACAATTCTGCTTATTAACCGGGCTAATTATTTAATTCTTTTCAATTCATATGACTGCTAGTCTCTCTGCAAGAGGTAGCATGCTATGCCTATTCACAGTGCTCTGCTTCAAATCTCATCATCAAATGTCTTTAAAATAAAGTCACTAGTAGTGTCCTACAAGATCTTCTCTTCAAATGTTTCGTTCCTTGTGTGAGAGTAAACTCGATCACATATAGGAGACAGTGTTGAGCACTATGAAGTACCAAAACTGCCCTGTTAAGGGCTGAATTGAAAAGCAAATGTCCTACTAGATGCAGTCTAGAGATTTAGGGATTCTCTTCATAATTCAAGGTTTATTCATTGATTTTCGGTAGCACATTCAGGCACATAAAATTTTCAAGATTCGAAAAATCTTCACGATAGTATTATAGCCCGGTGAGTTGTTTTTACAATCCCTTATCATTTGAAAACTGGGAAACCCAGAATATACTGCTGAAAAAATAAGAGTAAAAAGCTTCTAAATCCAGTCTTCTAAGCTGGCATGCACTACAAGTGCATCAAATCGATTATTGTGTAGCCCGAATTCATATAGGAGAGATTACTTCTATCCGGCATTCTTCATTATGCACGAGCATTCAGTGCAATTCTCTTTATTTGTTTCTTCATGAAACATGCGCGGATGCCTTTAAATTTAACAGGCTCCAAAATACTTGGGGTAAACAACGCTTCTTAAGTGTTGATGTAATATCCAAAATAATATACCCGTGGCTCTTCGTGAGCAATCTATGCACTGATCGTTACTAGCGATATATTCAAATTGATACTAACAGTATTATTCAGGACAGATACGGGTATATGAGCTCTCTTAAAATGTTTTTTGTTGTTCTACAACAGTATTAATAACCTCCAAGGACACTATATAGATTATAGGTTGCAATCAGGTAATGGCAAGATTCATAATTCAAATAATTCATAAATTGATTGCAACTTTATATGTACTGGAATAAGGGTAAGTGCAAAACCCGTCATGAGAATTAATGTGTGCTCTTCTAAAACTTCAATTTAAATATGCTCTTCAAAAACTTCCAATTCATGCTAAAAATTTATATGTCTGCTAGCAACCATAATTTAGAGTACAAATTCATAAAATACGATTCAAAATGTGCACCCACTACATGTGGGTGTGCTCCCGAAACCTATAGACCGATATGGCAATGATTGACTCTGGCCACGGGCGATGCAATGGTACGGGAGCACAGTTGACAATAGGGGCTGCACCCAGAGGCTTCTATTACTAAAAGGGCAGGCCGTATAGTCAACCACACAGATGTAACCGAGCAGCGGCGCGACAGGGCCGAGGCGGTTATTCTAGTTTCAATGATATATGTCGAGATCTTCGTTTCTCCATACACTTCATGTGCGATTGCAATTAGAACAAGGGGAGATTTGGGAGGTCTCTGCAAGAGTTCCATCAACAATGACAAGTTAAGCTTCTGGCATTGTTTTTCTTTTCTCTTTGATCGATAAGCCATAATTAAATGCATAATCATGGCAAATCATAGACCGATCTCCCTAATACCACATAATTTCTCGACATTATGCCTTGAGGGTTCTGCCCTTTTAATGGTGGAAATAAAATGCGACTTCTCCTTGTGTTATCTTTCTTAAGCAATGGACTTTTTCTTCATAGGCCAATTATTCTTATTCTCCCATTCATGCCCTTCTTTAAAGTTTGTGGCTTTCTCCCCCTAGTAGCTTCTCCGTGACTATACAACCAAAGTTGCAAGCACTTGGAGTTATACTTAGGTGAGAATGAAGATTATACCTCGAATGTGATCTTCATTGCCACAAAAGAGGGATTGACCATTTTTCATAATTTGCAGTCACATGCATGCCCCATTCTCTTATAATAGAAAGAATAGTATACTAGAGCGTCCAAAACCGCTTCTGGAGGGCGGTATGTTGCTCATGCAGACACCAATACTATATGTTCATAGAGGGGTGTCTAAGAAAGTGCAATGCAGAGTTGTTCCGCACATCGGTTTCTTATCATTTCGGGGTTCTAACCCGATGGCGGCACAGAGCTTCATGCTACAGGGTACAATTTTATAGTCCAATGCCCAAGTGAGGTTGCTCTGACTGTGCAATGTCAATACCTCAAATTCATATTTCGTGATACTCGACATATATACTTCAGGATTAATTCATAAGACTACTTTATGTAATCTAATTAAAAGTGGTGCGTGACATAATTAATTCTCATGCATTCCATATATATATATATATATATATATATATATATATATATATATATATATATATATATATATATATATATATATATATATATATATTCTATCATGCCATTATCAATTCAAAGGCATAAATAATTACTGATAATTATAATGGCAAATGCACACAAAGATTGCACATAAATAATTACAGAATTAAATAATGCTTCAAATTCAAAGCCGGGTGCAAACTTCAAGTCCCCAAGATGCTGAAAACCCAAAGATCATGTTTTTAATACATTTGAAAATCTAGTAAGGCATCGGAAAAACTTCTAGTAATTTCCAAGCTTCTAATGCAATTTTCATTCTCCCGAAAACAGAGGTGCCAAATTTAAATCCCCGAGTTGTAAAATATGCCGCAATTCAAATCTAGAGTGATTCTGCAAGAATCAAAGGGGTTTTCTGCAATTTCACAAATATTCATGAGCTTTTTCAATTTCTTTTGAAAAAAAAATCGGCTTAATCTAAGACCTTTCGGTCCCGCGCACGGCCTGCTGCTAGCACGGCCGCACGTAGTTGGTTACTGGTTCAAAATTCAATTCCCGAGTTGCAAGATATGCAAGAATTCAAAAGTAATTCACTTAATTCTGCAAGAATTGGGGGTTTCATATTTCTTTCAAAATTTCCGCTTAATCTGGACCTTTCGGTCCAACAGACGATTTCTTTGCTAGCAAGGTCAAGACGTTGTTTTTATGGGTTTGAAAACAGGTAATTTTCAAAACCTAACAGGTGATTCTGCAAGAATCAGGGAAATTTCTGTAATTTTCAGAATTTTCGGAACCAATTTGCAAAATTTCTCAATTCGGCCCATCTACTGTGGGCTGGCGCTAAGTCGGCTCGCCACCGCGACAGTCGACTCGGGGCCATTTGTCTGGCGGACCGAGCAGGGGCGTGGCCGTGGAGAACAGGCACCACCGCTCGGCCAAGCGCGGGCGTGGCCTAAAGGGTAACGGCTCACGCGTGGCGGCCAAAGACGTGGCACGGCCCAATGCGGGCGTGGCCCAATGAGTGGCGCAGGGCGCGCGTCATGCGAGTGGCCCAAACGGCAAGACAGAAGAAGGGCGGCTAGGGTTTCCCAGCCGCCGCCAGTGTCGTGGGTTGCCGCGACGGCGGCGCGGGCGCGTGGCGCGCTGGCGCTATGCGTGAGGCTCGGCCGTCGCGGCGCTTCTTGGCGCGGTCGGCGCGTCTGGCGGCGCTGGCGGGACCCGTCCGACGCTGGCGCAAGCGGGGCGCCACTGGCGGCGCTGGCGCTGCTGCAATGGAGCGACGGCACCAAATAGGCGCAGCCGGCGACGCCGGTAGGCGCGGCGAAAGCATGGGCGGGCGCAGCCAGCGTGGCGGCGGGGCGGCGAGGCCGACGGGCAGCGCGCGTCTGCGGCGGCGGCGCGGCGCAGCAAGAAAGCGGCGCCGCGAGAATTAATCTTCCAGATTGTTTTTAGAAATCCCCAAAACAAAACGAATCTACTACAAATTTCATGCAAATTCCCAATCTACTAGGGGAAAAACACCACAAATCTTCTCGGTTTCCTCGCAGATTGATCGGCACGTCAAGGAGCGAGCGTGCTGATAACGTGTTGAGGAACCTCGCTATCGGGTGTAGTACAAGATATAAACGTGGACAATCAATCACAGAGAAAGATCAAACATAGCGGACACAAAGATGTATGGGTAGAGCTTCTCTTTATTATTTCTCAGATCTCTTCTACAATGGGTGCTCCACCTCTTCTTATATAGTACTGCTTAGGGTTTAGGCTAGGTCCAATGTGAGACCCACCGTGGAGGAGATACCGGCCGACCCTAGCCGCACCATGCCGTGCGCTAGCCCGAGCCTGGCCGGGCTCCCCCCACATGTGGTTTCCCAACAGCTATCAAGTTCTCGACGTCACTGTAGTGCACACTCAGAATCTGTTTATAGTAGCTCTAAATTAAGTGGAAGATAATTAACAGGTTATGCGTACACTCAAACTAGTGAGTCTGACAGATCACCATGCATGAACGTAACGAGATTTTTCCATTGACCGATTATTTTTCTTCTCAGGCTAGACTGCAAGACGCAACAAGAGCGTTTTTTTTTAATTCTTGTAGGAGTTTCCCAGCCGGATTGACACCGAGGCCTTGTTTGTTTCAGATTAAATTAAATTAAATGAAAATTTATCTTTTTTATAGGCCAAATAATATAATATTCTGTAGTCATTTTTATGGGTTTTAAATAGTAATTTTTAGAGTACGTAAAATAATTTTTCATAATTTTTTGAATTTTTTCAATTGTCTTTCGAGTGGGTTATAAATTTGCTACAGTAAAACTCGACTCAACTCTAATCTGAAATAAACAAGGCCTGAATGTGGCATGCATGCACGTCTGCATTTCGGTGTACATTGTGCGTGTATACATCATTGTCCATATACCTAGTTTTAATTTGCGTGAAAAACAATGGCAGCAAAATTTCGATGACACGTGGGGTTCGATAAAATATTGACTAGACAGTTTTGGTGCATATAGCATTTTGAAAATTGGCCGGAATGTTGTTGGAGGATGTTCATATTTCTTTGTGTAAATTGAAATTTTGGTCCTGTTTTTTCAAATTAAATTAAATTAAATAACAAATGTTATTTTTGTATAAGCCAAATGGTGTAATACTTTTTATTCATTTTTGTGGGGTTTTAAATAGTTTTTCTTAGAGTTTGTAAAATATTTTTTTAAGAATTTTTTGAACTTTTAAAGAATTCTTTTGAGCGAGTCATATTTTTTTCAGATTAAATTTTTTTGGAACTTTCAGGTAAAACAAACAAGACCTTTGATTTAACAATTTCGTCCAAAAAGTTTGAAATTTTTGGTAGTATGGTTTCGGTGTTACACTATCCTCAATATTTCTAAAAAACTATATTTTTCCCTGGCTGACTAGCCATATTTTATCGAGATAAGGTCATATTTTTTTCCCTGGCTGACGGTACAATTAATCTATTGTTTGATTCAACCAATATCTGAGGGTTCCCGTAATCACCTTTAAAATATTTGACAAAGTTTCACGAAGCGAAAACACTTAGTTCAAGGAGATGGCAAAAATCTACAAGCCATAAAGCATAATCCAAACCAAACAAGACAACATGGTAGTTGTTGTGTGATGGCCAGTTGAGCAAAGGTGGTGTTAGCTGATGGCCTAGCTTAGAGCATGCGTAGCAGGTGCACTATCAGGCGTTCGGCATCAGCGTGGGCGGGCAGGTGGGAAAATTTTTTTGAACTATGTAGACTGCTGCGGGCGGGCGGGCGGGTGGCGCGCGCGATGCAGGGTGCTGATGCAGGGCACGTTGGCTCCCCTGCTGGGGATCTCTTAGTAGGTTGTCACGTGGGGTAGAACTTCTTGTTTGTTACCACTTGATGTAATGGTCAATTTATGTAAATATATCATACCTTTTATAATAGCAGAAAAAACCCATCTCTCAAGATAAACAGATTCGTGTGTTCTAGTTTTTATTGGTTGTGATTGAATGGTTGAACTGAAATAATGGATTTCAGGAGTCAAAATATTTGGTCAAACTTGAATTTGTGAGTTTCAAAAACAAGAATCGAGAAATTCATAAAATGGCTCGAGAAGCCGAAATGTTTGACTTGAAGAACAAACAAGAAAGTCATAAACCGTTAGCATCCGTAGCAGGGACTCTAAAATATTGTAGCTTTGGATAGAGTGTCTGACATAAGAAAGGAATCTTTTAGAGTGTAGTGTAAAATGTGAAGAAAATTTAGAAGAAATGATAGAGGGAGTAGTTAATAGTGAAATAGAGAGTGAGAATAGAGTAGCTGGTGCTAAAAGTACAGGAGCTAAGGATAACATTTAAGTTGTCAAATTGGGTGGCCACACATGAAAACAATATGTGCACTCGGTTATGATCGACCACCTTCAGTGAATTGATACTCATATGAAATATTAGCTAGTGTGTTTTTTAAAAGGGACAATCTGGTACACAATCATTTATAAATAAAAAAATGTCGGTCGATTTTTTATAGAATGAACTATAACTATAGTAAAGTTGCATATTATCAACAAGTGCATTTTTAGATTGATTGAAACAAAAATGATTACTTGAAATATAGAAAGAGAAAATTATATGAGCACATTTATTTAGCAAATATACATATAGTAAAGTATAGAAAATCAACAACAAAAAAGAGGTTAGTAATTAGCAATTTTATACTAAAATTGCATATTGTTAAGCAATGCAATTTTAGTGTTATTAGAGCATGAATTTAAAGTAATTGATGATAGTGAAGGAATTTCGATGAGATTGACAGTTAGCAAATCTGTTTAAAAAAACGAGCGAGGTGGCCCGCACGTTTGCGCGGCTAGATTTGTTTTGGTATACAGTGTTTATTTCTAACTCATAATCTATCTCTAACATATCAGATCAGATTTAGAGTTTATCTCTAATATATTATATCAACTTTAGTATTTAATATGAATTTCTAATATTTTCTTTTAATCTAAATCACATAGATCTTTTTTTTTCTTTGATTAATCTATCCCGTTATAATTTAGTCCCACAGTTGATTGAACGGATAAAATAACCATGTTATATCATCTTTAGTATTTAATCCGAATTTCTAATATTCTTCTTTTAATCTAAGCCGTTATAATCCGACCCCACAATCAACGACATATATCTTTTATTTTTTCTTGATTTATATGAGAATTTCTTTGATTGATCTTGGCCGTTATAATTTGGTCCCACTGTTGATCGAACGGCTGAAATAATTTGGATGATGTGGACGAACATGGTGGTTTCTTATTCCCCTCCTTTATATATATAACGAGCAAGGTGACCCGCGCGTTTGTGTGGCTAGATTTGTGTTAAGATATAGATAATATATCAGATTAGATTTAGTGTTTATCTCTAATATATAGATCAGCTTCGGTAGTTTGTTATAGAGATTAATATTGACCGCTAGATTTACATAATAATATCCATGTTTAACGATGTAGATTTTTTCTTTTTTTATGATTAACGTAAGAATTTCTACTATTTTCGATTAACGTGGGAATTTCTAAGATTTTAGGATTAATGTGGTGGCTCCGTTTAACTCTGCTTTATATAGATAGTAGATAGATAGATAGATAGATATGACTATATGAGGTGAGCAACCGTCTGTAGTACTAGTAGTACTTTCATACGCGGACAATTCCAGCAAAGCAAGCTGGAGTCCATAATAAAGCGACCTCACCAAACTCGTGGACGTTTGCAAGAAAAATCGCGTCGCGCGTGTTGCAATTATTGAAGAACTCCATCCCTTCCAGCCATATAAATACCCACCTCGCTGCAACTGCAAGCCTACACCAACGACCTCACTTATCACTAGAACACAGACCGCGATGGCATCCCTCGCCACCCCCTCTTCCACCCTGCCTCTCCTCCTCGTCCTCCTCCTCGCCGCCGCCGCCGCCTCCGCCGCCGCGACGACCATCACCGTCACCAACAAGTGCGCGTACACCGTGTGGCCGGCGGCCGTGCCGCCGGGCGAGGGGGCGCAGCTGGAGACGGGGGAGACGTGGAGCGTCCGCCTGCCGGCGGGCGCCAAGAGCGCGGTCGTGTGGGGGCGCACGGGCTGCGGCTTCGTGTCCGGCGGCAAGCTGGGGCAGTGCCAGACGGGCGACTGCGGCGGCGTGCTGCAGTGCAAGAGCCTCGGCGCGCCGCCCACCACGCTGGCGGAGTTCACGCTCGCCGGCGGCGGCGGCGGCGCCCACTACAGCGTCGACCGCTTCGACGTCTCCCTCCTCCAGGGCTTCAACGCGCCCATGACCATCGTGCCAGCCGGCGGCGGGTGCCCCAGGGGCGGGCTGAGCTGCCCGGCGCAGGAGATCACGTTCCAGTGCCCGTCGGAGCTGCGCGCCAAGGCCGGCTGCAACAACCCATGCCGGACGTTCGGGCAGGACAAGTACTGCTGCACCGGCGCGGCGGCGAGCAGCTGCGGCCCCACCGACTACTCGTTCTACTTCAAGAGGTTCTGCCCGGAAGCGATCACCTACCCCAAGGACGTCGGCAACACCACCTACACTTGCCCCGCCGGCACCGACTACCACGTCGTCTTCTGCCCCTGAGCCACCGACCAAGTGAGTACGTGTACCGTGTACGTAACGCCGTACTGGCATGGTCAAAAGCTTTCATGTGGCTGTGCCACTGTGTATGCATGCGAGACAGATAAGCATAGGTTTATCTGATCTTTTATTTCGATAAATAAGACCAGCTCATGTAGCCGCTGGGTATAGACAGTGTCACACTCAATGGCGTGTCAGTGTGTGTATACATGACGTGTACGTATGTACACCGGGCATGGATGTCAGGATGGGCGTGTACATCACATTCAACCCAGCCGGGGTCCATACTCCTACAAGAATAAAAGGCTTCGTTTGAGACCTAAAGTATGTTTCATGAGTGGTATCTGTTGTAACCAATACAGTATGAGCAAAATAAATAAATCAATCAAATTCAATATAGCCAACAGAGATGACATGTCAAAACCATGAGATTCACCATAGATTATGAATTCTTCAAAATTAATCATATAAGCAATAATTTCATGATCGATTCAAAGAACAAGTTCATGGCGGCCAATATTGTAATAAACCAGCAAAATAAGCTCAGGTTTGGAATAGAATTGCTCTCAGATTGTAAATAATGGGTTGCTAAGTAAATTATCCTTCCAACAAATAATTTGGACAATATATCACAGGTTATTAAATCTGAAAATCAGGTTTATATATTCTAGAACAGCACCGTTCTTGCACCAAAATTGGATAAACCAATACTCAAAATGTATGACAATGAGTAGTTAGGTAAATCAGGAGCTAACAGATCAAATCCAGAGTGCAACCTGGCTAAAACAACCACAAAAGCAGTGTTGAACAACAACATTGCTCTGGTCACTAAACTATCACTGATTAACCAGTAACTGAAATAAAATGACAACACTATTCTTACAAATAACAATAATATATATAACATCTGTAAAATGATCATGTAAATCAGTACCAAGCGCTATGTCATACAGATTGAGCCATCAAACAAAAATTAAACGAACAGTGCTACTCTAGGTATAGGAATTACACATAATATACAGATTTATAAGTCTCAAAATATGCAACCATCATCGAGCGATCAGTTAAGCCCACAATATGCACTTCACCCAAATTGAGGTGAAATAGCCCCTTTGCACACAGCAAGGTCTCAAATCCACCGCAATTGGCACAGCACACAAACACAATAACCACGAAGAAACCAAAGGTCATATAGTGCACCGGATTCAAGCCGGCAAGCAGAGACAAAGCACGATGAAATCGCTGTCCTAGAAATCAAATCGTCGTGCTATGAACGCACCACCGACGAAGAGACCCGGAGATACGATGCCGTCATCCCCACCACGGCCAAAGGCCACAGAAGGAGCCCGAGGTGTAGTGAGGAGCAGCAGCAAGCTCACGGCGACCACCTTATGTCTACCAGGAACCAACTCGTGGAAGACCACCACCACAGCAGCACACACCGACAGGCAAGGACGCTGAAGCGCCGTGAGCAGCAGTCAGGCGATAGGCAAACAGAAGGTGAAGAAAGGGGATTAACCGAAGCTAAAAACCTACCAACAGAGCAAGAGAGCCGTGGCTTCCATCAAATAGACGAGAGGAGTGTACCGGCATCACAGGAAACCCGTACGCCGAGGCCACGTTGCCCACGCCCACGTGCTTCCGAGGATGGCGTTGCCGCCAGCAGCAACAAAGCTCCTCACTTAAGGTTCGGAAGTAGCCGAATTGAAGAACAGGGGCCACAGCGATGCATCCCCCTCTCTCTCTTATGTGGGCCTGTCTAAGGAGCAAAGAGCAAAAGCCCAACGGTATCTATGTATGGGCAAAAAATGGTTCTCCAAAATCATTGATGAGATTAAAAAATTGATTAAATAAAGCTCGTTGCATACGGTGATGTGTCATTAACAAGTTGAGTGTATGCATAGCCTGCTTTTCTTTTAATGGAAAGCTAATATACGGCGCTGGCCCGCTTCACTAAATAACCCAATCAACGGTCAACCTGCAGTACAGTATCATCGAAAAGTACGGGAAATAATAGTCTAGTCTACATAACTTGCTGCATGCTGCTTCACGTGTTAGGTATCACGCTATGCCCGACTGATCCGTGTCATCGAAAGTGACACTAGCATGCGTACCGAGTACCGACGCCCGACGGTACAATGGTGCGACGGGCATGCAAGAAGAGTTGGAGCGCCATCAGGGCAAGGATTTCAGAACGAGTTTCGCCCGTTACGGCAAAAATGGATTCGCTGATACTCCCTCCTTTCCATTGTACTCCCTCCATTCAAAATTGTAGTCCATTGTTGACTTTTGGATATTCCATTTAACTATTCGTCTTACTCAAAAAATATATGTAAATATTATTTATTTTGTTGTGACTTGTTTTATTATTAAACATATTTTAAGCATGACTTATATTTTTGCATGTTTGCACTATTTTTTGAATAAGACGAATGGTCAAAAGGCGTCTCCAAAAGTTAACAATGAACTATAATTTGGAACGGAGGGAGTATAATGCATTTTTTAACTTAAAAAAATCAAACATTATCAATTTTGACCAACAATTAGTTAAATTATATATATGCATCTTTAGTGGATGAAAGTTATATCAAAATGTTTGTATTTCAAATTGTTTTGAATATAATGTAATATTATAGCAATCAACAATATATGATAAGAGAAACTACCGGTCAAAGTCTGTTCCTGAAGACTTTTTTAAAGTCAAATTACGCCTTATACAATGGAAAGGAAGAAGTAAATAGCAAATGACTTATTTTTGTTTTGAATTGTCAACTAAGTTTTTAATTTATTTATATTATTTTTCATTTAGTTAGACATTGGAAGTTTAGTTATTTTGGATTTAAAAAATATTTACAAATGTATAAAGTTGATGGCAATTATTTTAAATTTTTTATCGATTGACTGGTTTGTTATAGTTTTGCTAGAAATTTGGTTTTTGAGCAGTTGTGTTGGTGTTGATTTTGCTAGAAATTTGGTTTGTAATTTTTTATGGGTTTTGGGCTAACTATATGAATATATTTTGTAACTTCTAATTATAGAACTTGGTATTTATATTTTAAAATGTTTTTAGTATATGTTGACTAGTTTTGAAAAGGTGTCTATCAAAAAAAACAACCAGGTGCCACTAAGCCAATCCCACGAGAAAAACACTGAAGAAGGACACGAGAAAAGCCATTTTACAGCAGGAGGAGGCATGCACGAGGGGTGCAAGCAGCACTTTTGGGTGGAGCCGTGGCGGCCCGGCCCAGGCCAATAGAGTTGCCGAGTTGGGCCTCATTACATTTCTATGGTCTTTTAGGCAACGGCGCGGCCATGTAAGCATCCAAGCTAGCTAGCTATATATATACCTAAGCTGCAAGCTCACCATGATGGCCACTATAATTCCATCACGCAGGCAGGCAGGCAGGCATGCATGCACCCCGGACCGGACGCGCCATCATGCGGCACGCCTCTCAGTCTGGCGTGTGGCGTGGCGCGTGTGGCGTGTCCCATCCTTCCCCATGGCCTCCTCTGCTCACTCCATTTCTCCTACTTGTACAGGCCGGCTCTCGGTCGGTCTCGATCGTCTGCCCAAAAGCCTCGGTCCGTCTCGATTGCCATGCATGCCGTCGCACGCGCAGCCGGTCAGCTCAGCTCCATGAGCCAACGGGCCATAAGTGCCTCTTTTACGTACGCGCCGCGCGCCTCATCAACCCATTATTCATGTCCCTCCCCAGGTCGATCCCTCTTGATTCGCCTTGCCAATGGCCGCACGCTACAGAAAAAAATCACAAATCACGTGTTTTAAACGGCACAAGCCGTCTACGCCAGCAGAATTCCGTCTATCGATGTGGCCGACCGTCAATCGTAAACCGCTAAGAATATGTCATCGATTATAAGTGATGTCGGGCCCACTAGACAGAGGTTGGCGTTCACTAGCTATCCGAGCCCACTTCGCAGAGACACGTCTCCCTTATTTGCCCTCGAAACCATCCTGCAGCAACCCGATGTGGACATCTACGTACTAGGACGTTGTTTAACAGCTGGCGGCCCCTATAGAGCCATCCACTAAAAGTGTCGGCCTGCCGAGGAATCCTTATGGCAGACGGCCACTATACTAGTCGTCAATCATTATTTTTTTTATGTTGGACGGCTGTTGTCAGTCGCCATGCATCTATATAATTGTTGGAATCGTTGTGTTTTCTCGTAGTGGCAAACCCAGTGGCAGAGATTGAATGAAGATTTAGGGGACTAAACCATAAAAGACGACTAAAAGAGAGAATTTTAAAAAGTCGTGATCAATTTATGATGTTTTATATATACTTGACCTTAAGATTTTTAAGGGACCCAACAGCCAGTGTGGCTGTGGCCCTCACTGACCTCTGCCACTACCCAAAACCGCCCGTTTACCAAAAAAGAAAAAACAACCGGTCAATCAGTTAACCGCTTGGTTTCTCGGTTGGCCATGAAAATCTTTGAGTTTTTGGTCCAGTTAGGTGTTTCCTGCGTCGGGCCCAATGCCCTGTACTCTTTTAGCTTTGCGAGCCCTCACCGGTCGTCATCACTGCTGGTACTCCTGCATGGGCACGCGACCACCGAACGGCCGGCCGGCCTGCACGCCGAGCTAGCCAGCCCTTCAGCTCAGCGTGCACGCCAGGTGCTAGCTAGCTTCTATCTCTCTCTGACAATGGGGCCTTCCTTCTCGCTGACCGTGGGCCCGCGCCCGAGCATGGCCTCCATGTATACGTCCGGCCGGCCGGCGCAGTGCCGCTGGCGGCTGGCCTGCTTGCCGCTGCTATGGAAAAATAGCCGGAAAACGACCTGACAGAGAGGAGGTTTGACCTTGGATAAACGGCCAAGAAACGGTGCTACTACGTACGGTGTCCGTTCTTGGCTGCTGCTTACATGCCTTCTGTCCGAGACAGCAACGTTGTTGTTTTGACCGTGTCACTGATTGTCCTGGCGTATACATGCATGCAATGCAAGGATATGCAGCTTAGGTAGCTAGTAACATGCATGTCTGTACGTATGAGATTACCGGTCTAGCAGGAGGATGGGACCTGCATGTATGGCATGGCCCTGCTCGGATTAACCTGCAAAGTCTGCTCTTGAGTCTTGACCAGTGCAGACAGTGCTAGCTTTTGAACGGTTAACTGTTGGGAATTTACCTCGCGCAGCGTCGTGACACTGTATGTGCAGCCATACAACTCATGATGAGCTTAGCACGTAAGTACGTAGGCCCTTGGCTAATTATGTTGGCTTTGGTGATCGATGGATAAATTAGACAGAGAGACCGTTAGCTAGGTAGGGAGCAAAAGTTATTGCATGCACGCAGTTCGCTGGTAATTAATTGCCGATTAGACGTCGTCGGCTCAGGAAACTGTCAGGCCTGGATAAAGGTAGAAGAAATGCGTTGCCAAAAAAAAAAAAAAAAGGAAACGGTGGTCTTTTCTGTGAGCTAGCTAGCCTGCCTGCGTGACTGCGTACGCTGCATGCATGTTGCCGGCTCCCCAAGATTCCGGGCATGGCCTGGCTAGCTAGCTTGCCATGGACACAGACCTGTCTCTCTGCATGCATGCATGCATGATGTAATACACTTGTACTCGATCATCGATCATACGGGCAATGGCCAATTTTAATTGCCCGGTTCCTTATAATCACTTCACACTAATCTGTACTGACGCATGACGCTGATTTGTAACAAAGGTTAATTCGCGACACAAGCTAAGCTAGCTTGCACAACGTATCATGCATACATACACTACCAGTCTACCATGCATGCACTGAATTTGGTTTTACGAACAAGCGAGCAGCTAGCTACAGTGTTAGTCTGTTTCATGCTTGGTTTGATCATGCATGGTTCTGGTTAAATCCTCCATTGTTTTCTGCTAGATCAGGCTAGGCATAAAGAAGGATTCGAAGTAGTCACCGTGCATTGGATATGTTCGAGATCAGATGCCCTGCTGCACAGGCACACCACTATAGCTACGTCGACAGTGACGGATTTCTACCGCGGTAGCGAAAGTATGCTCGATGCATGTCGTACATGGATATTTGCTTATGTGACAGTAACACTGATATTATGCGCCGCATATCTCGAACCTCGATCGACCACACAGGTCGCAACGCACACGCACACACGACCAAGAAGAATATTAAGAAGAAGAAAAAAAGGACTAGACACAGTGCACATCAGAGAACCACTGTCTCAGTCCATCGATCAGCATCTTTTTCACAGTGGTAATCCGGCGACTCTACAGCAGAGAATGGACTTCTCAACCAACTGATAAGCCCACTTTAATTGCATCAACTATTAGATCATGGCCGGTGCACGTGCGCATGACATGTACATGCCGGGCTCAATTTGAGTTAGAGCTAGAGCCGAATGCCGTCGATCAGCGGATGGATGGACCCGGATCAATGCGCGTCTCCTCCACCTCTCGCGACGATCCGACGGTCCAGATGCCCCGACGTGGCCAAGCGGGGCCCGCGTCCCGATGATAAGACGCCCTTAAAATCATTGCACCCTGTGGATGTGGGTTGGGGCCCTTAAAATCATTGCACCCTGTGGCTGTGGGTCGGGGTGGAGAGAGTACTTAGGATGGATGGGAAATCAGATCATCATGTGCTTATTGAAAAACTTCGTGGGTGGCGCACGTACGGTGCGTGGGGGCAAATCTAGCGGATCAACGATCAACAGCTAGCTGATGAGATGAGACCACATCGATCGATCTCATCGATCGAGATCGCGTGGAATTTTGAGATGGAATGGAGTTAATTGGGATGGAGGGCAAGGCAAGGCTTGTGAGCAGGTGGATCGTCGGTTTCCCATCGAACAGTGCGGTGAGCATGTACATGTGGTCGTGCGCGCGTGGGGCACGGGGGCGTTCGTGCGTCGTTGACACGGCGAACTTCACGCGTGTCAGCGTGTGGTCGGTCGTCGTGTGGAGGCATGGTAGATCGGACGTGAAAGAGCATGCATGCATGCACCGCGCGCCAGATCTGACGCGCGCGCTGGAGCTGATTGATGTGAGGAATCACCTAAACATGCCGTTTCTGCAGTACGCATCGCTAGGCCATGTTTCTCTGTGATTTAGGGGCATGTTTGGTTACCCTCGCCAACGCGATAACCGGCGCGCCTTCGAATTTGGCCGCCGTTTGCTGCGCTGTCCGTGGACGTCTCGCCCTTGCCAAATTGTTGGCACGCCGATGGATTTGCACGCGCGCACTATCGTTGGCACGGACGAGCAAATCGTTTGCTAACGTTCGCGCGGGCAAGCCTTTGTTTGGCACGGTGAGCTCCGACCCTAAACCAAACACGCCTTTATATCTCTCGGTATATCTTATTTTTTATATTTTTATTTGTTTGTAGGTTAATTTTTGAGAACTTTTTAAAATAGCTTGAAAAGTCAAGTGAACTTCGTCGATCATTTCTTAACGACTTTGCTTCTTCGCAGGCGCCTGCGAATAACATATTGGTGCATGTGATCGTTTTTGCACTGGATTTTTGTTTGCTCGGAGAGATTAGTTTGCCCGTCGAGATACCCTGACATGTTGTGTTGTTTTTGGATCGCAGGCGATTGTAGTTAACTCATTCCCCTTTATTAAAGGTTTGGACTTTGGAACGTGGTTTCAAACTAAAAAATTGGACTGCAAAAGTCAAAGCACTTGACTTTTCAATTCAAAGATAAGTTAGAAGATTGTTATGTTATATTTTTGTGCCCTTTTTAAAGATATGGGCTAACTATTTAAGGGCCTGGCTTTTTTTTCTTATACAATGGTAAAATGATCTCTTGTGCTAGGGTGTGAGTGTGTGATGGTGCTTAAGATGTACATATTCAATTTAGTGGTCTGTCAACCTTTAGTTTAGTGCGTCAATTAGGTCAGAGCTAGACAGAGGATAATAATGTGAACAAAATTGCCTTTTTGTTTAGAGACCGTTTAGAACTTTAGATAGCATGCGTTTCTTTTAGAAAATTTATGCATAGCTTGATTTTCTGTGGTATATACTAGAACATGTATAATGGTACACCTCGATTGTTTATAGCAATTGCCACATCAATTTTGTTTGACATTGATGAGAGAGGAAGACAGAGAAAAAAATATCGTCATTACATATATAGTTGACTCTAGCATGAGAATTAACTGAAAATAAGAAGAATTGTATTATCTATAGTGATAAATGAAGGGACGACCAATTTTATATGTCGTCTATGCAGATATGTATAAATGACACAAGGATATTTTTTAGATAATGGGACAAGATCTCAGGCTCAACATCATCAAAATATGCATGGTCGTAAAGGATATAGATAGCATATAGACTAGGGTGTCCATTACATTGTACATGCATGCTCTTGCGTCGAACTCCTTACCCCTAAACAGTAATTCATACCTATATATATGAAGGATATAAGCTCGCTTTAGCTTTGACAATGCTGAATTAGCCAAAATGAAATATTGCATCGTCCTTGCTTCCTGTTTGCACTTATTAACGAAGCTATATTATGAAGACCTCCAATCAAGAAGCACCCCGTGGCCAGTGTCAAATTAATTGCGATATGCAAGCCACGTATGGCACGTCAATTCTGATCAAAGTTTTCACTTTGCCGAGCTAGTCAATGGGTATTGGCCGTATTGCCGGCCGTTTTCAGAGTATCAAGTGGAAGCCTACAAAAAAGCGACCCGTTAGTACTAATTGGGGAGCTAGCTAGGACTAACAGGGCATGGACATGCCCCCCTTCTCCGCTTTTAATGATTAGATTACGGGAAGCTTATGCCAAAGAGCGAAGAGATTTGCGCCGCTCTGCTCCCCATCTTCCTCTGCTTTCCCCAGCATATGATATGAGCACACACGGCGCCTTTCGCAAGCAGCAATACGTGCTAATCGCCAAGCCTAATCATTTCTCGGGGGGGTCAGGATAATTGCAGATGGGTGATGGTTTAAAACCTTTCAATTCCAAGTGGATCACTGACGTGGATGGATGTCTCGTTGCTGGAACAAATTGAAGCTTCAAATCGGGGAATCCCTCTGCCCCTCGCAATCATCCGGCTTATGATGCCCCTGTGGTGCCACAGAGCTCTCTCATTTAGCTCCCGGGCCTACACCAACCTATCTTGCTTGCAACAGGGCAGGGCAAGTTACCCAATGCCTGTCAGTTGTCACCCTTGTTCTCACCTCTTGTTTTGCAAGATTCTTCGTGTGTGTGGACAGTGCACATATGGGTTGGTTTTACCCGGGAACTTTGCTCCTGTAGATGGATCGACATAGGGCTGGAAAAATAGCTCGTGGCTCATATTTGGCTCGAACACAATTTGGCTCGGCTCGGGCTCGCTCGAACATCTAAATGGCTTCGGCCGAAGCCTGCTTTTTGGGCTCGTTAAAATAGCGAGCCGGCTCGGCTTCGGCTCGTTCTCGACCGGCTTCGGCTCGGCTCGGCTCGTTTTACATTTGAACACAAACCTCCTGTGGCTCGTGGCTTCGCTTTCGGGCTCGGACGAATTGGCTCGGCTCGACTTCGGCTCGGGACCTCTAAACGGCTCGAGCCAAGCCTACTTTTGAGGCTCGTTAAAGTAGCGAACCGGCTCGGGCTCGGCTCGTTTTTGACCGAGCTCGGCCGAGCTCGGCTCGGCTCGTTTCCACCCCTAGATCGACACCATTTGGTGACTGTGAGTTGCCGTGGCACTTGTGGGACAAGTAACAGCGATCGGTACATGTTGCACAGTCGCTGGCCAACGAAATGGCCGGGCGACGTTGAAGGTTACTGCGTATTGATATGCACCAGAGACCGAAAGAAAGTGCTAGCCTGAAAGCAGTGACATGGTTTGACCGGAGGACACCTGAGCAGCTCCATCTCTCATGGTATCTTCATACCGAGCACTGCTTCTAGCTACTGTACTGAATGACCGAGAGGCTAGAACATCTCTAGAAGTTTACTCTAAAATTGCCGGTATTTTTTTTACTATGTTTCTATCATCCTCAACAGCATTTTTTAATCCAATACAAATAAGAGAACGACATTTCCTCGCGCATACGAAGTTTCCCATCTCGTGCACTCTTCGAAAGAAAAAAAACTCTCCTCCCCTCTCCTCGAGCCAACCGCCACCCGCAGCCGGCGACGACAATCATCCTGGCGGCGCATGACCACAGCGGCGTGACCTTGGCATGGGTGTGTCGAGGTGCGGCGTGGCTCAGCGCAATCAATGGCAATGTGAGACGGCGCTTGCTTAGTTATGGTCGACCGAAGCAGAGGCCACCAACGAGTTAGCACCAGCAGGCGCTGCTGTGGTCGCTCACAGCCGGTGTGGTGGTCACGGACAGTGGTGTAGGAGAGGAGGAGAGGAAGGAATGGGGAAAGATGATCCGATTGCTTCATGTTTGAGTTTTGAGAGTTGTTTTTCTATAAAAGATTAGGCGAGAGGGATGGGGATGCGCACAGATTTTGGCATGCTACCAACGGCTTAGATAAGCCGAGGGACTTCACATATGAGTGAAACATATTTTCGGAAAAAACAATACATAAAGAGGAGTGAGAGAGAATTTGTAAAAGTAGAAATCATCATAAAAACTCTGTTTTCATGTGAGAGTGGTGGCACGAAAACAAAGATCAACCGCAACAGCATATCCCACGACGTCTCTCCATGATTCCATGGAATTGAATTGTGCCGATAGGCAAATTTATCCAATCAAAGCGCGAGGCAAAGGCGCACTCAATTCGATCAGGATCAACACACATGCGCGTGTCTTTAAACCTGGGGGGTGGCCATGGTCCAAGGTGTTCGTCCTAAATGTGCACTCATGCACCCTCCAAAAGGCGCCCCACCCCCACGAAAGGGCCCCCTCTTCCAAGCGAGTGGAAGCTTCACTAAGTACACGGACGTACTGCACCACCACACCCAGGTATACTACTCTGCCTGTGTGTACGTACGTGCCGTTGTTGTTGCTGCTGCTGCTGCAATGTTGTTGTAGCTAGCCCCAGCTCAATCTATCCATCCATCATCCTCCATTACAAGTGTTGCCGCAATGCAGGTACATGCATGGCGCTATGGGGCCCTTTGGTCCCCCTGGCATGGGTGCTGGCTGCTGGGCTCGTCCTCATCGATCATTCGATCCCCTGCATGCATGCGCCTTTGCGCCCCCCGCAGGCAGCTCGATCGGCTCGCTGGAAAGAGGCGATCATTGTTCGTTTCGGCTTGCTTCATCACGGTATGCCGCGGCCGCCGCCGCCGCCGGCGGTGGCGGCGGCGCGGTTCGCGAGGGGGGACGACGGCGCACTGCCGGCAGTCGGCGGTCGCCGTCCCTGACCGGCGAGCGAGGGCCATGCATGCGTGCTGATGGGAGGAGTTCGATCGCTTGGAGAAGACGCGCTCATGCATGTATGATTCGCCGAGGTAGCCGCCCGTTTCCGCGAGCTGAAGGGTGGTGCTTTGTGTGTGCAGCTGTACATGCTGCTGCTGCTCGATCATATCGCTAGGTGCGTCGCCGAGTGTGGTTTCTTGCACATTAATTAAGTGTGCTCGGGACCGCAGTGGAAGCAGATCGTTAATCTGCTTTTGCTAGTACAGCTAGCCGATCATTATGATCAAGTGACAACGTGTGCGAGATCAATCTCAGATGCCGTAGTAATTGATCAATCTGGCCCGCCCATGCTAATAGTATGATAATAAAGACATGCATGGGACGACTACTGTTCAAACGTCCGATGTGCCACGATGCTGTAAATGATGCTTCAAATGAGATGCACCATCGTTGAACCACTTTTCACTGTATTTTCTTTTAATCTAAGCCGCTACGATATGGTCTCACTATGTCCAATCTCGTTAGATTTGCACTAATATAATCTAGTCCCACTGTAATCATTGGGGAAAGGCTTAGACATGGACGTCCGGCCCGAGCCGGACTCGTCGCTCTCGCGCTCGCTCGTGCGTCTCCCCTCGCGCACGTCCTCCACCTCGCGAGCTCCTCCTCCTCCCCGCATCTTCTCGCCCTCGCACCCTCATCCCGCGCGCTCCTCGCCGTCGCGCGCATCCTCAGCCGCCATTTCCTCCTGTGCATCCTCGCCACCGCCCCACGCCTCGCGTATCCTCCTCCAGTGCTGCGCGCTCCTTCCATCCGCCGTCGCCGGTGCCGCCCCACCGCCTCCTTCCTCGCTTGGCAACCGGCGCCGCCCCGTCCTCCTCCACGCCCGCGCGCACGGGGGAGTCCCCCTTGCCGTGCTCCAAGGGCGCCGCCAGACCTGGAGGGGGCCGACGACTAGGACGATGAGGGAGCACGGGGGTCTCAAGCTCGCCGTTGCGCCGCCGGATCCGACGAGCAAGGGGCAGGGTCTCGCCGGATCTGGGGAAGAAGGAGGCCAGAAGGAGACCCATCCCATTTCAGACTCGAAACCTGAGGTTTATCTTTGGGAACCTACGATTTGTGTGCTCGAAACTTGGAGTTGCACATATGAAACTCTCTCTTCTCGGTCTAGAACTCTAGGGGCTACGCCCTATGAAAATGTACCTTTTCTACTACTGAAACTTGGATCTTTGCCTATCGAAACTTGAACTTTGCACTATTGAAACTTGGGTCTTACTCTCGAGACGCTTTCTGAAACCTCAGGTTTCATTGTCGGTTGCACGAAACCTAGGGTTTCACGATTTTCGAAAACTTCGTTTTTTTGTACTAAAACTTATGTTTTGCCCACTGAAACTTTGGATATTGCCTACCGAAACTTGAATTTGTACTATCGAAACTTGGTTCTTACTCTCGAAAACTTTCTGAAATCTCAAGTTTTGTCCTCAGGTTGCCACGGTTCATCAAGTTTCTACCGTTATTTTTCAGGTTTCCGTAGGTATTCGCGCAGGTTACGCGATGACGTTAGGCTGACGTCAGCAGGTCCGGACGTCCGGACCCTAGTGCTCGCCTAATCATTGGGGTAGATCTTTCTTTTTTTCTAAGAATTTTAGTAATTTAGATTTAATGTAAGAATTTGCAGTATTTTAGGGTTAATTTGGTAGCTCTATTTGACCCTGCTATTTTTATATTTCCAATAGATATTGACTCCTTTTTATTTTTTATACATGTAATGCAATTTTACAACTTCATAGTGACATGGATGCAATTGATCTTTTTTATTGTAGCCGATTTGAATTATTTCTTTAATCTCATGTGGATTTCCTTTATATTGATTTTTATTATGAATTTATAATAGTTTTTATTTTAATTTAAAACGTTATAATTAGTACTCAGTGTACTCAACAATGTAGATATTTTATTATTGATTTATGTGGAAATTTCTCCGATTAACATGGATAACATATTGTTACTGTTGATATAAGCTCTTTTCTTATCTATAGGGATACTTTATTGTCATTTTAATTCAAGTCTTGTATTATATTTTTATTGTATTGATATTAACTCCTTTTCAGTTTTACGGTTAATAGAAAATCTTTACTATTGTTTTATGTTGAATTTTATTATTTTTATGTTTTTCGTGTAGTTATATGGACATTTTTATTTTTGTAATTGTTATAGACTTGTTTTCTATTTTGTTTTTAAATTATTTTGGTTTTTATCATTTTTAGTGTAGTTGTCATGAACTCTTATTTTAAATCCAAAATGGACTCTTATTTATGTTATTTTTAATTTCAATTTACGTAATTTCTATTGTTTATTATAACCGATATGGACACTATCTTTTAATCGGACATGGATTCTTATTTCTATTACTTTTATTCTGAATTTATGTTTTTTTATTGTATCGACATGAACACTTCTTTTATTTGATATGGACTCTTATTTCTATTATTTTTATTTTGAATGTATGTATGCTTATTTTTTATTGTATCGACATGAAATATTTCTTTTAATTTCATATGGTCACTTATTTATATTATTTTTATTTCAAATTTATACAAATTTATTTAAAATTTTATCTGATGTGGACTCTTTTTTCAATCTGACATGGACTCCTATTTTTATTATTTTAAATTATGAGTTTGCAATATTTTTATTTTATTCTATGTTATTGGTAGATATATTTTCTTTTTCCTCTGATGGATGGTGGAGATATTTGCATTGGAATTTGTCCATCAATAGGTTCAATCTAAGCCGTTGCAATCTGGCCTAGCATAATCTATTGTTGAGATATTTTCTTTTTATCAAATTTACATGACAATTTCACGTTTATCTGATAATAGGTTCCATCGAAGTTTTTATAATCGATGGTGGAGATCTTTTCTTTTTCTCTAATTTACATTGAAATTGCTGCATTAATAGATATTATCTAAGCCATAATAATCTGGTACGTTGTATTCTATGGTGAATACCTTTTTTCTTTAATTTACATGGGAATTTATTCAATTAAAGTGGTGGATATAATAGATAGATATGTTGCAGATTAACATTGTTGCATCTTCTTCTTCTGGGCACAGCGAGATACAAGGCAAGTCATGTGGGCAATGAGCAAAGAAGACGAGTGAGCGATGAGTTGAAGGAGATGAGAAAGGCATATGAACGAAGAGATGAACGTGCAAGAGTGAGAGCAGTTGCGCGTGTACGCTAGACAGCTAGGAAAGTCGTCCCCACGTGTTCATATATATATATATATATGCGGTACATATACATTTATGACCACATAATGTCCTTTAAGATAATCACTTCCATTGGTTTTGCCAATGTAGTGGTAAAAAAGGAATAAAACATTGCACAGTAAAATTAAAAATAATATTAAAATATTAGATAGCAAATGTGATATTGTACAACTTTCTAGTGGTATATTATTTTCTAAAAAAACTTCCCGCATTTTAAGGGGTTGTGTGGAGCCGAAACGTCCCGGATCTTTGCATGGATTAGATGGTCACAGAGTTATATGAAACTGCATGTAGGCTGGAAAAAAAATGAATTGATGCCGAGCACAAGCAAGAGCGAGAGACGAGTAATCTATGTTGGACACAATAGCAGTCGAACGTACGAAGCTGAGCTAGCACTCGACGTCCGAGCCTAGCTTCTCACTGAAGAGAAACACAGAGACCGCAACTAACAAAACCCTCAAGTTGTGGTATGCACGGTGACCCAAGTGCATCCCAACCAGTGACATGGATGTCCAACATGTTTGCCCCAATCCACCAATTCTTGATGTGGGCTGCAATGAGCATTTATTTAAGTTTTTTAGCAACAGAAGATTACACACATCGAAGGATCATCGCCCATGTCGATTTGTCTGGCAAGGCCATCACAGGATGTAAACGGACAATGTATTCTTGGGTTCCATATACTTCCATAAATGCTGGAATCTTACAGAGATTCCATAGGAATTGACATGATCTACTTCCTCCGTGTATAAAAAAGTACCAGATGTTTTTAGACATATCCCAAGAGTCCAAGTAAAACTTCATCTATTTAAGAGTCCGTTTGGTTGCCGGCCACAGTTCGCCACACCTCAACTGCGGCCCGCCCCGCTTGCTTAGGTGTGCGTTTGATTGGTTGCCGCAGTTTGGCTGCCGCACTACCTCATCCGCAGCGCGCAGTTCATTTTCGCAACCGCAAATCGCCTAAGCTGCGGCGTGGAAATCGAGCGCCGCACTTTCTCTGGTCGCCGCAGCTGCGGCGTGGCTTCCAGCGGCAGCATCCAAACATCCCCTAATTCTTTTAAACTATTTGAATTGGACATATGAAAATCATGCGTGTGTATTCGTCTCAAAAGCACTTTCGTAATATCATATTTTTATGGATTTTATCAATAAATTATAATGGTATTTATTTTGTTAAAGTTACATTTCGAAGACCACGTCAAAATCAAAAGGTCGAGTTTTTACGATATGAATGAATTATTAAATGTTAATACAAGTTCACATGGAGATCACGCGCTTACGTGAGCAACCAATCAACCCTCACCTACAAACTAAGAGTTTTCAGAATGGTTGAGCAGATGAATAAGTTGGTTGAACTGAAATGAGTTGAATATTAGGTTAAACTTAGAGAGGTTTTTGTTTTGCTTGTTGAAACTGATTCACTTTATTTATATTAATTTTTAAGAGCTTTTAAAGATGGTTTCGTAATATTGAAAAAAAACCAGACAACAAATAAATATTTTTCTTTTCAATCAAACTTAACTCTAAACATGCTATAAATTTTGACAGCTCTCGTCCATGGTTTCAAAAGACCAAAATCGGCAACCAAAATTGGATTTGAGAATGTTTATCTCAAGACTAATTTTTTTACACAACATCACATAGTCAAGAGGTTAAGCAGGCCCTGTTTAATTGGGTTGATACTATGAGATAGCTTTTAAGCTAAAAAGTTACAGCTCTCAAAAGAGACTTGAGAAGGCAGAAAAACCTAGTTTTTTTTTTTGAGATATTTAAGAAGAACCACTTAAAACATCGAAAAAATGGCTACAAAGTTGCCTGTAAAAAATTATCATACTTCCAGCTATAACTTTTAATCTAAGTTTAAGGTGAATCAAACAGGACCCAAAAAAGAAAATAAATGTTTTTAAAAAAATGTCAAAAACAGACCTGAAGGCTGAAGCTAGCTAATCCGGCCAGCCAATCAACCGTCCTCTGTCTACCATGAGCATGGTTCTAGCCACACTATTCCGTTGGTACAAGCCAGGTCAGAACCTGTCCCGCGAGCTAAACGCGGTTATGGCCTGCAAGGGCAGCCTGACCCGTAAGGTTGAGGCAGCGATGTTACAGCTTGCGACCTCTTTTCAGCCTGTCCAGCAAACCCTCGGCACACAGGCAGCCAGGTGTGGCCGCTGCAGCCTACAGCACACACACGTACTTGCACTGCCCATCGGCTACGAGCACCGCCTACGCCTTGCCCAACTTGTTGTAGGGTTCATCTGAACATGTTCCCTGAACAGATGAGATGCGTTGCTGAGAGCGTTCTTCTATCCCATCACTATTCATTCATTTTTTTAATTATTTTCCTATCCCCTTTATATTTTTCTCTCTTATATTTTAATGCCTATATATTGCTACAGTGATTTGAGTGACAAATAGAAGAGAAAAAGAGGTAGCATTGGGCATGCCCTAACTAGAACTTTAAATACACACTCTCTAGTATTACTCATCGTACGTTTTATCTAGGCTCTTTTACGGTACCTACTGATAAAATACTACCTTGATAGTATATTTTAGATCTGACAGTTTATTTTTTATGGATATTTTAGTCTTTTTTAATGGGCATACATAGTTGGAAACAACATGAATGGAAATTTTTTTGGTAAACAATGAATCGAAATATTTAAGGCATGCCTTACATGCTCACATGGCAGGAATGATCGTATAGTAGTTTTTTAGAAACGAATCAAATTAATTAATGCATGTATCCATAATTAGTGGCAATTTTAGGAACGAATCAAACTAATTAATGCATACATCCGTAATTAGCAGCAGCGCACCCTCACGCGCGCGTGTGATGCTGATGTAGTTAAGCGTCTAAGGAAAGTAAATATGTCCCGATCTGATCCGCAAATTTCCTTTTTGCCGTTAGACAAAAATTATCCCAATCCCATTTCTTGTTTGATAACACACATTTCTAAAAAAACCGTTCAAATAATTGGTTTTTCAAACGATTTTCCATTAGTTATGATCGATTTCTGAAAAACCATAGGAGATTTCTTTTTTTTTCAAGAAATCTGTTTGATTTAAAATTTTAAAATACGAATTTTCATTGAAGTTTAGTGAGAAATAAAAAACAATTTCATTGTTTGATTCTATTTTTTTATTATACTTAGATTTATTAAATCCAAATGCATGCACATTTAATCTATTAATTTAATAATTATACATAAGACAATTATACCCTCCTAGAGATATACTAGGTTTGTAGTATAATATACTAACTTCATAGTATAAAAAAATTAAGAACTAATATAAGCCTTTAGATCAAAAGGATTGGATGGCTCATATTTATTAGAAGGTAGTACCGTAAAAGTAAAAGAGTCCTTTATCTATATCTGTTAAAAATCATACTTTATAATACACTTTAAAAAAATTCTCCAACGAATAATCGATCCGCATACACTTTATTTTACTTTTTTTAAAATTTCTACGGACGCTCTAACCCAACCCCCTCTCACCCAAAGATTTTCGACAAGCGTTGTAGCTGCTGCTGCAGCAGTGGCTGTAGTCAAGGAAGGAATTTTGGGTCGCTGCAATCCCAAGAGCACACTGCTGCTGCAAAGCCACTTGCTCTGCTTTGCTCTGCTTTGCTCGAATCTAGCTCACAAAAGAAGATGAGATCTTGGGGTTGGAGACCTGGGGATAGGAGTACTACTCCTACATGCGTCGCGCTCGAATCTCCGACGAGGCAGAGGTTTTTTTACCTCCTGGTTGCTGCATCGATGATCATCGAATCGACGGGGGCGTGTATCAGTGGGGGATCCGGAAAGGAAAGCAGAGCCTCCACAAAAAGAGGATCTTTCCATTCTTTTCACCAAGGCCAGGCCTCGCTGGAAGATATATACTAGTACTCTAGATGCAGCGAGGTCCATGACAGCGAGAGCAGCAATTGGAGTTGGCACCATGGAACTTGCAATTCGTGTCTCCATGATGTTGCGGAAAAGCTTTTCACTCCAAGGAATTTTTGTATATCGAGTGTGTGTGAGAGAGAGACCCACCAAGCCAAAAGAACCGCTTTGATTAATCAAAGCCAAACGAAAATACTACTACTAATGTACAAGAGTGGAAAGGGCAGCGGCACCTATATGTATTTAATTTTGAGGGCGCGGAGAAAAAGATTTGACTGGGCTTAAAAACGCAGCATGTTTTGAGTGTGCATCGCTCTTGCTTTATTAGGCAGCCGTTCATGGATTCCTTATTTATGTACGTACAAGACATGGGCTCTACGCTGTTAATTAGCAATGGTAGCAAAGTGATCAGTGCTGTCCAATCCAAATAAGTTAAATTCGAGATCGATTTGGGCGTTTGGGCTTGGAAGAAAGAGTGGCCAGAAAGGGGGGAAAAAGATTTGCTCCTGAAGCCTTGGTGAAAACGAACGCGTAAACAGAAGGCATTGCTCTGCTCTATCGATGGATGTATGGGACTATGGGTGGCGCAGCGCCGTTCCACGCGCCATCAATTCCGCATTGATTTGATGGGGAACTGCAGTGCTTAATGCGAAATGGTACGCCACTCGTGCAAATGTGATGCGGACGTAAGGTTTATCAAGATTTGCTGTCGATGGAGCAGAACACCGCCATAATTGGACTTGCTGGTACTGAAGTTTGCTTGCTCGCTTCTGCATGCGTGGAAAAGGTATTTTAAGAGTTTTAAGGCCCGGTTCTTTTCAGCGTATCGTATCGTTACGTATTACTGTAGTAAATTTTGTTATTTTTATATAGCCTATATATTGTCATAATTTGCGGTGATTTTTTCGTGGCTTTTAGTAGTCGTTCCAAAAATTCTAAAACTATTTTTTAATTATTTTTTTATAATCTTTAGACCTTATTTTAAGAGCTCTCAAATTTGCTACAGTAATACGCAGATGCAACGATACGCTGAAAAGACGGTTGTTGCTGCTGTATTGCTGCAAGGGGAGCTGGTTTCGCCTAGAAAGCTGACAGCAAATTTATAAGCCTAGCCTGGATGCTTTTACATGGTGTTGCTATAATATTTTTTTTCTACAAAAGTATGATTTATTTTTATGTATAATAAACCATTGCCTATGAACATTATTAACACAACAGCAAGTGTATGCTGTGTATGCCAACAACTAAGAAAAATGTAAGGAAAATAATCACAGTCAAGCCAAACACTAACCTCTGCTTTGTTTCACAACGACTATGACAATGTTATACCTAGAATCTCTTTGTTTTGTAGAAATTCTTAAAACATAGGAATAGGAATACTATGGGATTGAGGTGTTTATACAAGTTGAATTCTATAGAATTAAATTTGGTAAAGATTTTCAAGCATGCGGTTTGATTGCATCAGATGGAAAGTTTACAGATTTTGATATTAAATACTAGAAGAAAGTCTATTTCAAACACTCCCCAAGGTGTTTCCATGAGTGGTTTTTTCACGTAGACAATTTACATCAAATTTTTCCTTTGTTTTTAAAATCTATTTTAATGTCACACTCTCTCCCCTACTCTCTCGTCACCCTCCCATCCCTCTTCATTCACCCAATAGCGACACACTCGCACTCCATATTGTACCCCGCCTGACATTGATGGCGCTGCCACAGTTTCTCCTTTATCATCCTCTTTCCTCCACGACGGTGTATTGCTACTCCTGACCTCTACAATATCGCCTACTCCTCATACATCAATCACACCACCTCCTCCTCGAATGTGTAACTTCCTTCCCAAGGACACCGCCACCACTGCACCTCCACTCCTCCCTTGAGGAGCATCATTTCATCTCATCCTACAGTGTGCCACCTTCTCCTTCCCTCAATGGCATGCCAATCCTTGTCATCGCATGTCAGCGAGAGGGGGATGTAGGAGCTTCATCGAAAGGTAGTCGGTAAGTCATCGACTTGGTTGGCACATGGCAACCTTTACTCTGTGTGGATAGCAATACAAGATGGTGGGCATACCGGACACACTAGAAGCTATCCGGTCAACGAAAATAGCTAGGGGCCCTTCTTTGCCTTCGCACGTGTTTCCTTGTCATCACCCACCAAATCTAGGCATGAGCCACTGCCTCCCTCTTCCTTTGAGCTTTAACTGCCTTTTCACCGCCTCTCCCTCGTCTAGGCTCGAATTCGACACCATACCATCTCGTGTCACCACCTGCACTGAACTTCTCCAACCAAACCACGCGCTTTCGCTCCCCTATTTCGCTCTAGACACGAGCATTGGAGCATGCCTCGCTCTGGCTGTAATTTTCCAGCTTCTCTCTTTTTCATGTGAAGCAATCAAACACATCTTTTAAACAACTCTTAGAACTTTGTTTGGGAGTCACGATCTGAGTCGGGATCCTGGCCTAAATTCCTTAGGTAAAGTAGAGGATTATTTGGAAGCCAGTGGAGAATGAATGTTTACAAGAAAAATAAATGCCTCCACACCCTGTGAAATTCCTCTAAGCAAGAACTCACTCACACCCACAAATTCTGATCTCTGTGAATCCAATATGTAATCACTGTCTCTCGATCTAAGGCTCCAAGGAGTGACGGCGATCTCCTCTTGACTATCTCCCTAGCTTTCCAAGGTGCGGATCTAGGTGCAGAGGATGATAGTGTGTGTGGCGATGGACTCCGACAGGTAGCGGTAGTGTGGCTTTGTGGTGCAACCGGTTCCAAGCAGAGCATGGCTCTGGTCCCCGGTTGAACCACCGCTAGATTTTTAGACACACACACACAAAGAGAGAAGGTGAATGGACGAAGTCACGAGGGTAGTCAAGGATTTTTTATGTTTGCTTTTCTAGGATATCCGAGGTGTCAAAAATATCTCTTTACGAGATTTCCAGAGTATAGAATTTATTTTTCACACAAACAAGAACTCACGGTTTCGTTGCGCATCGGATACATCCTAATCCTGCATTTCTTAGAATTACACGAACTAAAAAATGCCATTAGATTTTTGTCGGCGGCGAAGAAGCGACAGGCGCCATCTGAAAATAAAAAATATGGGTGGAACACAGATGCGCTGGTCTGCTGAACGCAATGCACAAATACGGACAGCCGCAGTGGCATATATGGGTCTCCGTCTCCCACACCCCCTGCCCTACGCGTACCGATCGACGTACGCACGCGCGTACAACCACACGCTGATCGATCTGAGGGATATCCTCCACGCGTTGCCTGCCTTCTTTGCCGCTGCACAGCGTATCAGCAGCAAGCACTCCAGGGAGGACGGGAGGCGCGACGAACGCACCCAGCCGCAGCAGCAGCAACAGCAGCGGAGGAGGCGGCACGGAGGCAGAGCAGCACATACCGCTGCGCGATGGGGCGCATGCAGCGACAGCGAGTAGGCAGGAAATTTCCGCGAGGCTGTGGAGGATGGAGCGTTGCAGCGGGGTTGTACCGGGGGGCACGGGCTACCCAGGGCTCTCCTGGATCTTATAGTTTTTTTACTAGTACTACTTCATGCGAGTGTGTGAAGGTGGCCGGGCTCGCTGGATTCTGATCTTTGATGCTCTGAAATGTATAGCTTCGCACTGTCCCTCCTCGCTAGCTGAAGTTTTGATGCTTTGTCCTTGGAGCTGCGGTTGCTAGCTCAAGCTTTTAACTTTGGCCAGATGTTGGAATCAGTGTACAATGAATGCTGCGAAGATAATTGGAGCGTGATATCTTTGGAGTTGACATGGCGCTGACATGTCCGTTCATGTCACATAAACTACTTCAAAAATTTAAAAAAAATTCTACAAAATTTCAAAAATCATAAAATATGGGAAATCATAAAACAATCAGAAAAATCATAAAAAATAGAAAAAAGTAGCACTTGAGGGCTCCCATACGCCACGATGATAGATGTCTTGCGTCTACAACTATAGAGGGATTAAAGGCAACCACACTGTCTTTATGTTTCTTTTAATAATTTTATTATTTTTCACATGTTTATGCTTTTTTAATAATTTCATGTTTTTATTGATTTCCCCTTTTTTTTAATGATTTTCTCATATTTTTATGATTCTTTTGATATTTTCTATATGTTTTTAATGATTTTACTGTATTTTATTATTATTTTTAATTTTTATGATTTTTAAAAAATAATGTCCCCACATTTTAATGATTTTTCTTTTTTATGATTTTTAAATGATTTTCACTTATTTCTATGTTTTTTAAATGATTTTCTCCTTTTTAAAACTAATTTACGTGACATGTCAGCGCTACATCAGCTTTAGGGTTGTGACCTGGCAAGTTTGGACCGAGACGGATCCAATTAAAAAGATTAGAGACTTAAAACTGCAGTTTAAAAGAATGAGGATCTAGATGAAAATTGATTAATAGTTTAGAGACCGGCCGTGTATTTTACTCTAAATTAAATCTTACGGTATGGGGTCTACGGACATACCCAGACCTTGAGCGCTAATTGCAGTTCACGACTTCACGGCCTCACGGTCACGGTCACGGGTTTTGCCAATTCACGAAAACTAGTTCCATGGTTCATTGGATTGGCAGGAATGGTACACGTTGACACTGAAACATCACAAAGATATTTTTAGTAACACCACCGTACAAAAAAACTTCCTATAGCAAAACAGCGTGATTTCAACATAACGAGACAAAAACTAAGTTTGACCAGGTACCTATATATGTATCAATATATGTTAGTCACCATCAAAGAGCAAGAAATTTCAAGTACTCTTCAGAGTGGCAAGGACGAGATGTTGGGGTAGATAAGTGAAAGGGGCTGTCTTTCTCAAATTTGTTTGATCTTTCAAATCAAATGGTACGTAAAATTTCAAGGCTTTTATGGGTCATCTATAATCTATACCATTTGATAGCATTTTAAAATTTAGTCATTTCAGCTATTTAGATCGATCCAATATAACATAATATTATTTTATTTTATTTTGAAATAAGATCAAATATCCCTGTAAAGTATAATTTAGTCTACTTTTCGTACTTGAACTTGCAAAACCAGATCAAAACACATCACAAGGTGGTTTCCTCTATTGTTTTAGCTGATGTAGCTGCCAGGTTGGGCTGCTTTTGCCGACGTGGCTGTAACAAACTACAAATCCTTAACATATTTTTAGCGGTTAGAACCGAAGAGTTTATATGGTTTCAATTCGATAATGAATTTGATTACGCATACCACTAACATACCATTAGAGATCTAGATTTGAACCCTATCCGTCAAGTCCCGACCCGATAGTCATGTGCAAATAGGGTCAAGTCCCCGATTCCACCCGGTTGGGTCCAAATCATCCCCTTCCCCGACCTGATTACCTCTCATTTATTTTCTCAGCCGATTAGCCCAATAACTAGCTACTTCTCCGCTTCTCCTACTCTTAGTCCACTAAGCCCTATGCCATCCCTCCTCAAGACAGTAACAACCCTAGTCGTCACCCTCATCTCTAGGTCTCTCCCCGACTCTCCCCTCTCACTTCTTCACCGTAAAGCTTTCAACTCCAGCTCCCTTTCGAGTTTCCCTCTCTCCTCCTCACCGCAAGCCACTGTCCAGCCCACCATGTCCATCCTTCCTCTCCCTTCTTTATCAGTCTCCCCTGCTGACTTGTGGCGGACTGCGGTGTGGCTGTTGGCGATGACCTCGATGTGTGATGCTAAGGTGATTCACAATGCGGTAAGCCAGTTGACTGGCGGCGCGATGACTTGCAGCGGTTCGACAACGGCCTCATTAGGTGATAGATGGTGATGCCAACGCCAGCTAGTGCCTCCCTCCACCAGCTACCCTAGGTCAAACCAAATCTGCTGATCCCTTCCTCCTCTTTGTCAGATTCGCGGTGAACCAGGGCACCAATGGGTCAAGCTGGGTCTCGGTCCGAGCAAGCTTTAAGATCCCGATGCAGGTTGTGTCGGGTCCAGTCAACTTTGATACCCGACCCAATCCGAACCATCTAGACCTCCGTATATCTCACATATTGGCCTTAGTTCTTTGAGCTGAAAGTTGTTGAAAACTCTACTACGAAAAAGTTTTAACCCCCCAACAGACGTTTTAAAGAGTTCAACAAATTATATAAAAAAAATATTTACGAGCTATAAGAAGAACTATTTAAAACTCCACAAAATAAATTACAAAATACTCCATCTGTTTTTTTTGTTTGACACTTTTGACTTTTGGACACGACTTTAACCGTTTGTCTTATTCAAAATTTTAGTGCAAACATGCAAAAGAATAAGTCATGTTTAAGTACAAATCACAATAAAATAAATGATATTTACATAATTTGTTTGAATAAAACGAATGGTCAAAGGATTGTTTAAAAATGAAAGATGCCAAACAAAAAAGAATGGAGGGAGTATTACATCATCTGGCTTATATAAAAATAACAAATTTTTATTTAATTTAATTAAGCTGAAACAAACCAGGACATAGCCATTCTCTGTTCAGCACTTTATCCGCTTTCCACTGAAAAAGGAGGTGAAATACCGTCAACCAGGTTCATTCCGTGAAAAAAAAAAAGGTGTTTGGTCCATTTAACAATGCTATTAAAACCGAGGAAGCTCAATTAATCCCTTAAAACGGCTGGCTTTGCATTGGACTTGGAGCTAAAGGGCAAAGGCTATAGAGAGACGGGAAAGCAAGGAGCATAGCCGAAGAGGAGGCCCCGAAGCTTCACCTTTATTCCCTCCTCTTCATATTGGCCTCCTCTGCCTCACTCCCTCCCCAGCTGCTGCTGCTGCTCACTCTCTCCTCCCTAGTCCCTCCCCAGCTCGTATCCTGGAACAAAGCGAGGGCTGCAGCACTGCACAGGGCAGAGTGTCCTCGCGCTGTCTGAACTCTGAACCCTCCCTATCTCCCTCCCCAACCCTTCAAATCCTTGGATGCGCGGCCAGCCGCCCCGGCCTCTTGCATTGCTCGGCGCGGCAGCGGCGCAGCGCTGGTGGCCTCCGTGTCCTCGGCCGCATTCTTGGATTCAGGTGCTAGGCGCATTCACTTCTGCTGTCCTGCCCTGGGAGGTTTCCTGTAAGGCCCCGGGCATTAACTGCCACTGGCATTGATCCGGGCGTTGCGAGCTGGGCTTTTGTGGTCTGGTGCGTGGTGGAGCAGGAGCTTTTCTTTCAGAAAGACTCGAGAGAGTTGAGAGTCTCGTGTTTGCTTGCTTGTGGCTCTGGCCGTCTTTGGCTGATCTGTTCTTGGATCGTGCGGTTTCTGCTTCGGTTGGCTCCTTTCTTGATCTTTTCCTTCTCCCCCAACCAAGTGATTGACTCCTCTTGTTCTTCATCAAGTTCCTCTTTGGATGCTGCGGTGGATTCTTGCTCCTTTTGAGCTGCCTCCTGGATCAATACAGAACAAGCGGGGGAACTCTGGGGAATTGTTCCCTGGTTCTTTTGCCCATAGTTTGCAAGAACTGTAGCTTCTTTGGATTCTTCCAAATAAGGGGTAGGAGAAAGTTATCAGGAATAGGAAGGAGTAGAATCCTGATTCCTGTTCTCCCTTTTTTTGGGATATACTGTCCTCAGAGGGTAGAGGGGGGCACAGGTTGGAGGATTCAGGAGGGAGGAATCATCCCTGAAGCTGCATGAGGAAGCATTGAGACAATGAGAGATGAGAATTCAAACAAGAACAAGGTAAGGGTGTCCGGATAAACACTTGTTCCATTAATAATTTGTGTATCATAGTTTCTGATCGTGTTTTTTCCCTTCTGATTGGTGTGGAAGAAGCTGTCCTGGTCCAAGACCCTTGTTAGGAAGTTGTTCAACATCAAAACAAAAGCTAAGGACTTCAATTCAGATTATGCAGTGGAAGAAGGTACAAGCTATTGACATCAGACACCTCTTTCAGCCTTAATTGATGAGCTTCAGCTCACTAGATGGGTTCACATTAAATTCTTATATCCCTTTTATTTTATTTTATTTTTTTTGTAATTTTGGTTGCATAACAATGCCTGTGGTTGCCAAATGCTAGTGCTAGTTTGACCTCTTGCTTCCTGTTGTCACGTATAGCGATTTTTCCCCTGCATTGATCAACCAAAACATGCTTGGGACCTCAATAAAAAAAGGAATTTGTTTTTCTGTGCTCATGCCAAATTATTTCTGACCAATTTCAGTGGGAGTTCAGTGGAGAACCAGTTTCTCGGAGAGAGATGTATGCAAAGCCAAGAAAAGCAGAACAGGTAAATTTTGCTTGCCTCCTTGCAGTAACTATTATACCTCCAGATCTTTCATCTCTTTTTTCTTGGTGCAAAACTTAAATGTCAACTACCAGTCAACATTGTACCCCACCCGCGTCTGAATTAAAAGTGTGTTTCATTAGAGAGGTTGCCAAGGAAGAATGTGGATCGAGACTGTCGAGTAGGAAATGGATTTGGCCGTGCTTATATCACAAACACACAGGACTACAGGTAAATATTGTGCTTCTCTACAAATTGATCAATTCACTAATCATTGTTAAACATAATTCCTTTGACATGACATCCATATACTCGTGTGCATAGGGTTTTCGTTGCTACATGGAATGTGGGTGGAAGGTCACCATCGAGTCATTTGAATCTGGAGGACTGGCTTCATACATCTCCTGCTGCTGATATATACGTTATTGGGTATACCTCTAAACTAATGCATTTACTTAATCAGATGTTTGCTGTTGAAAATAAGAAAATGTTAAATGATTTATTACAAATAGGAAAATAAACTGTAACACAACCTATCTTACCAGGTTTCAGGAAATTGTTCCTTTGAATGCTGGTAACGTTTTGTTAACTGAAGACAATGGCCCGGCGAAGAAATGGGTCGCCCTTGTAAGAAAAGCGCTCAACAATCTAGATCTCCAAGGCTCTGTTGTGTACAACTACCACACCCCGTCACCGGTTCCAGACCCCATTGTGGAGCTCAATGTTGATTTTGAGAGATCATCAAGAAGACAAAGAAACCCCTCATTCTTCCATCGACGTTCATTCCAGTCGTTCAGTCGAAGTTCAAGAATTGACATGATGGATCCTCACTCATTAGTGGACCGTCGATTCAGTGTTTGTGACAGGATTAGCTTTGGGAGCAGGCCAAGTGATGTTGACACCAGTATGAAATGTGGTGGGTCATCTGATGATGAGAATATTGACGAGGAATCACAAAGTGGTATATTCTTCTCACCAATGCCATGCGGATATGGTGCTCCACTATGCACTGATGACAATAGTAGACGGATAATGATAAACTCTAAGTAAGTTTCCTGGAGATTATGAAACTAGCTAGATGTTGTAGTGCTCAGCTGCACCAAACTTTCACTGCTATCCCATACAGCTTCCATTCATCATTGAAATGAGTACAAGTCACTGAACTGAAATTCGTGTCTTCTATCTGCAGCAAGTATTGCTTAGTTGCTAGCAAGCAAATGGTTGGAATTTTTCTTATGGTTTGGGTACGAAATGACATAAGGGAGCATGTGAAGAACTTGAAAGTTTCATGTGTTGGTAGAGGCTTGATGGGATATCTTGGAAATAAGGTATTGTCTGCAGGTTTCTTCTTTTTTGACGCAATTGTTTTCTTATCTATAATAGTTATTTTTTTTTTGAGAAATAAGGTATTCTAATTTGATGGATATTTCAAAAAATTATCTTTTTTTGTTTGAACTCATGATCTGAACGAGTTGTACATACACCCTAGCACATGTTCCTCGATGCTGAGGACTTCCCTTAAGCGCAGCCGATTTTCTAGCATTTAATTTCATGTTCATTAAATTCTACAAACAAAAATACTGTCATTTTATTCATTACGCTTTTGAGTTATAGTTGAGATCATGTCAGTATGTGCATGTACTTCAAACCTTTTGATTTATACGATCATATATTTCCATTCCTTATTTCTACTCTTTTTTTAAAACTCAGGGATCTATATCAATCAGCATGTCTCTGCATCAAACAAGCTTTTGCTTTGTTTGCACACACTTAACCTCAGGTCAAAAGGATGGTGATGAGCTTAGAAGAAATGCAGATGTGGTTGAAATTTTGAGGAAGACCAGATTCCCACATGTTCATGGTGCAGGTGATGAGAAATCACCAGAGACGATTCTTGATCATGAGTAAGTCGTGCTTCTAATGCTGTGCTACTTCAGCTAAGTTAAACACGTCAAGTGGAACAAAATTAGGGAAAAAAATGAAGACAATAATCTTACTCTATCATTTGTTTGGCTTCTTTCAGCCGAATAATATGGCTTGGAGATCTGAATTACCGGATAGCTCTTTCCTATCGCTCAGTGAAGGCTTTAGTTGAGATGCACAATTGGAAACAGTTATTGGAAAAGGACCAGGTTAGCTATTTTTCACGTGAACTTGTAAAAATTCAGTATCTTGAAGCAACTAGCGCATTCATGAAGTTACATTGTTTGTTTTGTATCTTATGTGCAACATTTCTGTAACAGCTTCGTATAGAGCAAAGATATGGTCGGGTATTTGCAGGCTGGAAAGAAGGGAGGATTTATTTTCCTCCCACATACAAATACTCGTTCAACTCTGACAGATATGCAGGCGACGATATGCATCCAAATGAGAAGCGCAGAACACCAGCATGGTAAAACTTTTTATCAATGCTAACATGTAATATGGTTACATTAATATCTCTCTCTCCTTCACCTTCCGGTTTGTGGTGCTTATAGCAATGATTTCTGTGAAGGTGTGACCGAATTCTATGGTATGGGAGAGGTCTAAATCAACTATGTTATGTCCGTGGCGAGTCTAGATTCTCAGACCACAGACCTGTATACAGCATTTTCACAGCGGAGGTTCAAATTCCGAGCCAGACCCAATTTAGCAGCTTTACTCGTTCTAGCTCTCTAATGGGGGTGGATGAACTACCATACCCAACTTATCCACGCAGTTACACAGACATCAATTTTTATTGATTTGTATCTCGATGGAGGTAGGGTTGTATTTTATATTCCTTGCATTGTAGCATTCTTTAAGCTTGTTTCTCTGACTGCTTCTCTGAATTCCATGTGAAAGCGTTCTATTCATCATAGCTTCCATGTGTTTGCTGCAGACATTCTTCGGTACCAGAATACACAAGCTGAACTGCAGTTCTCCCAAGATTCCAGCAATTGGAATGTTTGTGGGCAACAGGTGATTTCTGAGCTATTCTTTATTGTTCCCATTATGTTTTGCACCACATCTTATATACCTCCACTAAAATATTTGCATAGAATGTGTCTTTAATTTATCCCTGGAAAGTTTACTGCAGCTAATACCTCAACTCTGGCCATTGTACACATGCAGATACTCTAGAAGATGCTTTCTAATTGTAGAATTAGGCACAATCTACTTGACTACTTGCATGGCAATATCATTCTGTGAGAAATTTGAACAGATTGAATGACTAAAGGCCTCTTTGCTGTTGTTATTTGTTAACAGGGAGACTTGCGCAGCTATGCACAGTTTTGAATCTAACCATCCTCGAGTATGTATTTACAGCAACTACAACAAAAAAGTAGAATTTTAGTTCAAAATAAGCTAATCACTAACAGCTGAAGCTAATTGATGTTGTGCTTTTGGATACCCCTCCATGATACAGAGCTCCTTTTCATGAGCCGATTTGTACTTGGGTGTTTTCTCTTTTGCTTGGTGTTCTCAATTCTGATGTAACAAGAGCTGCTTGGCTCAATCTATTTTAATCAAAAGAAACCATCATTTGTACAGAAGTTTTTGCTCTTGCTATGCGTGGCTCATGCTTGCCAAGAAATGATCACCAGCACCACTGCTTCTCATTCAGGCTTGTGCACAAAGCAAACGTTCTAAATAAAAGGGCCACACAGAAGCTGCCTGTCTCTGGATGCCTCATTGTGCTGCCTGCCTCCTCGGCCTGCTGCGTGTGCCTGTGTTCTTTTGCTAGCTGCACCCTTCTTTTACCATGAGATGAAAATACACAACTCCTAGCAAAAGCAACTGGGCAGAGGAAGCAGTGTGGGCTGGTTAGGGGACATGAAAGCAGTGGGCCCCCAAGTGAAGGAAGGAAGGCTCAGATGCATGCTGATGGTAGCAGCACCACACTCATCAGAGGAGGTTGCATGCCAAGCCAAGAAGGCAGGCATGTTCTCTTTTTTTTGAGAGAGAAAGAGAAGGCAGGCATGTACTGGTAGTCTGCTACCAGTAGCAGTGTCTGTGAGCCTTGCTTTCTCAAAAGAATAGAAACAAAAAGAGAGAGGGAGAGAGGCCAGGCCACCCCCTGGTCCAAACTCCCAAGTCCAAAGTAGCATCTCAGTAGGGAAGCTAGGGGGCCACTTTCTGTTTCTCTCTCTTTTGCTCTTTTTTTTTTCCATTGGAGTATGAACCCTAGGCTGATTTTGCATGCGCCTATGGTCGCGCTTGCTTTTACAGAGTAGAATGTGTGCACCTGCACACTCTTGCAGTGGTGCTTGACATTTTTGGGGCGCAAGCCGAGCTGCTGCTAATTCTTTTTCTTTTGGGATTAGCCAGTGTAGACCAACCTCGGAATCAGCATCGTTAAGGCAAGCAAGGAGGAATATGCCCTACGACTACTAGGTAAAACATCTCGAGACTGGTGACCGTAGCATGGCGAAACAGAGATTCTAGAGCAGTTGTGGAAATGGAATGGAAGAACTCGTTGAGTTTCTCCATTTGGCTCTGCATTTCGTGATCTGCACGCACCAATCAAGCGACGTGCAAGCGTAGCCGGTTTTTCGTGTTCTACATCCAAGAGTCTCGATTCTTACCGAGTCTGTCGCCATCGTCACCGCCGGTTCCGTCGCCGTTGCCGTCGCTGGCGTCTTCTTCCTCGCCTCCGGCGAGTGAGCCTCCAATTGCTCCGGCGCGGCTGCGCCGTGCGCCCGTGCGTCGTGCGGCGTTGGAGTGGCTGTGGTTCGGTTGGTGGGCCGGCACATGGCACGGACGGCATATGGCCCAGCTCTGTACACGCGGTTTGCGGTTTGGGCCGGCGCGCCACCGTGATTGGAAGCCCACGTCACCCTGCAAGCAACCACGCGACGGGCCTGATCGAGCAACGGTGCATGACAGCGGGGTGGGTGGGTTTGGTGAGTCCCGCTGCATGCTCAAATAGAGATCGGACCTGGACCTGCTGATCTCTAAAAGTCTAGTTGCTGATTTCCATACATTAACAACAGACAGCTAGTAATTTCTGTTTGATAGCTCTACTTATTTTTAGTTAAGTGTGTTTGGTTCTTTTGAATGATTTGGGATTTAGTAGATTCTTCTAATCTCAAACTCTGAATCGTGGAGTTTATCGGAGGTATTTAATGCAAGTGTATTTGATAAATGACACCTAAAATTTACGGAAGTTTTAGTTCTGTATTTTTTTTGAATTTTTAAATTCCATTTCATTCATGAAAGTGACCTCCAGCATACCCCCACACCAGTAAGATCCGCCCCTGTCGCCAGATTTTGTTAGCTACTGCCTGCTACCACTGTCCTAGAGGTAATTTTTCCTAACAAGAAGCATCCAGTACTTCCAAAATTTAGAAAAAAAATCAGCCAGCAAACTGCGCTCCTGTCGAAGAAAAACAGGAGTTAGCGGAGTAACAGACCCTTTCCAAAGGATGTGACGGCAATTGCCTGCCCGCAGGCGTCTTCCATGGACCAACCCGTCGGCGAGGGGTAAGCGACTGGATTTGAGCAAAACCGTTTTTCAAAATAGAGACAGAGAAAGTAAAGGGGTGGGAATGTAACCAGTTTACGAGCGGCCCATTGGACTCATCGAGCCTGGCCATAAATACCATATGCATCTTCGCAGAATAATGAAAAAAGGAGTTAGTAGCGCGAAACATCATATTGAAATCAAATCATATAGTGCCATAATCAAATTATACAAGGCATAACCTAGTTACAGTAGCCTAGTCGGATAGCAGTGTCGGGTGAAAATTCTATAATCGAATCGCATAACGCATAACGCATAACCTACTTACATTAGACTAGTGTGTTAGTGGTGTCCGGTAAGGCGGTGATTCATTGTTTTTGACTCATTGCACTAGTACAAAACTGTTGTTTGTTGGTGAGCACCGTCAGTGGTGCATATGCACGATGGAAGCCATGAGTGCAGACGAGACCGAGAAAGGGCAACAACTTGTGGCTAGCAGGAGGGCGATGCTCGACGGGGGCATGGCTGCACGGGTAAGACCATGAGAGGGACGCGATTGGCCGATAGGAGGGCAATGTCGCATTTGGCAGACCAAAGCGACCAAAGGGTGGTCAACAATCGACAAGTGGTAGCTGGGAGCAATGGAGGGTGACTGGCGATCAAGATGGTGACCGCTAGCACCAAATGTGGTAGAATGGGACAAGGAGGTGTTAGGGCACAAAAGCTCCAAAGGAGTGACATACTGGTTTAGTGGGGTAGTGGACAACGATTTTCCTTGCAACCTCAAGTAGACCCCTTGCTCCGTAGCTGGGCCGCTTCACATGGGCCTAATGTAGTAATGCCTAAGCGATGCCAACATGCTATGTCAGATGGGCTCGCTGATCTACTTGCAGCTCAAACCAAGCTTGCTCATTGGAAAACCCAGCCTCAAAAGCAAACTTGGCTTGAGCTTGTTTCCACCTCTAAGTCGATCCCATACGAACCAAGCTCGTCCAAACCCAAGCCAAGCAACAAGCCACAACCTTTTTTCATGGAACAACATTCGCATCGACAATGGCTTAGGGTGGTTTACATCATAAATGCTATATTTTGGGTTTACAGTGGATTAAGGGTTTAATTCATAAAACACCCATGATTAAATAAGATTAAAATAAGATTGATTTAATCTAGTCAACCCTATTTAACCCGCTAGCGCCAGAGGATGGATTTAATAATTAGTAGGTTGCTTGGTTTCCTTCTCAAATGAGTCTAACTCGTACCAGCTCAGCCAGGCTGGTGGGATGCAGGTTGGGGATGCAAGAGATGTTGTTTGGTTGGGTGCATTAGGGGCTTGCGGAGTTGTGTGATGCCCTCAACTGCATCCCGCGAGCCTGACTATGCGGAAACGCTCAATTTGGTGGTATCTCCAAAGCTTAGCCTGAAGGGTGTAATTGCATCCGGAGAACCTGGTGCAGATGGGTGAGAAGACAACTAAAGATCCTAATTTTATATCTCTAGATGCAACTCATAGGATGTAGGCAACCAAACAGTCTCAAACAGTCTATAGATTACTAACCTTAACCCAGTTAGGTCAGCTTACCTGGTTTCACACATATTTTTATTTGGTGACTAATTCAGTTAATCAATACTGTTTGATTAGGTTAGCAGGTTATTAGTAGAGAAAGATAGGCTGTTCAGTCATTTAGTTGTTATATAATCCTAGATTAGTAAGGATAAATAACACTGATTAGATTAACTTAACCTTGCTTAAGACATGGATCCTAATATGATTCTTATTTTGCATTCTTTAATTAATTTTTCCATTTCCCGTGGCCGCTTTACCCCGAGGTCTATGGTAGTTTGGTGGATTGGTGCCTTAAACCACTCATTAATGATGAATCAAACAAGGCAACTTAAACAGACTAACATTGGCGTACTCTTAGAACATCTCTAATGGTAAAGCCAACCGCTAGTTACAAGAAAACTCCATGTCATCTATATATAACTTGTAGACAACATTTTTAATGGATTAGTTATAACATTGACACTTAAAATTAATATAGGCCTAACTGTAATAATTGCACCTTACCATTCGTTATAGACTGGCTCTAAGTTAAAAGCTACTCTCTATCGCTCTCCTCTCCTCTCATCCACATAAGCAAAAAGATGAGGTGAACCCTTTATAGCTAGTTGATTTGATACTATTGGAGATGCTCTTAATCCACCTCTAAGAATAGTTTCAATAGTAATAAAATACACGGACGGTCCCTAAACTATTAGTCTATTCTCATCCAGATCCCCAATCTATGAAACTGCAGTTTTTGGTCCCTAATCTTTTTAAGTGGGTTCGTCCAGGTCCAAACTGCCATGTGACAGCCCTAAAGCTGATGTGGCGCTGACATGGCCGTCCATGTCATATAAATTACTTAAAAAATTCAAAACAATACTAAAAAATTTTAGAAATCATAAAAAATACTAGAAATAGTAAAACGATTAGGAAAATTCATAAAAAAATTAGAAAAAGTGGCACTTGAGGGCTCCCATATGCCACAATGCTAGAGGTCTTGCGCTTACAACTATAGAGGGATTAAAGGTGACCACATTGTCTTTATGTTTTTTAATCTGTTTATGCTTTTTCTATGATTTTCTATGCTTTTTTTTTTCTCTTTTTTAAAATGATTTTCCTGTATTTTATGATTCTTTTGATATTTTCTATATGTTTTTAGTGATTTTTGTGTTTATCTTTTTATGATTTTTAAATAATTTGCCCACATTTTAATGTTTTTCCATTTTTTAATATTTTAAAAATGATTTCCACATATTTTTATGTTTTTTTAATGATTTCCCTCTTTTTAAAACTATTTTACATGACAAGTCAGCGCCACATCAGCTCTAGGGCTACCACATGGCAGTTTGGGACCTGGACGAATTCACTTAAAAAGATTAGGGACTCAAAACTACAGTTTCATAGATTGGGGACCTGGGTGAGAATCAACAATAGTTTAGGAACCACCCGTGCATTTTACTCTAAAAATAACATGTCAACTGTTGAGAGTAAAATAAATACACAAACTCTTCAATAAACCGGTTATAGCATAGCCAACAAAATTAATATAGACTCTCTTCTATAACATAATTTATAAATCTTCGATAGACTAGTAATAACAGTCAACAAAATTAAGAGACTCCCCTATAACATAATTTATAAAATTAATATACTCACGTAGTAATGTTCAAGTATCATATATAACCAGATATATATAGTCCGATATATAATCCGATATAGATAAATAACTCATAGTTAAGAGCTTCGTTATTTTCTTATTACTTTCCACAGAAGCTTGCCTTGCATCATCGTACAGAGACACTTATTATACTTGCTGCCGCGTACGTATGTACACATACACGTCGAACTCCACCTCACTCACGAGGCTCGCTCACCGTACACTCGCTCACTGAGCACTCAGTGAGCAGTGGTCTTGCAGCTTCACATACCACCGGCGCCCATCCTCAGGAACGTCTCCATGGCCTTCTCGCCGCGCCCGTGGCCGCGGCCTCGGCGGCGCCCTTCCTCCTGCTCCTCCTCCCGGCCTTCGCCGCGGGCGCTCTCCTCCGGGCCGGGGAAGAAGCCCGCGCCCTGCTGCGCGCCGAGCACCTCGTCCACCTCCCTCTCGCTCGCCGCGAAGGCCAGCTCCTTGGCCGTCCTGTCCAGCTTCCTCAGCACGTTGTTCGCCCCGGCGAGGTACACCCTCTCGTTCCTCTCGGCGCGGACGTCGAAGCACACGATCTGGAGGTTGCTCTCCCGCGACGCCACCTCCGCCACCGGGTGGCCGGCGGGCACCACGAACGCCGTGCCGCGCGACACCCGCGCCCGGATGGTCCGGTAGCCCTTCCCGGCCTCCTCCTCCTCCTCCTCTCCTTCCTCCTCCTCCTCCTCTTCCTCCTCCTCGCTCCACTTGCCCTTACCGTGCTCGCGGCCGCGGCGCTCGCTGACGCTGCTGCTGCCGCTGTCCCCGCCGCGCGCCAGGTGCGGGCACACGATCTCCACCTCGCCTTCACCGTCCACCACGACGGCGATCTTGGTCGACCGCGTGTTGTAGAACGGAGCGCTCATGGACCCCTGTTCACCATCAGGCATTGCACGCAGCGAGATTCAGTGATTCCCTAGCAATCAATCAAGCGAGACGACGAAACCCGATCGACGCGGCGGCGAGCAGGGAGGCGTTACTCACGGCGGTGATGTTGACGAAGGAGACGCGGAGGTCGTGGTCGGCGAGGTCGCGGAAGCTGCGCGCGTCGGCCTCGTAGAGGCGGCCGTGCTGGTTGGCGAGGCTGGGGCGCTGGTCCAGGAGGCTGTAGGGCCCGCGCGCCTCGCCGAACGGCGGCAGCGGCCAGTGCGGGCCGTGGCCGCCCTCCGACGCGTGCCGCCGGAGCTCCCGCAGCTGCTCCTCCGACGCGCGCACGATCACCCCCTTCCCCTGCCTCCCGAACAGCCTCTCCAGCCTCTCCTCCGAAGTCTTCCCGTAGTTAATTAATTAACCAGACACGTCATTAGCTATGAATTAACTAGTTAATCTCGCTTATAATTAGCTTGTTAGTGAGGGGGAGATGAATGGCACCTTGAAAGCAGCTCTCTGCACGCGTTTGCTGAAACTGGACAGGATGGACTCCGGATTCTTACCGCCAGGGCCAAAGAACTGCAGAATGAAGTGTCACGCACGTGCGTGACCGTTTTGTTAGTGTTCGTGTGGGAATAACTAATTAAAATTACTTCTAATAAGGATGACTATACTTGGATCTTGCCGGGCACGGAGATGGTTCGGAGGATCTTGGCGATGACCAGCTTCCTCCGGCCGTCGGTATTGGCCAGGTACGTGACGGCGCCCGCCGGCGCCACGAAGACGTCGCCTTGCCGGATGGCGTACGACCGCCTCTCGCCGTTCTCGATGGTCGTCACCACGCCCTCGCCTGCGTTGATGGCCGGACACGAGCCCATTAAACGACGGCAGAGACGTACGCCTCATGAGTCATGAACTAGCCTGATCATGATCATGATTCATGCATGGACAGTACGTTAATTTGGTTTGATCAGTGAAATTAACGTGCCCTGAGCGACGTAGCCGATGCAGTGGGCGTCGGAGTGGCTGGGCAGGACGAAGGAGCGCGGGTTGGCCTCCAGCACGGCGACGCGGTAGTCCCTGATGCCGCGCAGGAGCCTGGACGCCTCGTCGAACGGCCGCAGCGCCTTGACGCGGCCCTGCTCGCTGCCGGCGACGCGCCGGAAGCTGCGCGGCCCGAACACGTACGGCCGCCGCCGCTCCTCCCGGCCGCCGCCCTCCTCCCTGGAGTACGCGGCGGAGCAGAGGAGGCCGGCGGCGAGGAGTAGGAGGAGGAGGAAGGGCGTCGCTGCTCGGGCTCCGGTCGCCATGGCTGGCTTGCCAGTGGTGAGTTGGTGACTGGTGATGAGCCGACGTGCTCTGTGGAATGGTATTTGTAGCGGCGCGGCGGTGCACGTGGCGCGGGGCGCGGCAGGGTGGAGCCTGCAGGTCGCCACGTCTCGCGGGGCCTGGGCTGTCATCTCGCGTGCTTATCCGGCCTTCGGCACGGCGGTGCGTGCCAGGGTGGGCACCGGGTCAGGTGTCGTGTTGTACTGTTGTGTGCGCGGCGCCCAGTGAAGCAGCGTTCTACATCTTCTTCTTCTTCTTTTTTGGCTTAGTGCTCCAGGTATCAAGAACTCAGCGGCATGCAAGCAGAATCATATGGCTATCCACACTTCCACGGCATCTCTTTGCGAATCGCGACATGAACTAGCTTGGTGATTAGTTCTTGCTTTGAAACTCGAAGATAATTCGTTCATAATGCCAACATCATATACAAGGCAAGAACAATTCATCCGCAGATCAGTGCGCCCAAACAATGTACTATAATGTATTCGCTCTGTTTTTTTTTTACGCTTTTAACTTTTGTACACAACTTCAATTCGTCTTATCCAAAATTTTAAGACAAAAATGCAAAAAAATAAATTATATTTAAAGTACCGTTATTGATAAAACAAATCACAACAAAATAAATTATATTTATATAAGATGAATGGTTAAATGGGTATATAAAAGTCAAACACGTTAAATAATAAAGCAGAGTGAGTATCAACAAGGCATGCACAATTGCACATACCAATTCCACCAAAGAAACGCAGAGGAATTGAATCAGAAGGCAGAGCAGGAAACAATGAAACATTCCAGGCAACTGAAGCTAGATATTAACCTGCATTCCATTCATGAACGAATCGACCCGGCCAGCAGATCGAGCAGAGCAAGAGCAGCGTACTATAGGAAAAGAAAGCAAAAAACACGGCATCCATATCCATTGAGATGGTACGAATTCGATGGGTTCAGCCAAAATGTTCTCCTCATCGATATCTTGCATTACAGAGGGCAACACGTACGGCATGGCTAGTGATCGATCACGAACTTAAGGAACAACGCCATGCATCGAGGAGACATGAACATGCTGCTACTGCTATTGCTACCGCGACTACCTAGTACGATAAACTAAGCAAAATCTTGCTCCTGGATGAACAGAACGCAAGCTGCGATAAGGAAAGAAACATGAAGCAGAACTAAAGAAGTGATGCTGAATCGTGGTCGGAGACCGGCGATGGCTGGCGCCTCAGTTCTGGTAGCGGCGGGACATGAGGATGATGAGGAACGCGAGGATGATCGTCATGAGGTTGAGGCGCGCGATGTCGGACGACGCGCCGGAGTGTGGCGGCGGGGGAATGGCTTGGGCCGGCGAGGGGGGGTTTCCAGGCCTTGCGGCGCTTGGGGGAGTGGCCGGCAGGGTGAAGCTGGCCTCCTTGCCGTGGTCCCCATGCTGCTGAGGCGGCGCGGCCGTCTTCTCGCCGGGCGGCGGCGGCGCATCGCCTGCACACAATCGAAGCAAACCACGCGCGCAACACATCAAATGTTACAGATCGGAAGTTCGGGCCACATGTTTTCGCAAAGTGATAGGGAGCAGCAGCGAGCGAGCAACGACGTAGAGTAGAACTTACGCAATGGTTGCTTCCGGCGAGGCGCGGCGGGAGGCGGGGCGGCGGTGACGACGCCGGCGGCCGGGGGCGCGGGGCCTGCACGGAGTAATCCAGATGAACCAGCGTCAGACCAATTAATAATGAACTCCCGAAATTCGAATTTCAAAATTCAAATATCAAAATCGAGCGAGTGGGTGCTCCCTGCTGCGCGTCTCTTGTTATTTCGTGTGGCACAAGGAAACGGTGGCAGGCAAGAGAAATGCGAAAAAAGCAGAGGGGTATTTCCGTAACAAGTGGAACGGCTCTGTGCGAAGGCTGCAAGCCTGCAGCAGCTGGCTGCGGCAGAGCGCGCCGCGACCAAAAAACTGATCGTCTCTGGCGAAAAGCAAAACGGCCAACCCAGATGAAATTTTCTGCGAGGCACAGTGTTCAGATAGGATCAACAAAAGCGATTTGGTCGCTCCATTTCCCCCACGGAGAAGCCTACAGAAAACATTCAAAGAAGTACGGTTCGTACTGGGGATTGCCTTCTCAAGAGAGAATCAGCTTGTTGGGGACGCAGCTCTTGCATCGGCCATGAGAACGTAAAGAGCGATCAAAAAAAAGAAAGAACAGCTTTACAAAGAGATGGCACAGAACCAAAACGACGCAGAACCATCTCGAACGCCTAGGCAGATCGATCGTACTACGTACCGCATGCATGCAGGGCGTTCTTGACCAAGAAACACTAGCACCCAAAAGCGCAAAAAGATCCACGATTCGCACGACTCGGAATCCAAAAAAACACGAAATATATCCGTATCGGAGAAAGCAGGACTGCTTTTCCTGTTGAAAGCCAGCATCGTGAGATGAAAAAACACGCAGATCTAAATCTTTCGATGATTTTTGCCGATTCTCGTGGTCGTCGGATCTTCACGAAGGTGGCGTACAGATCGAGATCCGAGAAGAAGAACCGCACGGCCATACATGTGTGCGTCAAACGCAAATCACGAAGTGAGCAAGATCAAGGCGACAAGGCAGCGAGTGGTCTGTCTCCTCGGCACTAGGAGCGACCACTAACGCGAGGAAACAAAAGTTCTACGAGGCTCAGAGCTAGAGGGGCGGGGGAAGAACACCAAACCATGCTTCAACACAAGGGCAAAAGAGAACGTTTGATCCGCCCAAAGAACGGCGTGAAAATGATACAAACCCATGGGGTAAACGCAAAAAACAAGAAAAATGAGTTCGCACGGCGCTGGATCTCGTTCTTGAGTGAGAAAGAACCCCACATATTGGGAGTATATATGAGTTAGATCCGATTCAAAACCCTTGCACACAAAGAAGCCAGCAACTCGGTCAAGTCAGCAGAGGCAAGCAGCAAGCTACGTAAACACGACGAGCGAAAAGCGAAACAATATGGAAGAAATCACGCGGATCCGCATGAGTCGCGCTTCCAGATCTCATCTCGTACGTACTTTCGCAGGCGGCAGCGAGGAGGGAGCCGCCGGGACGGAGGCCTCCACAGGCGGCGTAGAGCGTGAGGAGGTGGGTGGCGTTGAGGCCGGCGATGATGAGCTGCGGCTCGGCGGCGACGCGGCAGAGGCAGGGGACTCCGCCGCCGAGGTCGACGGAGGCGACCACCGGCTCGCAGCACTGCGCGGTGGGCATGTCGGGCGCACAGAAGAGCGAGACCTGGGTGGCGAGGATGGCGGGCTCGCACGACGAGCCACCCGGCTGCGCACCGCCGCCGCCGGCCGCCGCGGCGGCGAGGAGGGCGAGGAGGAGGAGGGAGTGGCGGCCCTCCATGGGTGGGATCTCTCCCTCGCTTCCTACGGTTGCTACTGCTTGCCTTGCCGGGGAGTTGGTGCGGTGTGGAAGGCTCGTGAAGCAGGGAGGAAGCCGCACTTTTATCGGCGGAAAGCAGCAGCAACGATGCAGTGGCTCGCGGCGTGGATATATCCTAATCGTTGGTTTTCGTTGGTGCACGCCAGCTGTGACAGTGGACGGTGGAGATGCGACACTGGGCACGTGAGTGGGATTCTCCAGCCGAGTGTGATTGGCTTGAGAGTTGAGACTCGTGTTGTCGCAAGTACCCTAAGAACTTAAGATGGTTTAGTTCTAAGTTCTAATTTCTAACCCTCATTGGTTCGTAATAATGTCCAGAATAGCAATTGGGAAACCACCCTAATTAATTGCACCTAAAAACACATAAATAGAATTCAAAATTTAGCGCAAAGTATTCATTCCGTAGAGCGCTGATATTGCTATGCTATCAAAAAGTTTCTTAGAGCATCTCCAAGCATAATAGTAAAATGGAGCCCTATATTGTATTATAGGTACTACGTAAAATATCTTAGGCCCTCAAAAAATATATCAACTCCAACAATCAGCCCTAAAACACATATATATATCTATTTAATTAAAACAACATGTCCATTTATTACTCCTAAAACATAGTAAAACCAAATATATGGCTTGACAATTGATTTGCCATGTTTAGCAACTTCTCTTAGAGTCCCAAACTTTTTTAGGGCTTTTTTGTTGAGATAGGATCCATTGTTGTAGTTGATTTTTTAAAAAAAAATCCCAAAATATAGAGATAGCAACACATAAAGGGTTTATCTTGGAGATGCTCTTATGGCGATTAATTATTAGACTTGCTATTGGCCACGAGCTTTTCTAGGCCTCACACTGTAATATGTTCTTTCCTATTTAGACCATGTTTCTTTCTTTTTGTATTTTGTTTTCCCTATGTCCAACAAAATTGATAAATATAAAGCATGCAAAAATGGAGTTTTGGCTAGACGAAAAGAATCTATAAAATGTTTAATTTTTTAAAAATTTCAAGAAATAGAAATTTTAAATAATGTTCCTCTGCTCTTTTCCTATACTTCATTTTTCAAAGACTATTTAAAAATACAAAAATCCAAAAAAACATAATTGGAAAAAATCCAAAAAAACTTGGAGAATTTATAAAATTATGAACGAATGAAGTTTTCAAATATTGTTCCTTTGCTCTTTTTTCCTTTTATAATTTCTTATAAATATTGTTACTTTTCTCTTTCCCCCTCTTATGCCTTTTAATTTAGCCCAACAATTATGAACTGCCCACGTAGTGCGCTTAAAGAAATGCAAATTTTGAAATTTTTTTATTGTTATTTTTCTATTTTCATATTTAATAATTGATTAAAATATTGTTCCTTTCGCTCCTCCCTTTTATTAGGGATGCAAATGGGCTGACCCTAGGGCCATCTTTAGCCCTCTCTAGTTCATTTGTTTGTACTAAAAAATTGATTTCTAATCTATTTAGTACAAATAAATGAACTAGTGAGGGCCAAAGATGGCCCTAGGGCCAGCCCATTTGCATCACTACCTTTTATTCCTTTCAATTTGGCATGAACTACACACGTAACACACTTTCTGTCGACGGTTGAGATAACGATCTCAAGTCACTAAGGTTCTTTAGAAGTGAGATGGGAGACACGCCGAACAACCACGAACAACAACGAACAGGAGACAAGAGTTTTTTATCCTGGTTCAGGCCTCTCGGGAGAGATAATAGCCCTACGTCCAGCCTTTCTTATATATCAGAGATGAATACAAGAGGTGGCTCGACGAGACGAGCAAGTCTCGACGAGATTATGGTGTACAGGAAGCAATGTGTTATAATCAGGTGTCTACGAGATGCTAATATGTAAACTCGATGCCCCCTAAACGCCGTAGGGGCTTGGTTTATATAGTACAGAGCAAACCGACCTACCAAGGGAATATCGGGCCGGGCTAACAACGAGATCGTAACGAACTCGACATGCCAAATATATCCCGAGGCAGATAAGGCATACTCCAATTCTTGGGGATCACGACTCCTATTCCAATCCGGGAAACCACGTCCGGGTCTTCACGTAGCCGTGCAGAACTCCTGTTCGAGACGGACTCAAACATGATTCCTTGGCCGTTACGCATCACGCCAGCCAGGAAGCTGTTCGGCAAGATGCATATGGGCCAGATAGAACCTTCCAGGGAGCTGAGCCCTGGTAGGCTGTTCGATTGGGCCGTCAGGGAGTGGGCCATAGCAATGGGACGTAATTTTATCCCCGACAGCTAGCCCCCGAGGCTCAAGTGGAAGGACTCACTAGAGTGGGGTCTTCCTTTTGAGACTCCAAGTCACGAAGAGGGAAATTTCGCTGCTACAAAGACATGTAACAATCGACCGAACATGTTAGGGTTCAACCGAACAGGACTTGTTCGGGACCGAGCAAACCCGATTAGTACCGAGCAACTCTGTTGCGTCGAACAGGAAGCAACGTCTGTCCGAGCAAAGCACTCAGCCTTCGATGTAGAAATCGGAAATACAGTCCCCAATCGCAGAGCTCGTCGCGGGGACCAGACGCGCGCTCCGGGCGAAGAGCTGCCCGGTGCGAGGTGAATCATCTCCTTGAGGCTGAACGTTATCAAGGAGGGATTGGATTCTTGGTAGTGAAGAGCGTACCACCGCATCCGGTAAGATCAGATCTTCCGGGAGAATGAACATAGCAAGTCGCGAGACGGACTCGTGCTGCTGCATCCAGGCATTCAGATGCCTAGGAAAAGATAGGGGATCCACCTCTCGGGCTAGAGCTTGCCCGAGGAAATAGAAATTGCGCTCTCGAGCGAATGGCGCGCTCAGGAGCGAGGGTGATGTGCCCCCAGACGTAGATCGTGTGCCAGGAGCAGACAATGCATACGAGTGGGAAAGGTGACCCAGTCCCCGAGCGTAGAGCTCGCCAAATGAACCAAGTAAGGAGATCTAGTCCCCGAGCACGGAGCTCGTTAAAGGAACCAGAAAGTGCGACTAGGCGAAGACGCATTCGGTAGAGCCAGCGCCGGCGAAGAGCTGCCGTGCGAGGTGATCCAGCCCGAGCATGGAGCTCGTCGCGGGGACCGAATCGCGACTCGGGCGAAGAACGCCCGTCGAGGTGAATCACAACCCGATGCAGTCAGAGCCGCAAGAGAACGTGTGAAATCAACGCTTTACCTATGACGTATTCCTTGCGCAGTGTTAGCGTTGTCTTGATAAGTGCAGGACCGACGCTTGGAGTGCCCGTTGCGATGAGAATCGGCTTACGATGGGCTTGCCCGTTGCGATGAGAATCGGCTTACGGTGGGCAGGACTCCGTTGGTGGCACACTACCTTGACTTAGCTGAACTGTGAAGGTCAGAGCCGGGCAAAGGCAAGAAATCATATACGGGTGAAGTGAATCAGTCCCTGGGCATGCGCGGAGCAAACCTGGGAAGAGAGGGATGCAAACATCGATTTTGGTGAGGAAGCCTGGAACCTCGCCGCGACCATCACCGGAGTCTGACGTTCCCCGCTCCTGTATTTCCTGCAAAAGACAAACAAGAAACGAGCAGCAAGGAGAAAAAAGATAGCAAGAAAAGGCTCTAAGAAGAGCAAAGCGAGTTTTGAAAAACACGCAAAAGACGACCTACCCTCACATGACATAATTTTTTTCGGGTACATCCCCCGATAGCGTTAGTGTCACCTCGGCGAATGCAGAACCAACGCCAGGAGTGCCCGTTGCGATGAGAATCGGTTTACGGTGGGCAGGACTCCGTTGGTGGTGCATTGCTCCGGATTACCGTGCCAGAAAGGACGTAGCATGGATAAAAAAGACGTGTGCGGGTAAGTGCAGCCCCGCTGTGGCAAAGACCGCTAACCAGGGAAGACGATCGGGACCTTAGCCGCAGGCAAAACGTGCGAGGCGAAATCTTATCCGGGCATGGACCCGTGCAGCGTTGGTGTCGCCTCGGCAGGTGCGGAACCAGCGCCAGGAGTGCCCGTTTCGATGAGAATCGGCTTACGGTGGGCAGAACTCCCTCGGTGGTGCACCGCTTCGGTTAACCGGAGCCGTACAGGTCGTCGCCAGATAAAAAGACATGCTCGCGACACGGGAGCGCTTCACGGAGCGAAGACCAACGAGGTTTTGGAAAACCAACGCTAAGGAAAGGAACCGAAAACTGAAAACGCATCAAGGGTTGCGAAATTCAGCTCAAGTCCCAATCGACCGAGGAGAGCGATCCTCGAGGAGCCGGCCGAGCACTCAAGACCGCCGAGCGACCCTTGAATCAGAGCGAGAGTCGATCGAGCAATTTTTCTCGCAAAAAGAGCAGCAAAAGATAAGGACGAACGAAAACCAAGAGCAAGGCGAACAACGGCTAGAAAGTTTTAAGAAAACCGGTATAACGCTTAGCCTAACTCCCAGCGCCACAGTACCGCCGAGGATCTGAGTTTGCGAATTCGAACAGGTGCACAAGAGAAAGAGCGACGCCCTAGCCCCTGGTACGGACGATGCATGAAGACCTGAACTTGCGACTTCAAGCACGTGCGTAGAGAGTTAGAGCGACACCCGTATCCTGATCGACTCATTCCAGGAACTGCTCGTTAACTTAAGTTAGGCGATTCCGAAGGTAACCGAACAAGGAAAGTGCCTCTGCCGCGGAGGGCTTACGAGAGCAGGCTTAGCCGCGAGGCTGGATGCCGTGTTACGCAACTCTGAGTTTAAGAGCTTGTTGAAACAAGATACGGGCAGGAAAAACCCTTAAGATTGCGGAGCCAAGAGTTTGCAAGACCGGGCAGCTATCAAATGTTACCAGAGAGAAAGAGTAGTCTGAGAAGACGAGTGGTGAGAAAGGCCGCAGGGGTCCGCGAGCATTCACCGCTCAATGGGTTGAACTTTACATGGCAGCCCGAGAGACTTGGACGAACTAATGCGCGAAATTTGAGAAAAAGCGCGAAGCTAGGAAACGAAAGACCTACACGAGGAACTGACGAAGCTGGTCGATGTTCCAAGTCTTTGGTCGCCTCTCCCGTCATCCATCGCCAGCGAAACGATCCGGGATCCGGAAGGAGTTTCGATCCGATCCCGAGCACGGAGCTCGTCGCGGGACAGACAACGCCCGGCGAAGAGCGCCAGCGAAGAGATCCAGCCCCCGAGCACGGAGCTCGTCGCGGGGACCAGACGCGCGCTCCGGACGAAGAGCTGCCCGGCGCGAGGAGATCCAGTCCCCGAGACATCCTGCCCTTCTGAGCAAGATATGGAAGGCGATCAAGATCGAAGGGATCGATCTGATCTGGCAGGGGAAGAGACATCCTGCCCTTCTGAGCCGAAGTCCTCAGGGAGAATCTCCTGGTCGCTGATAGAGTTCGACATGTTCGATCTGCGAGGTCCCCACGGACGGCGCCAGCTGTCGACGGTTGAGATAACGATCTCAAGTCGCTAAGGTTCTTTAGAAGTGAGATGGGAGACATGCCGAACAACCACGAACAACAACGAACAGGAGACAAGGGTTTTTTATCCTGGTTCAGACCTCTCGGGAGAGATAATAGCCCTACGTCCAGCCTTTCTTATATATCAGAGATGAATACAAGAGGTGGCTCGACGAGACGAGCAAGTCTCGGCGAGATTATGGTGTACAGGAAGCAATGTGTTATAATCAGGTGTCTACGAGATGCTAATATGTAAACTCGATGCCCCCTAAACGCCGTAGGGGCTTAGTTCATATAGTACAGAGCAAACCGATATACCAAGGGAATATCGGGCCGGGCTAACAGCGAGATCGTAACGAACTCGACATGCCAAATATATCCCGAGGCAGATAAGGCATACTCCAATTCTTGGGGATCACGACTCCTATTCCAATCCGGGAAACCACGTCCGGGTCTTCACGTAGCCATGCAGAACTCCTGTTCGAGACGGACTCAAACACGATTCCTTGGCCGTTCGCATCACGCCACCAGAAGTCGCTTCGGCAAGATGCATATGGGCCAGATAGAACCTTCCAGGGAGCTGAGCCCTGGTAGGCTGTTCGATTGGGCCGTCAGGGAGTGGGCCATGGCAATGGGCCGTAATTTTATCCCCGACACTTTCCTTCCACACTTTCCTTCCTGATCATGAACCATGTGTGTAGTGCGCTTCCTTCCTAGCATATATAGTTTGTGCATTACTGTAACCACACTAGCTGAGATTATTTAGTTGGTTTGAGGCTCAACCAAAACACTTCTCAAAAGCAGGAGATGACGTTCGAGGGACGGTTGTGGAGACGAGGGGCGCTAGGATTTTATCTTAGTTCAGACCTCCAACGTTGAATAATAACCTTACGCCCAGCCTCTTACTCAACAAAGGGGGGTGAAATATAAGAGTGGACACAAGAGAAGGAGTGAATGCCCCCAAAAACAATTTGGGACGAGCAATCCATGCTAGGTGTGGCTCGAGCCTTGCGACCTAAGGTTGATATATCTCCATTCTTAAATTGGGTGCCTTGCCCGCAGTCTTGATTGTTAAGCGATATGCCCGTCTTGCTGTTGTACTCGGCATGCACTTGTAATTAGTGTCATTAATTGGGTACTTAGTTTTGTAAGTTAAAACCTAAAAGCATGTCTAACAGGTTCCCTAAAACATTATTACGAACAGTCTCAGCCTCTATACCCATCCTGCAGGGTCTCTATCTCAGTCTCTAAATTTAGAGACTCCTCTCTAGAGAATCTCTATATCTTTTCGGGGATAGAGAATCTACTGGAGATGATGGAAACATAGTGAACGAATAGTGATTTAGAGAAGGAATATACAGAACAAAATATAGAGATCCTGCTGGCAATGCTCTAATTGAAATGACAAAACCAGTTCAAGCACCTGGATCGTAATCTATCTATTATATATAAAAAGGAGGGGAAAAAGAAGCCACCACGTTCCTCCACATCATCCAAATTATTTCAGCCTTTCGTTCAACGGTGGCACCCAATTATAACGGCCAAGATCAATCAAAGAAATTCTCACATAAATCAAGAAAAAAAGTGCCGGATTATAATGGCTTAGATTAAAAGAAAAATATTAGAAATTCGGATTAAATACTAAAGATGATATAATATGGTTATTTTATCCATTCAATCAACTGTGGGACCAAATTATAACGGGATAGATTAATCAAAGAAAAAAATAAAAGATCTGCACGGCTTAGATTAAAAGAAAATATTAGAAATTCATATTAAATACTAAAGTTGATATAATATATTACAGATAAACTCTAAATCTGATCCGATATGTTACATATAGATTATGAGTTAGAGGTAAACACTATATATCAAAAGTTCAAAACAAATCAGCCGCGCAAACGCGCGGGCCACCTCGCTCGTTTACTTTAAAAAAAGTAAGCATGAAAAATGACCGACCAGATCACCAACCAACGGTGAGCTCGACTGCTCGAGGAAGCCAGAGCAGTGTACCGGTCTGAAATCAAATTCCTCTTGCAGATCAGAAAGCCGTACCGTGCGTGGGCGGATGCCGGCGGATCGACATACATTCTCCGATCAGCTCACCGGTGAACCTGGGAAACAAGGCAACGTCGCAATCCCGGCTCGCAAACCAACACGCGACTACAGTCTACAGTGAGTGTTCGAGTAGATGAACCAGCCCATCCACCCACCCCTTTCCCCGCGTCACGTCCCGTGTTTTTCCCAACAGCTCGCGGTATAACTAGGAGCTGGGAGCCGCCGCCTCCTGCATTGCACGCCCAGATTGCAGCATGGCTCGGCGCGGGCGCGACGCGGGCCTCGCTCTCCTCGCCGCCCTCGCGGCGGCGGCGGCGGCGTTCGTGCCGTGCGCGGCGCAGCTGGCGGCGCTGCCCAGCTGCCCGCCGGCGCCGATCAGCCTGTCGCCGTGCATCGGCTACGTCTTCGGCGTCGGGTCGGCGACGGCGACGCTGGCCTCCTGCTGCGCGCAGTTCCAGGCCTTCTTCCAGGTGCAGGGGCCGTGCCTCTGCGCCGCGTCCAAGCTCGCGCCGAGCCCCTTCGGCCTGCTCCTCGGCCAGGCCCAGGCCATGGTCCCCAACGTTTGCAACCTACCCAGCCACCCATGCGATGATGGTGCGTGACCTTGCACACGACCTACCAAAGAGACGGAGCGTCACAGTTTCTTTGCTTTGTTTTGGTGCTGCAGATGTCGCCGGTGCAAGTACCGTGCCGGTGACCTCGACGCCGCCGGTGGTAAGCGCCACGACTCCGGCTACCCCGTCGGCTCCGACTGCCCCGGCGCCCGCGACGACTCCGGCATCAACTCCGGCATCTCCCTCGACGACACTGGCCGATCCAGATTCGTCTGTGGCATCGCCAGCGACCGCCGCCGGCAACCCTGCCGCCGTTGCAGCGCCAGGACAGGTTACACCGGCAGGCGCCGAACCGAACACTGGCTCGCAGGTCGCTTCAAAGATGCCAGAATTGCTGCATTCGGCAGCCGCAGGAAGATCGTCGGGGTCGGTGTTCATCGCACTATTTCTTGCTTGTGTTTCAGCCATGTATGTGTGACTAGCTTAGCTATTACTAGTACCACTTAATACTGATGTACCATTTGATACAGTATATGGATCCAGACCGCACCGTACTATAAAAGATTTTGCAATAAAAATACGTAAATTCTACATTATTACCAAAGATACTCTTAAAATTCAAATCCCAATGGCTCCGTCGCGACGGGATCCTCTGACTTACTGCCCTCTGCAGTTGTCAGTAAGTCCTCTCTGCAGTTGTGTCACTAACATGTGAGCCCCACAGCACAGAGCCCACATGTTAGTGACCCGTTGCCCTCTGCAGTATGTCAGAGGATCTAGTTCCGGTTCCGTGGGTTATGCCTATCATTATTTACAACTATTGAAGCATATGGAAGTTTTTTTGGTGTGAAGAAAACCTTACATGCCATCATTTTTCAAGTTAAGAGTCCTTAAAAAATGCCAGCTGCATAACAACAATATCTCCAACAATTCCATGCCATGGAGTAGCACCATATCATCAGTCAAGCCAAATGTTACAAATGATGAGTATATTATAACTTGGCAACTGAAATGACATAGGTTACAGATCCTCATGGATGCAGGCATGCATATTCCTGCTATCTCATTTGGCCATCTACTGTCCCCGAGAAATATGACATTGAATCAGAATCTTGGGATGGCTGTTCTGCACGTCAACAATTCAATCAGTATATGAAATTCACCTCCATCACTCATCATGACATTTGGATCTATAACAGTGACTGAAAAATGGCATTGAGAAGCGTCACCGAGTGAGATAACCATTGGAAAAACACTGGGGATATAAATATCATGATCTCACCTACATATAGCTAAAGTTTAGATCCTGAGCAAAATGCGGGCCAGAAACTAGCAATTAAATAATTTTTAGCACATTTAAGCCACCATTAACAAATAGTCAAGAATGTCTGATGAATTATAAATTATTCCAACCCATTCAGTAAAAAGCTCAATGGTTCTACTGACTTAGATCCCATTCTCCTCGCCTTATGTTATTTATCTTTGACTTGATAGGTGTAAAGTAAAAATAAATTAGATAAGGTGAAGAGGATGAGGCCTAATAGTTCTACTAATCAGTTGAAATGAATTATAATTTAACTAGTAAAAAGCCAAGCCAAACATAACTATCAACACACTAGGAGAAAGGTAAAAGAAAAATACTACTCCCTCCGTCCTTAATTAATCTATGTATTACGTTTTTTATTTTTTCAGAATTGATATACGTGTAAAGAAACCATTACTCATTTCTCTTGTTGCATCGGTTTATTTTGTGGGTGAAGTGAACGGGTAACGCATTCCCTAGACAATCCTAATTAATCCAGCGTAATACCTTTGCACGCATGCAAGCGTGCAGCATGGCAGCGTGCATGGAGTTAAACGCGGCAGCGTGCGCGGCGCTAGACGACTGGACGAGGCAGCACATGCATGCATGCAAACGATACACCTTTCCGGTTTTTCTCTGGCTGATACACCTTTCTGTTTTTTTTCCCGTGATTTTCTCATCACCAAAACACTGGCGCACTCCCCCTGGCTTTCCTTCACACGCGATTAAATGCAATATGGAGAGGGATTTTTTTTCCCTTGGTCTCGGTGCCTAACCCTTAGGTGCTTATCAATTCTGGACGAAGGGAGTACAATGCAGAGTTACCAAATCATTGAGCACTGCTGCAAAAACAATAGATGGTTGACCTACATGAACTTTTCATCCATACTTTCCAAATCTGTTAACAATGCCAAGTTGCTAGCAGCTAGTTGATACAATATCTAAATTTTTCTGCAATTAGTTTAGCAATAAGCCAATAGCTTAGATTACCCACGTGTCATGGTGTCAGCCCATGGGCCACCTACGGCACGCATGAACAGCACCCAGAGGCCACAGGTACTAACAGTACCACACTTGGTGTAGTGTAGCCCCTGATGGATTAGGTGTTAGGAAGTTGTGATACGATTAAAAGTTAGGGATTAGATTCCATAGTTAGTGATAATGATCAGATAAGGATTTGAACAAATATGAGTCTATCTCTTACAGTTAAACCCTGTAATTAAGGAGGGCTGGAGGGGGCATTGCAGTTTTGAAAGAATCAAGAAATATATCAGAGTCTATACTCTATAGACTATCTATCTCCCTGCCCCTGCAGTGTTGGGTCCAGGGCAGTCTAATCACTAGCTCTACGTTTACTCAAACACAGAGATAAAGACTACCATACCACTAGCTCCAGTGAAGTACACATGTACATATGAAAGATGATTAGCGCAAGATTAGGGCGTCATTAACTATTCAGCCACTATTCATCTACATTTCCATCTCATCTATTTTATTTGCTACAGTACTAGGACGGTCTAAGTTAGGCCTCCATGGTCATGCCCTTATGTCACTAGAAATGTTCTATTGATCAGTCAATAGGGAGTAAACCATTTACCCTACAAAGACCAATGAGCTGTCAGAGATCCATAGGCTTGCTTAGAAAAAATTTCAGATTTACACAACGAACAATATCCAGTCCGAGGAGAACTCCAGTAATGGAATTAAACAAGAATTTAGGATCTTCATTTCAACTAAAACTATTAATCAGTCAATAGGGAGTAAACCATTTATCCTACAAAGACCAATGAGCTGTCAGAGATCCATAGGCTTGCTTAGAAAAAATTTCAGATTTACACAACGAACAATATCCAGTCCGAGGAGAACTCCAGTAATGGAATTAAACAAGAATTTAGGATCTTCATTTCAACTAAAAATGGGAGAGACAACTTACATAATCATGCAGTTATGATACCCAGGATGCTTCAATCATGTGCGTGCCCGCATAAATTCGTCCAGCCGCTCCCATACCTCAAGGGCAGCTGTTCTGTCTTGATGCCTTTTATTTTTGCTTATCTGCAGTGCAACACAATCAAGTAGCCGTAAGCAAAGAGCAAAACTAAATTTTCATATTATCAAAACAAATTCCAAATTTATTCAACACTCACAGATATGATTTTCACATTCCACTGTTTAACCACTTTTGCTGCCTCCACACTATCATCTTCAAAGCGCACATAGAAACCAATAACTGAGACAAGTTTGAAGATGTTAGGTCACACACATAATATAAATAATGGTGACGCATGGAAAGAGACACAGAACACTTTAAATATTGAAATGGCAATCAAAACATCATCCCTGACAAACAACTTACATAACCATGCCTTGAAATCTAGTAACACAGTTTCGAGTTAAAAGAAAAAAAAAAGTCCAGCACAATGATCAACATGAAGCAAATTCGCAGTAACATCCAATAGCCATATAATTTATGTCACAACCAGGGGCGGAGCCAGGGCCCGGCGACCCTGGGCTCGCGCCCGGGCTCCTTGCCTGCGAGCCGTACACCTCCCAGGTCATCTGAACCGCTAAAATAAGGCCACAACCCGGGCGTCATGGCCCAAAATCCAGCTCCACGGCTCAGGCGCCACGTCTCGGCAGCTTCCAACCGTGCCGCCTCGACTCCCAAGCCCTCGTGCCCCAGCACCGGCTCCTCGATCGCATGCATCCCGTCGGCGCATGGCTAGATGAATATGGAATACCGCCGGCCGCCAGTTTCTTCAAGGGAAGCCGCTGCAGGCCTACAGCGCTGCTGCCTCTGCAGACTACAGCCCTTGTGCTACTGCCCTTGTGCTACAGCGCTACTGCCTGTGCTGCCATCTCCATTCTCCAGATCTCCTCTTGGCTCTTGCCACCGCTGCTCAGGTGAAGATAATTCAGCAATTGCCTATTGAGTATTGACTATTATCTAATGAGTATTGACTATTGAATAGTAGGAAATTGAAAGTGAATTGTGAATAGGTGATGATTACTAATTTTTTTGTTTTGATATGTATTTAAATTTTCAGAAATGAGGAGGTTTTTGATAAATACAAGCTGTTCTCCACCTCCAACTCAAGGTCCATCTCCACCTCATGATAATGATCGTGGCTTATTAGTGGTATGTGATGCATTTTAATACTCTTAAAGTTATATAATTTTATATTATATGGTGCTTTAATCGATATAATTTGTCTTGCAGGGTTACTAAAGGGAGTTTGTTTGGTCCTTTATATGCTTGTTGCATCCATTGAGGTATTTATAATGTTTTTATGTGTTTCGATGTTTATTATTGATATTGGTATTGGTATTGAACAATGATTTGCATGGAATAGACTATTATATGTCTTAAAATAGTCATTGTCATATATGCATGGTTTGTTAGTGGTGTACGCATCAATTTCATTGCGCCCAGGCTCCCAAAATTTTTTGGATCCGCCACTGGTCACAACTAAACATATTGATTTCACATGTGGGCGAGATCAATTTCCCGAAGAGGCAACAGATTGGACGCCTATTAGTAGAATAGTAGGAACCATCATATGTAATCGCTATTACTTAGAAGGTGGCATTACCACCTTAAAAGGCCAAACAGAGAAAATCAAATAATACATGTTGTAGTGGCATTCCTGAAGTAGCATTATACGCTAAAAAATAGTTGATTCTGGCGAATTGCGAATTGGCAGTGCTTTTATTCCAAGAACTATGGATTGCCAATGATAAGATGAGCCTTTTAAACAGATTCAAGTAATGATGTGTTTCTTTCTTCTAAAGCACAATGAAACTTAAAATAAGCGAGCAAATAAGTGCATCTAAACCACTACCTTGTAATAGAAGTAGAGCAAAAACAAGAATCCCTTACCCTTGTTGAAGATCTCTACATGATCCTTGAAGGGCCAGTCTTTGAACTGCCACTCCTTGCCGAGCACAAACACGGCCACCACCCGTGCCCAATCGTCCGCCTTGAGTGAAGCCGGCTTGTCCCTTACTTCAAACACCACCGCACCCACAGCAGTGCCAGCTCTATCCCCACGGACCAGCTTCTTGTGCACCATGACGCACTCGGGCTTCCCGCTCCCCTTCATTGCTCGCATCCTCTCCTCGCTGGGCACGAACACGCCGTCTTCCAGGAATTCCCTCACATTGTAGATCGTTATCAGCGTCTGCGACGCGCTGGGCACCAGTATGATGGGCACGAACCCGTCGCCGAGGGCCTTGTCCACCTTGGGCTTCGCCATGGCGACCGCGGCCGCGGAGGGCTCGTGGCGGGCGGAGGAGGGGGCGCTGTCCTTGTTGCGCCTGCGTTCATCCTCGCGGCGCAGCGCGTTCTCGTAGATGGCGAGGAAGTCGCGGCCGCGGGCGTCGAGGAGAGCGTTGCGGTCCTTGAGGGGCCGCTCGAGCGAGCGGATGAGCGCGCCGGGGGAGGCCTCGTCGGCGGGGAGATCCTCGGGCGGCGGCGGCAGGGGCTCCTGCGGGAAGGAAGGGAGGGCGGAGGGGAGGAGCGGGTCGGAGGGCAGGGAGATGTGGCCGAATCGGAGGAAGTCGAGGAAGGTCTTGCGGTCGGGGAGGGAGACGGGCGGGATGCGGCGGAGGCGGGCGGCCTGGAGGATGTCGGTGTGCTTGAGGTTGCTGTGCTGGGCGAGGAAGACTGCGGCGGAGAGGGGGTAGGGGCGGCCGGACTGCTTGGAGGTGAAGGCGGTGGGGGTGTTGGCCGGGAAGGTGTAGTCGGAGGCAAAGAGGATGTCGTCGCCGGAGAAGATGATCTTGTCGAGTTCGCCGCGGGCGGCGAAGTCCCGGAGCACGGCGAGGGGATCCATGGCTTGCGTGGGTTTTTCGTTTGGATCTGTGGCTCGGGGAGAAGGCCGGAAGGGCCGCAGGGCTTCTTTTTTCAGTGTAGCCCATTCACTGATTATTAGAGGTCGGATTTCGATTAGTGAAAGAAAAAAAAAAAAAAAAGAAGAAGCTAGAGGCCTCGTACATTTCAGCTTACCGTAGCGTAGCGTAGCGTAGCGTAGCGTTTCAGAAAAATTTGAAAGTCTTTAAAAAGAGATTTAAATATTTAAAAAATAATTAAAAATAGTTTTAGAATCTTTAAGAGGACTACTAAGAACCTGAGAAAAATCATTACAAATTATTACACCAAGTAGTCTATATAAAAAAGATAAATTTTAATGAAACGCTACGCTACGTTACACTAAGCCAAAATGTACAAGGTCAGAGAGAACCCTTCGTAACGGTGTAGGATCCGCTGTTATCTTGCATCAGACGGATCCTTCCCGTGTGATTCTTCTTTCTTCTCGCTTTCTCCGCGTGGGTTTTTCATTCGGGTTTGTGGCTCAAGTTTAGAAAAAGTATTAGACAAGGTCACAGGACAAATTTCAGTCCTCATGGTGCCTAGCCCATTAACTAATTAGAGGTCGGCTTCTAATTAGCGAAAGAGAGAAAAAGGGAACGGCTAGAGAACCGTTCGGAATGGTATAGGATCCACCGTTCTCACGCATCGAATGGTTCTTTCCTGTGTGATTCTTCGCTTTCTTCGTTTTCCCTCCAATGCTACGCCCGTCTCCCCATCGTCGTCGCTACCTCCACCACCACCCGAGGCTAGTGGCCTTCTCGACGCCTCATCGCGCCAACACCTGACCTCCCATCGTCAGACCTACCTCGCCCATCCAAAGCTCTATCGCTGCAGCTACGGATTTGCCCCTCCCTTTCCCGACCTCCTTCGACCATCCTGCTACTCTGACACCGCCATCGACGCCTCGCCTCCCTGCCCCCACAATCCCATCCCCCATCACCATGCCGCTGTCTCCCCGACATCCATTTAAGCTCGTCAGGCATAGGGGAACCCTAAACCCTAACTCAAACCCCAATGCAGCGGTGGCCGGAGAGGAGGAAGAAGGCGGTGCAACAAGGAGAAAGAACGCAGCACGGACTTAACCGTTAGGGAGGCTGGAACGATATATCGTTTTCTAGTTTTTCTAAAAAGAAAAGTCTTTTAGTAGTGAATTAACCAAATAATATTTAAGAACAACCGAAACAAAAATGATAGTTGTTTTACCGTTAGGGACGGTATACTGTTTTCTAGCTTTTCTCAAAAAACAAATGCCTTTTAGTAGTGAATTAACCAAATAATATTTAAGAACCGCTGAAACAAAAATGATAGTTTTAATTAAATATTGGGATAGCATTTGTGAGAGCCATGCTATGCAACAAAGCATGGTCTCCCGCCCCATCCGCCCTTTCGATAACTTTCCAACTCTTTTCCTCCACATGAGACAAGAATTAGTCTTGTTGAGGTAGCGGTTTGTTCTTCATATTAGGCTGATTCATTGTTTAAGTAACATTGAGACATTTTTCAATAATAATGGAAAACATTTTTTTCCAAACAAATGTTTCAAACGGTTATGAATAAATGTTTTATGTGGTTATTTTAAGCAAATGTTTCAATCCAAACGGCAAAGTTTCACGGTAGTAATTATTAAAATATTTTAAATATAATTTATGGTTTTTAACAATAACAACAGCAAGAAAAATGTGTCAAACATTTTATAAGGTGTTCCAGGTGTTCCACACATACATAGACATTGTTTCATGAAAAACTCAAGATGTTTCAATCCGCACAAGCAAATGTCTCCCTGAGTAAGCAAAATATTTCTTTTATTTTTTATGATGTTTAAGAATTCGTACATTCACATAAATATATTATAGCACAAAATTTGACAATGCATGTTCGCCACCGATTCCTTTCCCACTACCTCGTCATGCCAGAGCCCGAGAGTCATCATTTTTATGCCCCACACACACACACACACAAACTTTCCTCGCCATTGAGTTGCCCCATGAACTCATCAATAAATCTAGGAGGGACAGCGCACCTCTCCTTTCTATCTGTTTAATGCCAAATTGCTCAGTGTAAAGAGAATGTAAACTTTCTTTATTAATGATTGATCAGACAGTTACAATGGGAATACTTTCCCTTTTATACAGAATATAAATGGCAGTTTCTTTCCCATGCTTTTGGCGTACGCAGTAGGCAGAGAGGTTGGAAACGGTTGCCTCCTTCTCTTCAATGTATAGATTAAGCGCCTTTGATTAACTCTAAATTAGTGTTAATTGATTAATTAGATAATTAATATTTTGCCCATAATAAATTATCACAGTTTATTTCTCAACACTCCCCCTTGGGCAAAATATTATTATATACAAATGTCATATAAAAACTCCTTCCAAAAACCCGATGGGAAAAATAGATGAAGAAAAATTATACATTGCATATGTATACTTGTATTGCTATATTGCCTCGTTAAAAACTTTATATATGAGAAACCATTATTGGAAAAACTCATAATAAAGAAAAGAGTACAATATATATTCAGTAACAGGTTATGAGTTTAGGGATTTTCTCCCCCTGAACTCTGCACATCACAAAGTCTCCTCATTCCTATTCCATATACACAATTATGAAATGTAGAATAAGGTAGTGATTTAGTAAACAAATCAGCGAGATTGTCACAAGACTTCGTCTGTAAAATTTCTATCTCTCCACTCTTTTGGAGCTCATGAGGATAGAATAATTTTGGTGCAATGTGCTTTGTAATATTGCTTTTAATATAACCTGTTTGCATTTGAGCAACACAAGCTGCATTATCCTCATAGATAATTGTGGGGTTTATCAATGTGTTCATGCCACTTGATTTCTGTACAAAATTAATCATTCTTCGAAGCCATGCACATTCACGTGATGCTTCATATAAAGCAATTATTTCAGAATGATTAGTGGATGTAGCTACTAAAGTCTGTTTACTAGACTTCCATGAAAAAGTTGTTCCACCATACGAAATACAAATCCATCCGAGATCGGCATTGTGGGGATCGGACATATAGCCGCGTCAGATACCCTATCATGGTCATTTCTTGATTTTTCTTATAGAACAAACCAAGATCTTTTGTACCTTGAAGATATCTTAAGATTTGTTTAATGCCAGCCCAATGTCTTTTAGTTGGTCCTGCACTAAATCTTGCTAATAAGTTAACTGCAAATGATATATCAGGCCTGGTGCAGTTTGCAAGATACATTAATGCTCCAATAGCACTAAGATATGGGACTTCAGATCCCAAATCTCTTCATCTTCACTCCTAGGTCTGAATGGGTCTTTATCCCTTTCTAGGGATCTTACAACCATAGGGGTTTTCAATGGATAAGCCTTATCCATATTGAATTTCTTTAATATTTTATCGACATAAGCAGACTGGTGTACTAATATTCCCTCAGGAACATGCTCAAGTTGTAAACCCAAGCAATATTTGGTTTTACCCAAATCTTTCATTTCAAATTCCGTCATAAGATGATTGCATGCCTCTTTCACTTCTTTTGTGGTTCCAATGATATTTAAACCATCTACATAAACTGAAATTATGCAATATCCATTTTCAGTTTTGTTTATGAACACACAAGGACAATCATCACTATGTGAATAACCTTGTTTTATAAAGTATTCACTTAGTCGGTTGTACCACATCCTTCCCGACTGTTTTAATCCATATAGCGTCTTTTGCAATTTAACGCTATACATGTTGCGACTTGCTTTAGGATTCGGAATATTTATCCCTTCAGGGACTTTCATATAAATTTCCGAATCTAATGACCCATAAAGATATGCGGTCACTACATCCATTAACTGCAAATTCAAATTCATAGTTGCTGCCAAAGATACTAGATATCGGAATGTTATTCCACTCATCACCGGTGAATATGTTTCATCGTAATCGATGCCGGGTTTCTGCGTGAACCCTTGTGCTACAAGTCTCGCTTTGTATCTCACCACCTCATGATTTTCATTTCTCTTTCGAGTGAAAATCCACTTGTTTCCAACAGGAAATACTTTAGGAGGAGTTGGTACAACATTACCAAATACCTCTCTTTTATTAAGCGAGCGTAATTCAGCCTCAATAGCCTCTTTCCATTTGACCCAATCTGAGCGCTGCTTGCACTCTGCCATGGTCTTTGGTTCTGGATCCAGATCAAGAGACTTTGCAATTTTAGAGGCAAAGTAAATGTCGACAATTGTAGCATTTCTTTCAAATAATTCCCCTGAATTGTTATAATTTATGGATATTTCATTATTTTTACCTTGTGATTCCACATGATTTCCCATAACGATGGAATCAAGGTCTTCCGATGTTCCAGCACCTAAGTTTGTGCGCACATTGATGCTGGTCTCACCATCCCTCTCATGGTTTTTAATTTCACATCGATTTTCATTTACTGAAGTAGGTAATTTACCTTTATTGGTCCTTTGTTGTTTCAGCGGACGTCTCCGTGAAACTAAGTCCCGTGCAACCGGAATTCTCCCCCTCTTATTAGTATTCGGGGCAAGAGTAGTTTTCTTTGGTACCTCTACTCTTTCCGGTGCATTCATAGCAGGTATATGTGATCTTGTCATATCTTTGTGATCAGTAAATGCATCTGGCAGGTTATTTGCAATATATTGCAAATTTATAATTCTTTGAACCTCTTGTTCAGATTCTTTTGTACGTGGATCTAAGGACAAAATGCCTGTGGCATCCCAATTTATTTCTCGGCATTCTTCGTGGTATACATCTCCCCCTAATGCCGGAAAATTGTCCTCATCAAATATACAATCAGCGTACCGAGCCGTAAATAAATCCCCAGTTAATGGCTCGAGGTATTTTATAATTGACGGAGAATTATACCCCACATAGACCCCCATTTTTCTATGAGGGCCCATTTGTGTACGCTGTGGTGGTGGAATCGGTACGTATACAGCGCAACCGAATTTTCGCAGATGGGAAATGCTTGGTTCATTTCCACGTACTAATTGTAACGGGGAGACCGTATGATATGCAGTTGGTCTTATTTGAATTAATGCCGCAGCATGTAATACTGCATGACCCCAACAACTTGTTGGTAATTTGCAGTTATGCAATAAAGGTCTAGCAATGAGCTTTACCCTTTTAATCAAAGATTCTGCTAGTCCATTTTGCGTATGGACATAGGGTACAGAATGCTCTACAGTAATGCCCAAAGCCATACAATAATCATTGAATGCCCGTGAAGAAAATTCAGCGGCATTATCCAAACGAATGGATTTTATCCTATTATCAGGATAATTGGCTTTTAATTTTATTATTTGGGACATTAGCTTTGCAAAAGCATGGTTCCTTGTTGACAATAAGCTAACATGGGACCATCTAGTAGATGCATCAAGCAATACCATAAAATATCTGAATGGTCCAGATAATGGTTGTATTGGTCCACAAATGTCACCTTGAATTCTTTCCAAGAAATTTAGTGACTCATTTTTAACTTTGAGATAGGATGGTCTCAAAATTAATTTCCCTTTTGCACATGCCGTGCATAAGAAATCCTCGGGTCTTGGGAAACTTATATTTTTAATATTGTGACCAACAGAATTTTTGATGATTTTTCGCATCATTCCCAAACCAGGATGACCCAACCGGTCATGCCAAATCTTGAAAACATCAAGATTTTTATAAATTGTCTTTAGCGCAACATATGGTTCGGGTTTAATGTATGTATAGTACAATCCAGATGAAAATGAAGGAAGCTTTTCAACCACTTGCTTTTCGCAACCAATATTTTTCACTAAGAGCAAACATTCATCATTGCTCTCGTTACTTGTTTCCACATGAAAACCATTATTGCGAATATCTTTGAAGCTTAAAAGTGTGCGCTTAGAATCAGGATATAAAAGAGCATCCTCAATTACTAAGTTAGTACCCATAGGGAGAATAATCATGGCTCGTCCAGAACCAACAATTTGAACATTGCTACCAGCAATTGTCATAATATTTCCACTACTCTTAGATAGAGTTTGAAAATATTTTGTCTCCCTAAGAATTGTATTTGTGGTGCCACTGTCAACTAGACATAATTCTCCTTCCATTGGATTGCTACTCCAAGTTCTATATTAAAGAGCATAAATTAAATTAGACTCTATTCCAAAAATAGAACTATATAACCACATATATTAATATGTCATTGTAACATATTACATGCTCGTATTTGGAGCAATAATTAAGACCTAATTACATCAATCTATTCAATTATTACATACAACATTTATGTCTTGTAGAATAATACATGCTGATATTACAAGAAGTAATCTAGGAGATTTAGACAGTATCTCCAAACATATCTTGGGAACTAAATTCCACGATTATGTTCTCAATGCTCATCTTGTCTTCATTTTGTTGAACCATTCCAATGGTATCAACATCCATGGCAGCATCATGCTGTCCCATATCCACATCCATTTGTGGATTTTCAGTGAAGTGAGCTTCATGCTTGTTGCTTTGATCCTTCCTTTCTTTGTTGCCATGCTTGAGGTACAATTCAACTAGATGCTTGGCGGTACGGCATTCCTTTGCCCAATGTCCAACACATCCACATCTATGACAATGGCCAGTTTTGCCTTTAGAAAAATTCTTCTTGAATTTTCCTTTGCCATTGAATTTACCATTTGTATTCTGCATTTTCTTAAACTTAGCCTTTCCTTTACCCTTCTTTTTCTGATTGCGACTAGTACTAGCATTCTGAATATTATTATGTGCCTCAGGCACTGCCATTGCACCAGGAGGACGAACATTATGATTCTTCAACAGAAGTTCATCATGTTTTTCCGCCTGTAGCAATGTATATATTAATTCAGAATACTTAGCATAGTTGTTTTGGCGATATTGTTGCTGCAATATCATTAAAGAAGGTGGAAAAGTGCATAAAGTTTTCTCAATCATATCATCATCCTTGACTGCCTTTTGACAAAAATGCAGTTTAGAATTGATCTTATGCACAGCAGAGTTGTAGGCTGCAACTGATTTAAAATCTTGAAAGCGTAGCATAGCCCATTCTCGTTGTGCTTCAGGCAATATGATTGATTTTTGTTGATCATATCTCTCTTTGAGAGATTTCCACAATGAAAGTGGATCTTCCTCCATTAAATATTCATTTTTTAAATCTGGATGGAGGTGATGCCTAATAAAATGCAGAGCGGTAAATTTGTATGCTTCAGGAATTTGCTGGACCATTTTCAACAGGATCTTGGATAGTATTTACTATACTTCTAGATGCCAAATTAATTTTAACATCCATAGCCCAAGTCAAATAGTTTGTACCATCTACAGCAAGCTCAGCAAACTCTTTTTTATTTATATCAGCCATATCCTACAATGTTATCATGCAAGTGCATCAATATACTTGTGATGTTGCATAAAATGTTGTAAATAATTGAATAAATAGGTCTTAGCATTTTATTACCCATGTACTTTATGTGTTTTGTAGAATATTTGCTAGCATATTTTATGAATTCTATTAATTAGATGTAAACTTTCTATACAAAATAGATATGACCATTTTTAAGTAGCCTTTATTTTGATTGGATTTTGGCTATTTTTCTACTAGTACATGAATTCTATTGTATGTAGAGATATGATATTTTAATCATGAGTCATTGTTATTAGTCTCTATTTTCTTGTGATTTATAGACCAAAATCCATAGAAAGTAATCATCTAATTAATCAATTAAAAAATGCTAGAAATATAAAATTTAGAAAATCACATATATATATATATATATATATATATATATATATATATATATATATATATATATATATAAAAATATTGTCAATACATACATGGGTAATATCACAAATGTATATGTGGTACAATACATACATACATACATGTCCATAAATAAACATCCTATTACATAAATGCAAATAAAACAGTAATAAACTACTGTATATATAAATTCCAGAGTGCTACGGGACTTTATTTGCATTTGATGCCCCCCTTCTTTCTTATCGGCTGGATATTAGTGGATTTGACCAAATTTGAAGGTCTTTTGCTCCTTCTTATCCAGCCGAATGGGCCTTAGCCCATCACTTCCTCTGCCTCTTCTCCATGCTCAGTAGGGTTTCCAACCCCATCTCCCACTGGCGGTGGCGGCGGCGCGGCACCACCTCGCCGGGTGGTGTTGGTGGGGACGCCGCCCAAAGACTTCCATCAATGGCGACGGCCGAGGCGCTGCCCGCCGCTGAGCATCATGGCTCGGGATGCCGCCGAGCGGAGGAACGGCGCGGCTCAGGTCGCCTCCCGGGACATGGAGCGGCGGTGGCGCAGCTGGGTCGCCACCCAGCGGATCGGCGACGGCGAGGCTCGGGGCGCCACCCGAGCGGGAGGCGACGGCGACGGCCGAGGGCGCCGTCCCCGGTACCGTGATCGACGGCCGTGGGTTCCGGCTCAGTGGTGGCCGCCCGTGGAGCCTCTCCGACGGGGCTCGGGGACGTCGCCCCAAGCCATGGACAAGCAACTGCGATGGCCGGGGGCGCCACCCCGGGTTGGGACACGATGGCAACATCTGTAGGTATGTTGCCGACGTGCCCTCCATGTACTTCTTCGATGTGAAGATTTGCAGTGTCATAGATTAAGTCTTCTAGCCCTCCATTGCCAAATCTTGGTCCGGCTTCTCTGCCAAATGCAGTGATCTGTGGGTTTGCAGAGGCATGGAAGGGGGTATCGACACCAAATCGAAGAGAAGCAAGCCAATTTTGTTCAGCCTCCCTTGCCGCGATGTCATCTGCCGAGTCCAAAACCGTGTGATATCCCGAGTGATCCGGTGATGGCCTGTACTCCGGCAATGTCGGTGAGTATTCCGGCGAACCGTTCACTGATGAAGATGGACTGGGCACATGGCGAGGGTAAGGAGTGGCCTCCCTGGTGGCTGTACGTCTCCATCCCGGTGCATGGTACCTTCTTCCCCTTCTTCCCCTTCGCCGGTATCTTCTGTTTCTACGACGACCACCATGGCGATAATTGATTCCTCTGGTGGAAGTCTCACTTGATGCACCAATTTCAGTCAATAGTGCATCAAGTTGAGCCCTACCAAGGATGATTATGCCATGTATGCATCGTGACTGGCGAATCCTTGTTCTAGTGCAGAGATCATCCATTCCGACTCTCCCTTTTTCCCTTTCTTTTTGCAAGTGTTTTTCTACTGTGATTGAAAGGGACAGTGATCGGAGAACGTACCGAGCGCAGTGCTGATAACGTGTTTAATGCCAAATTGCTCAGTGTAAAGAGAATGTAAACTTTCTTTATTAATGATTGATCAGACAGTTACAATGGGAATACTTTCCCTTTTATACAGAATATAAATGGCAGTTTCTTTCCCATGCTTTTGGCGTACGCAGTAGGCAGAGAGGTTGGAAACGGTTGCCTCCTTCTCTTCAGCGTATAGATTAAGCGCCTTTGATTAACTCTAAATTAGTGTTAATTGATTAATTAGATAATTAATATTTTGCCCATAATAAACTATCACAGTTTATTTCTCAACACTATCTCCTAAAGGATGGAGATAGAGAAAGGAGGCCCCGGCTGGATAGGGCAATTCCATTCCCTCTCTCCTCTGATGTTTGTGCTGCGGTGGGCAAGATGAAGGGGAAAACGACAATACAACGGTCAACGGAGGTCAGACGACGCGAACAAGAAGTGAGCGGTGGGTGTGGGGCATCACAAACTTTATGTGGGGACCCCAGGAGATCCCCGAAAATACAACTGTACAGGATTTCAGTTGCATTTGGAAATAGTACAAAAAGCCAAACTTTATTACATAACTAGAGTTATTTTACAAAATGGCTTACAATTTTTAGTACACCTCCAAAACTTACACTTCAAGACCACAGGCATGGCTCGAGTGTAGGATAAACTAAAAATCTACAGCAAATTCTTCCAAGTCTTCAAAAGAAAAGTCTTCTGCTGAAAAGAAAGGACCTACCCAAAAAGAAAGGGTAGCCCGTAAAACAACGGGTAAGCACTTACGTCCTAATAGGTTTCCATATGCAAGCCTATTAACTACATGCAAGGTTTAACAGAAAATGACAGGGAGATTTAAATATAAACTTAATGCATATTTTTTTAAAAAATAGTTTTTAGAAAAATCCTATATTTTGTCAATTCTTTTCTAAAACATTTTGAAAAGAGATTTTTTGATAAAAACCAGACTTTCAAAACTGACTCTACACCAGACCAACAACAACCTTACAACTACACTTCTAACCTAATTTATGTCAATATTTAGAATAGGCATCACCCCTGCGATACAGCCTCATATCCCAGAAGTATGGTCTATCGATGATTTGTTTTTAACGACTCTACAGAATCTATCCAGTTTTACCCATAAAATGATCAGTAATATGGTTTGGGCCAGAATTTGTATCTCATGACAAAATTCAGTTATGAGGAATGAACAAACCAACCACCGGCCCCAAACAAGTGTCCTCTAGTCCGCTGCTAGAGCGACCCACCATGCGTCTCACATTCCCATTGTTTGTTCACGCTAAACTTCCAATAGCTCCAACAACACACCAACCTTAACACGACCAAAACCTCAACAACTCAACCTCTTTTTAACTCAACCAAAAGTTAGATTAAAATGCAACAAACATGATCCTAAATGCTTATATGAGATCTTTCCATTATTATGGCTAAAATATATTCCTAGGGTTTTCCCATGACTTGGTAGGTGAAGCTATACCCTAAATGGGATTATGACTATATGCAAACATAAATACTTTTTAACTCAATTGGATAAAAATTAATTAACTAGAAAATAAATGCATAAAACAATATTAGAGATCAGGAAACCTGTCTGGTTCGGCTAGATCTTCAATATCTGCATTATTGCCCTGATAATCCTGCTCGGCTGATCCAGGGCAATGAATTTGTTTTCTACACGTTGGAGAACGAGAAAAAGAGAGGGAATTTAATAAAAAGAAAAAGAAAAATGCATGGAGCATGAATGCATGAAATCATGTTTAAAAAGAATGTTTTTAGGAAAAAGCTTAGGGTTGACTAGGATAGTGATGGTTTGTATGATTTAATAATCTCTGGAAAGATTTTCTTATAAAAAGAAATGGGGATGGGGATTTTTGGCATTATTCCGGATGAAATGACATGGTAGAGTGGAAGGTTGATTTTGGCATTATTTTGGTAGATCTCCAGATAGCAAGAATTTATGCATGTGTACGTGGAATAAGTGTGGATCAACAAATTTCCAGAGATCGGGGTCGACGACAACAAGGTTATCGGAGTTCCGAGATGGAAATTGTTAAAGATAAAGGGTGAAAATCTTGGAAATATATTTTTGAATGAAATATTAGGATGAAATATTTTTATTTGAAATTTTGGGATTTTTGGAAGACAGGAAGAAATTTTAAAAGCATTTTCTTATGAAAAGAGATGGAAAAGCATTTTATTTTTGAAATTTAAAACTGAAAAAGGGGTATTTTATATTTTTACAAAATACTAGATTGAATTCTAGATTTTTGAGATTTTTTTTGTAGAATTTTTGGAAGGGAGTTGGTATTTAAATAAAATTGGGAAGCTGTAACTGGTTATTTACAAAAAAGAAAAAGGAAAAGGGTTAACTGGGCTGGAGCAGGCCGGCCCACAGGAGAGGGGGGCTGAGTGGGCAGCAGGAAAGCAGAGGCTGACAGGGGGGCCACATGGCAGCGAGATAAAGAGAGGGGAAAAGAGGGGCGGCGGGGGAAAAAGCTCATCGGCGGCGAGGGCGGCCGGAGACGGGGAATATGATGCTCGGTATGTGATTGTCAGTGAGGTGAAGCTATCCGAGGCGGCGGCGATGCTTGGGATGGCCGAGGATGGCGGTGCAGCGAGAGCAGCACGGCAGCGGCGGAGAGGGTCGTCGGCGTCAGTGCTCCTGTGAGGAGAGGAGAAGAAGGTGGCGGAGGGAAGTGGCTTGGGGATGCAATGCGCTGGGGGGTCTATTTATAGGCGGAGGGGTACGGCGGTGACGGGAAGGAAAAACCGTGGGGTCAAGCAAACCACGGCGAGAAATTGGCGGCGATTCACGGCGAACTATGGGTGGAGATGTGCCGGAATAGTTTTGCGATGATGTGGCGATGCCGTGGAGGGTCTTGACGTGGCCTGGAGAGGTCTGAATCGACGGCGGCAAGCAAATCCGGCGAGCGGCACGGTGGAGGCGGCCGTGCCGGCAGATTCGGGGGTGGCGGCGCAACCGGAGGAAGGAGGAAGCTATGGGCGCCGTTGGATTAGAAAGGGAAATGATGGGCGCCGTCGGATTTAATTAACCCGAAGCGATATGTGGGTGATGACGTGGCCAAATCTGGGACGTCAGTTTAAAACGAACAGATCCCGACCGTCTGTTTCCACTTATCACACCAGGGAGGAGGAGGAGACACGCCGAAGGCGTATTCCCAAAAGGGAAAGCGGAATTTTCGAATTTCCCAAAAGGAAAGGGCTAAATGAATTTCCAGAAATTGAGTTTAGGCTTTGGAAATTCATAGAAAATTGTAGGAAGCTCAGAAAATTATGAATTTGGTCTCCAAAAATCCAGAAAAATGAGAGGAAGATAATGGTGGTGATATTTTATGTATTAATATTCTTGAATAGATAAAAGAAGAGATTTCTTAAATGGAATAAAATAGGAGTTGCTTTGGAAAATTCTCAGAAAATTAGGGAAGGTTTCTTCGGGCTTATAAATGATTTTTGCGAAAAACATTTCATGATAAAATAGGTTAATTTTGGGTATGTCACACTTTATTGGCCCCGTATTCACCTTTTACTAGACAAGGGACTGAGGACGCAAGGTTTGTAATTCAACAACCTGCTGGTTGCGCAAGTTTCATCCTCTAGATTATGGAGATATCCTGTTGGTAACAAAGAAATTGGGTGCAGATTTTAGAATACTCAATCTTTTCTGTAGTGAAGAGGGAAAATTTGTTAAAATTGTTTACCTGAAGATTAGCCCACCATTGGTGTCCTTGAACCTAAGAAGAATTTGCAAAAATTCATGACCATTAATTTCTAGTTCATGTGTTGTGAGCAAGTTTCACGAAAAGATCTCGTAGTTGTGCATCAAGTTGTACATCAAGGCAACTTTCGACCGAGTAAGTTGGGAGTATCTTTGTTAACATCGTTGACATTTATATTAAGCCCAGGCTTAAAAAAACGAAGTCACTAGATAACCATGATTTTAGCATCGACAATCTCCTACTAAATGGATCATCGGAGAAGGTGCTCGAGCACAAGAGGGGTCTTAGGCAAGGAGATCCATTGTCGTCGTTGTTATTCATTTTATCAATTGACCTCAAATTACAAAGCGCAAGCACAATGCTCATATGTCTCACTGAGAAAGTTGAAAATCCTCTCTTTGCCATCTAGAATCTTCCTTTTCTTTTCATGCCACCGTTTCAAATTTTTTTTGTTTCCTCGCTGCCACTGCCGTCAACTCCGTTAATATAGCCCTACTTTTGACTGTGCTTGATCTAAAAAAGAGAAGAAAAAATATTATATAGGAAAATACCCTCTCCCCAATCAATTCTTAGATCTAAAGAGTAGGCGAACCACCGGCAATCGTCCTCCGGTGAGCCGGTGGCGCCGCCGCCCTCCCTACCACCCGTCTGTCCTCTCTCATCCGCAAAAAATTGGTGTGTTATATTTTATAGACATCTCTGCTAAGAACAAGTCTAATGGTATCGATGAATTTAGTACGTAGAAAAGAAAAAACTGATTAATAGTGGTAAACAGTGCTAGGTACTCTGCATCGGAGATGCTAAAGTACGCAGCTTTCTTCTCTGGTCAAAGCTGGTCGGCTCGCCCAATGATCACGTGCGCTAATATAAATGCCTCTCGCGTCTCCACGCGACCACACAAGAGAAGAGAGCAGCTTGCCCGGGCTATGGAGGTCACCCTCCGCGAGTTCACCGAGGCGGACGCGGAGGCGCTCTTCTCGTGGGCCTCCGACCCGCGCGTCGTCCGCTTCCAGCGCCGCGACGCCTACACCAGCGCCGACGAGGCCCGCCGCTACATCCTCGACCACATCCTCCCGCACCCGTGGTACCGCGCCATCTGCGTCGCCGGCGCCGCCCGCCCGGTGGGCTCCATCTCCGTCAAGCCAGCCGGCGCCGGGGCCGCGGGGGAGGGCCCGCCGGCGAGGGCCTCCGTGGGCTACCGCATCGCGCACGGCCACTGGGGCCGCGGCATCGCGACGCGCGCTGTGGGGATGGCGGCGGAGGCGGCGTTTGCGGAGTGGCCGTCGCTGCGGCGGCTGGAGGCCGTCGCCGACGTGGAGAACCCGGCGTCGCAGCGGGTGCTGGAGAAGGCCGGGTTCGCCAGGGAGGGCGTGCTGCGGCGCTACATCGTGCTCAAGGGGAGGCCCAGGGACATGGTCATGTTCAGCGTCGTCGACGCCGACCGCCAGAAGAATGAGGGGAAGCCCGCAGAGGCCCATGGGCCGTAGACGCTCTGCTTCTAGATAGGGCCCATTTCCTTCTTGTTTATCTATCATGTGCTGATCTACTTCGTAGGCCACTGGCCAGTCCTGGTTAAGCTGACAGTATAATAAGATGAAGAAACTCGTTAGGTTTAGCTATGAAAGTGACATGGTCGAAAGGTTCGTATTAATTTGGGGGGAAAAGGTTTGCAAGGCAAGATAAGATTATTGGATAGTGCGTGCTATTAATTAATAATTGTAGCATCATGTTCTTGTCCAGGAAGGTGACCCGGTTCAGGCCCGGTTTTTTTCAGATTAACAGCTTAACGGTTTATCTATGCTTTGAAAACACATATGTTTTAAGTTTTTTGAGTCTGTTTTTCGCTGTTTTGAAGATGGGTTTTAACGCTTTAAGAGCATGAACATCAGGGGCTATACCAAGCCTCTGCATCATGTGTTTTTGAATTTCAAGCCAGCCCGCACGCTCTGAATGTCTCTGCTGTTTTTGAATTTTTAACCCGCGGTTACTGTAGCTACAGTAATATAAGTGCCATGCTGGGGATGCTCTAAAAAGCAAGTCAAAGTGTCAAACGAAATGTATCCGAATCTCGAGATTACCTCGAAAAGCTCTCGAAGTTCAGTCTTTCAGCCGTTTAGACGTTTAGATCAGCTCAAAAAACAGGGCCTCATTTTGCAGCGATGCGCATGGCGTGAAGGCGACGGCGAGCCAGCGACCGACGACGATGGAGCTCCAGGCGAACGCCGGCGTGAACCGGCGGCGGGAGGGCGGCGGATCGGCGGCGGCGGTGACGCTCCGGCCGCTCGGCCTGGTCGACGCCGACGCTTTCATGGCGTGGGCGTCGGACGAGCGCGTGATGCGGCACCTGAAGCGCCCCCTCTGCGCGACCGCGGAGCAAGCCGTGGCGCAGATCAGGGACACCGTCCTCGGGCACCCGTGGTTCCGCGCCATCTGCGTCGCCGGCCGCCCCGTGGGGCAGATCTCCGTGTGGCCGTACGCCGGCGAGGGCGGCCACCGGGCCAACCTCGGGTACGCTCTGGCGCACGACTACTGGGGCCGAGGCATCGGCGCCGCCACCATCAAGATGGTAGCCCCTGCTCGATCTGCGCCCATGAAGACGGACTCGGAGGTGGGACTTGTGAGCGACTCACCGTCTCACGGTGTGTTCTCGACGCGCGCAGGTGGCGGCGGTGGTGTTCGACGAGCTGCCGGGGCTGGAGAGGCTGGAGGCGGTGACCGAGGTGGGGAACGTGCGGTCTCAGAGGGCGCTGGAGAAGGCCGGCTTCCAGAGGGAGGGGGTGCTGCGCCGGTACATCGTCCGCCCCGGCGCCGGCGAGGCCAAGGACGCCGTCATCTACAGCTTCTTGTCCTCCGACCGCCTATGAATCTTCGCTCGACGATGCTCTACGCCAGTGTGAAGGGAAGTCTCGCTCCTTCGCTGCTGCTTCAAGTGGGAGTGAAATTGTTACGTATATGACATTAATCTCCCTGGTAATCAGTGCAAATGTGAAGTTCCCACTGATAATTAGTTTGGTCGAATTGAACCAGCATCTCAATTCCAATAAACCGGCCCCAAAGATACAATTCCTGGAGGAAAAAAAACCGTTGTTGAGAGAAAAGAAAACCGAGGCATGTGGATTATTGCAGTTCTTATTTGCTCTACAAAGAAGTTGTTGCCTGCTCTGATATGTTTTGGGATCCGAGGAAACAAATTTTCAATAAAATTCGGGTTTCTCGGTTTGGGTTTGTTTTTTTTACAAACTCCAAAAAAAATGTTTTTGATAGATTATGCAAGGACATATAAATAAATGTTGAAAGAAGTAAATATATAACAAAAACTATTATACTCTAGTTGTTAGTATGACTTTACAAGACTATCATAAATATAAATATGTGTTTTGTAATGTTAATTCTGGAAAAACCGAACTTTATAATGGCATGAGTAAAAAAAATCCTAATTTTAACAGTGCTGAACGTGGATTTTATGCATGACATGGTGGGTAATTTTAGTTAAGTGATCTACCACCACGTCACTCAACACTAGACATTTTTTAATAGCAGACATAATTAGCATGGGCTTTGGCTCTATCCATATTAGCATTTAACAAATCATATAAACCAATGCCCCAGTCCTCAGAAATCATATTATAAGAGAAAACCATCGCAGATCAGATTACTAGGGATTAAGAGAAACCCAGATGAAGACATGAAAAAGCAGAGCAATAAGCACTAAGCAGTGGCACTGTGGCAGTGAGCACACATATGGCCTTGTTTGTTTCAGATTAACGTTGAGTTGCGTTTTATTGTAGCAAATTTGTGACCCACTCAAAAGGCTTTTTAAAAAATTTAAAAAATATGAAAAAAATTATTTTATGAACTTTAAGAAAAAACTATTTAAAACCCCATAAAAATAATTACAAAATATTACAACATTTGGCCTATACAAAAATAACAAATTTTCATTTAATTTAATTTAATCTGAAACAAATAAGGCCATACTTAGCCAGTACATGTCGTGACATGGCGCAACTCGCACGCCCACACCACTGCATGGTCCAATCCCATGCACCTTCGGCTCTTCATGCGCCAATAGATGCCATTGTACGGTTAGCCCGCAGTCGCAGAGCTGGCATCGGCATCATGTGTGTCTGCGTGAGGCAATCACGGAGGGAGGGGGTTAAGGTTAGTAGTTACTACGTATTTTCCATTTTTTTAAAAAAAAATTTGGGTGAGGCACATCGTGGCCTAGTGGGAAAATTGGAGAGTGATCAGGAACAATTGCTAATTATGCTGGTGGAAATGTGCCCGGCCAATAGGTTGAGGGAGTTGGTGTATTGGTTTGTTGTAAATTCTCACATTTCGATCCATAAATCTATGTGGAAATTATGTTGTTTCTTAATATTCGATAATACTACATAGGTAGGTCTTGTTTCTAAAAATACTAGGCTGGGGGGGGGGGGGGGGGTTCACTAATGCGAAACATGAATGACATCATAGACGAAGAAACAAAGCCTGACGTACATGTGAGTGTGGGGGCATACACGGGTTTTCAACAAATCCTAGATATGGACGGATAGGATAAAATGATTTATCACATTTGTTTACAAATTCTTTTTCTCGAATGCAAATACTAATAATGAAAATAACTGGGTATGAAGTGAATACTTGCAGGAAAAAAACTACTGGAACAAAGAAATCCCTTAAACGTTCAGATAAGATCATGATTGAGTAATACTCAATCATATATGTTTCTGTTTTATCTCCGAATTTGCCTCGTGACTGAAGACATGAACAATAGAAGCCTCTCAGTTTTTTGAGGTACAAGGGTAGGGACTAATTAAATAGGCGTCTCATGCATAGCGCCAAAGCGCCAACTTATCTTAGATGAACAAACCGTACGAGTTGCATCTAATGGGGAATTCTGGAAGATTCTCCTATTGCGCTCTTTCCAAATATTCCAAACTATGCAGACAATGTAGCCATTGAAGGCCGCTCTTTGGGCCTGCTGCACGTAGTCTTGGGCCAACCACCGCCAATCTTTGAAAGTACACTAGGGATTGAGGTGAGTACCAGTGATGGTTTGAGAGGCACAGGGCAGAAGGCGACTCCATATTGATGCAATAAAGGTGTAGTGCGCGAACAAGTGGTGTCGGGTCTCCAGCACTTGATTGCAAAGACAACACCTCGGGGGTGTGGCCAGGCCTTAGCTTGGAGGACTTCAACTGTGTTTAGGCGGTGATGAGAAAGGATCAACATGAAGAATGTACATTTGGGCTCTGCCTTGACTTTCCAGATCATATTTGTGAAGGCGAAAGATGTTGCTCCTAGAAACTGAGCGGTATAGGCAAAGTAGACATCATTTCAATTTCCATCTCCACTTTGCTATGTATTCGTCATTTTCGTTTATGGTTATGGTCTGGGCGCCCACAACTTGAAGAATTGGAGGGGCTACTTAGCCGAGGATACCTTGTTTAGAATCTTCTACCATTAATCTGTTGCCTGGAAGTTCATGATGCATTGTTTTCTTTAGCCTACTCTTGATAATATTAAAGAATGCATATTTTTTTCTTTAGCCTACTCTTGATAATATTAAAGAATGCATATTTTGAGCTCCTATATGGAGTACTCCGACTCTCATGATCTTTTGCATAAACCATCTAAAAAGTTTTTTTTAAAAAAAAACTATTGGAGCTTATCAATTATCCGTATCAATATTGCACGGATGGATATGATGCTAACAAATCCGAATCTATATCTAATATTTGTATGTTTATACAAAACTTGATGGTAAAATCCTATTGAACTGTACGCGTATTGGAAGCCATCCGGTGAAACTATCATGCCCGTTTTCATTCACAAACGAGCCCGATCGAGATGTGTGTTGGTGGCCCGAGCCAGACAACAGATTTATGAGTGACTATCCCGCGAAACAAGGTATCGTGCTTCGCGACGCAGCTCAAGGAAGCCGAGCAATCTCAAAGTGGCTATCCTGTAAGAAATTGCAACTGTCCTTTATTATTGGGGAGCCCCCTATTTATAATGGGGCCAAATTACATTATGTTGTTACAACCCCTCACCGAGGGAATCATGCAGGGGTAAAAGGAGGAAGACTTGGAAAAGACTTTCTAGACACTGACCTACCTCTAACCTCGGGGGTACCGAAGGAAAAACACATTCGAGACCCCGTGCTGGACTCATTTGCCCTCGCCTTTTTACCTAAAACAGGGGTAGAACTAAGATTACAAAGGGGGCCCAGCTGTTATAACAAACCCTGATCCCTCTACCATCTGAAACCAGTAGTTACAGCCAACTGTCGTATCTCCCTGACACACGATACGATTCCTGACCACAATAACAGACCGTACTTGTTGTCCCCTGATCTTCTTGCCTCCCACGCAACCATCTTTACTTCGCGACTTAAGACTTAGGCTCTCCTGGTCTCGGGTGGTGTACTTTCTGACGTGCTTCGCTCCGCCTCTAAGAAGGCCCATAAGGCTCTCAGGGGGTATACCTCCCCTGGTCCGCTATTGCTCCGCCCGGTGGAAGCAAAGCTCCCTTCTGGAGGTGCACTCCCCCTGGTCCGCCATTGCTTCGACTGGGGGAGGCGAGGCTCCCTTTGGTCGTGTGTCTCCTTCACCTTCGCAGATTTGTTCGCTTCTTTCGCTGATTCGTAGGGGTGGGTGTCCCCTATTACAACAATGTGTCTCTCAAACATTATTTTTTATGGAGACAAGACTTGTGATTAGTCTACTGAGAAAGGAATAAATGTCAGTCAATTATTGAACTACCACCGCTGCTATGATATATGGCTTTTGTCGTAAAAAATGCCCCATTTCATGCGGTGAATGTGGACGCCGCATTCTTATGTAGTGAACGAGCGAGGTGGCTCGCGCGTTTGCGCGGCTAGATTTGTTTTGCTATATAGTGTTCTAGATTTGTTTTGGTATATAATATTATATCATCTTTAATATTTAATCCGAATTTTTGATACTCTTCTTTTAATCTAAGCCGTTATAATCCGGCCCCATAAAATCAACGACACAGATCTTTTATTTTTTTTTCTTGATTTATGTGAGAATTTCTTTGATTGATCTTGGCCGTTATAAAGTGGTTCCGCCGTTGATCGAACGGCCGAAATAATTTAGATGATGTGGACGAACGTGGTGGCTTCTTTTTCCTTCCTTTATATATATAATAGACAGATGTGGACGTAGATGCTGGATAATTCCATTAAAAGACTTGAACAATGTAATTTGAGTTTCGTTCTTTGATAATGTTGACATATGCTGAACTTAGTTGTTTACATCTCATGATGTAGCTGTAGATGTTGAATAATTCTGTTATCTGAATAAACTTAAACAAACTGCATAGAAGTATAAAAAGTACCCAAAAAAAGCATCCAAGGCCTTTTCCTCACCCAGAATAAAATAAAACGAGCGAGGTGGCCCGCACGTTTGCGCGGTTAGATTTGTTTTGATATATAGTGTTTATCTCTAACTCATAATCTATCTCTAACATATCAGATCGGATTTAGAGTTTATCTCTAATATATTATATCAACTTTAGTATTTAATATGAATTTCTAATATTTTCTTTTAATCTAAGCCGCATAGATCTTTTATTTTTTCTTTGATTAATCTATCCCATTATAATTTGGTCCCATAGTTGATTGAACGGATAAAATAATCATATTATATCATCTTTAGTATTTAATCCGAATTTCTAATATTTTTCTTTTACTCTAAGCCGTTATAATCTGGCCCACAAAATCAACGGCATAGATCTTTTATTTTTTCTTGATTTATGTGAGAATTTCTTTGATTGATCTTGGCCGTTATAATTTGGTCCCGCTGTCGATCGAACGCATAGATCTTTTTTCTTTTGATTAATCTATCCCGTTATAACCATATTATATCATCTTTAGTATTTAATCCGAATTTCTAATATTCTTTTTTTAATCTAAGCCGTTATAATCCGGCCCCACAAAATCAACGGCATAGATCTTTTATTTTTCTTGATTTATGTGAGAATTTCTTTGATTGATCTTGACCGTTATAATTTGGTCCCACCGTTGATCGAACGGCTGAAATAATTTGGATGATGTGGACGAACGTGGTGGCTTCTTTTTCCCCTTCTTTATATATATAACGAGCAAGATGACCCGCGCGTTTGCACGGCTAGATTTGTGTTAAGATATAGTAATATATCAGATTAGATTTAGAGTTTATCTCTAATATATAGATCAGCTTCAGTAGTTTGTTATAGAGGTTAATATTGACCGCTAGATTTACATAATAATATCCATATTCAACGATGTAAATTTTTATTTTTTCTATGATTAACATGAGAATTTCTACTTTTTTCGATTAATGTGGGAATTTCTAAGATTTTAGGATTAATGTGGTGGCTCCGTTTAACTCTGCTTTATATAGATAGTAGATAGATAGATACAACCGAAACCTTGTTTTGAAAAGCGACGCACATTAGACCAATCAGATGGAGTAACTGCACGAGCAAAGCGCAAACGGAAGGAAAGGGGGAAAAACACAGTGAACATATGAGTTGGTCAAACTGATCATGACCTTCCAAATTCCTATCCAAGTGTCTCCGAGAACAGTTCAGGGGTCAAAGCTTGCCCATTCTTTCACTCCTGAAGTACAAGTGCTTAAACAGCAACGAATTCAATAATGGAGTAAACAGCAACCAAAAGCAAAAGAAAAGCAAAGGGGAGGGGAAAGAAGGAATCATCAACGGTACAGGGCAAAGTATATAGAACTCATAGACAATGGCATGACAATCATAATCATATCGGTCTAGCACTCCCCGATTACAGATAACACTATGATGATTAAAGAGTTGTTGAGCGCTCATTGTACAAGAGTGGGGACTGCTGCATTTTAGTACAAGTGATTAGCCCCACATGACAAGCTGCTACAACACTCCACCAAAACCTATGAAGCTTTTCATGGTTGCTGCTGATCCTAGCTCTTCTTTCGTCCCCTGAATCACTGAAAAAGCTGCATTTTTCAGCTCATATTTCTTTCTGACATAAAAAACTTGTTTGATTCAGATGGTGATTATTCCCTCATCTGAACGGTTTAACAGTTTAACGACTTATCTACATTTTGAAAAAATATATGCTTTTGGTTTTTTGAATCCGTTTTTTCGCTATCTCAAAGGTGGGTCCTAGCGCTTTAAAAAGCAAATCAAACAAAATTGATCCGAATCTTGAGACTACCTTGAGAAACTCCCGAAATGCAATTATTTCAGCCGTTCAGATCAGCCCAAAAGAACATAACCTAAAACCCAATTATCTCTCGCTTTGATGAAATGAAACTCTTCAGAGCCAGAGAGAAAAATAGGTTCTTAATAATATTGTTCTAAGTTTATGTCAAAATTATATCTTTTATGTTAATATATATGTAATAGGAGTCTCTTCCACTATTTTTCTTGCCCAAAAACAGTTTATGCCGAAGTTTAATAGCTTCAAATTTTACCTAGCTAAACAAATATAGTTTAGAGACTTGGGTTTGTATTCTAGACGTATAGTTATGGAAGCGAGGCTGTTCATTCCCGCCCACATTTTACCTAGCTAAACAAATAAGGTTTGATCCTCATGATTGACACGTTGTGCTACAATAGTTAAGTTTGTGTACCTCTTGCAACATAGAATCCAAAGCTTCGTTCTACTTCTTAAAAAAAAATATAGGAAAACATAACTCGCATGACAGTCTCTAGCAAAATCATCGAATTGCAATCAACTGGACAGTCCACATAAACAAGAAGCCCCAAGACAACAACATTAAAGTATTAAACCTCTTACAAAGTGGGCAAACGCCTATATTCCGCAGAAGACTTAAATCATTTCCTCCACCATGACCAAAAACAGCATCCAATCTTGAAAACTAGAGAAAACAAAACGGGTGGAAAAAAAATCTCATCTCAGTTATTTAGGATCATATTTTCTCCGCAGAAACTTTCTTATGAAATGACCCGTTCATTCATAAGCTAGCGTAAATTGTCCACGGCTTCATCGAAAAGCATCTCCTGGTACCGGCATTCACTGCTGCAGAATGCTTTATCACCTCTGAAGAAAGAAAAGGACCAATTATATCACAGAAAATGTATAATAGTAAACGGCCTAAGCCTAACTGATATATATATATATATATATATATATATATATGTATGAGCACAAATAAAACTGCTATGCTCGAGAGGATAGCATCAGAAGACGTGAAGCTAAAAGTTTTGGAGCACATCTCCAAGCTAGAGTTAGCACTTCCATGGATCATGCAGCAAGCAAGAAAGCTAAGAACAAGACATGGCACAAATCCCTTTCGCCGTCCTTCCCAAGCAAACCAAGTTTATCTTTTGGCATCAAGGGGCATCATCAAGGCTGTCAAACTAACAACTACGATGCGAAAACTTTTGTTTTTGGTGATGATAGATGGTCCTAGTCATGGTCGGTAGTAGGACTGTAGGAGCGCCCAGACCAGCACAGCTTGGGACATGGACCTCATCTAGCAATATCAATGGGTACCAAATAATTTAGTCCCTAGGTAATTGTTAGCATAACCCCCTGCATTAGGATAATGAGCTCCATTGCATAGTTCTCTATGTGAAAGCAATACGGAACCAAAACATCACAGTCCTAGAATAACATAAGCAGCAAGTCCAAGTAAATGCAGATAACTCTTGGTTCCTAATAGCACTGTAATGTGAACATATGCTAATACAACAAACAAGTCTCCCTTAGAAAGCAACAGAGAATCAAGATATCAAAATCTCAACGAACCTGTTCCCAGTAAATAAGGCCTATTAAGAGCTTAAATAAAATTAAAAGGAGAATCAAACCCACAAGTGTTCCAGGATTGGCTGTATAGTCTTGATGAACATACTGCAGAATTACTATAAAATTCATGCATAAATCAGAGCCCCTCTTTGATTCGTAGTTTGGTTTGGTTGATACAAAATTTAAGAGCCTCGAAAAAGAAATACGAAAAGACTAAAAAATATTTTTAAAATGTTTTTGAGATCTCAGAGTAAAATCCTAAAATTATTACAAAACGATTATTTGAATGGTCCATACAAAAATAAAAAATTTTGTCACAACCGAACAAAACCAAATCAAACAGTGAATTAAATAAGACTAGAAACTGTAAAAGATGATTCCAACATCAGAACTGTCCATGAAGGTCCCAGGCATGTGAACCACGTACGCGTATACAATACAATTTGAGACTGGCTGGTGACATAAACTTGCAATGATGAAGCCATGGTGTGTAAGTGAGAACTTGTGGCTTCTCGCTACTCCGCGCCAGTCAATAACTCAATATTCGTTATCATCTATCCGGCTGTTCAGGAATCTCTTTAATTTTTTTACATCACTTCTAATTTCCTATATCACTTATGAGAAAAGAAACGTTGCGAGACCATGGGGTGACGTCAGAACACTAATTTCTGTCTGATCACTGATCAATGCTTGCAAATCTTAAAATCCTTACATAAATGTAGAAATTGACCCTGAATGATAGGCATTCCAATATCCGAAGTGTTGCTGTTGCACAGTCACGTTTAGCTGATCATTATATCAGTATCGGTTTTGCTAGCTTAAGACAATCTTATGTTTAGGATGAACAGATCACTCATGCATCTAACCATATAAGCAAGCAGCCAAGACAACTAACCACATGAATCACCAAAAATATATCAAAAATAGCATTTCACAGAGGAATCATTAGTAAGAAAAAAATAAAGGGAGAAACACCGGGACGCCATGGTGAGCATCTATCTACTCACCGATAGATGAAGATGTCATTGCCATGCCCAAGTCGCTTGTGGCATGCATGGCAAGAGTTCAAGAAACCGTTCGTCGCCATCGCCACGTCGCTTTCGTCGGCGGCGCCGGCCGCCTTCCCCGTCTTCTCAACGAGCACATCGCCGGAGCTCTCAACTATGCAGTCGTCAAAGATGTGCCTCGTCTTGGGGTTCGGGCCGCGGGAGATGACGCAGGTGTAGTCCTCCGACATGGCCATTTCCCCGGGGGACACGCCGCCGGCGAGCACCCGCGCGGACGGCGAGCTCACCACCTCCGGCAAGAACCTCCTCGCCGGCGACAGGACGGCCAGCTGCGCGTCCCGGTTCTTGACGCCGAACTCTATCGGCGAGGACACCAGCTCCACCGCCCTGCCAGAAGGGACCTGGATTCTGAGCTGCGACCCAAACACCACCTTGCCGCCGGCGACCTTGGCGTCGCCGTGCTCCCGGAGCACGCCGGCGAGGCCGGCGCAGGCCGGCTCCGGCGCGGCGGCCTCCATGTGGGCCTTCGCCCTGAGGCTTCGCTCCGACAAGAAGGGGGGCAGCGCGGCGGAGCAGCAGAACTGCTTGGTGTCAAGAATGGAGGTAGGGCTCATGGAGACCGAGGGGCCCTCGGCGCCGTCCAAGAACCCGGCCTGGGGGAGCGCCATGAACGGCCTCGGGGAAGGCAGCATGGGCGCGGACGACGACGACGCCGCCGCCGCCGAAGAAGGGTTCCTCTGCCTCGGAGACTGCGCGGCGGCGGTGGCAGGCTGCTCGGCCTGAGGCATGAGCCCTTCTCCTCCACAACCTCCACCTCCTACTGCTCTTCTCGATCTGCTGCGCAGCATGGCACACCCCTGAAGGAATCCCTGTGCAGGCAGGCAGGCCATTACTAATCATGAAAAGGATGGCAACCTCTGCAAAAGCCTTGGCTGCCTTGTAGCTTTAAAGAATAAACAGAGACGGGCGCAGAGGCCAAAAGCTCACCAGAAAGCAGCGTTCCTGGAACTGGATGGATCAAACTTGGGCTACCGCTTCCATTGCATTGTATTTCACTCCAATCCCCTTTGTTTTCACTTGGGATAGATTTGATCAAGATTTCACAAGATGTTTACTCCATTTGTTTTCACTCTTATCTTCCTCCTGGCAAGGCCAGGAACTCACGCAGGACTAGGAAGCCGGCCGGGGACACGTCCTGACCGAGGAATGGCAAGGTAGAGGAGAACAAGAACCAAGAAGACGACGCAAGAAAACCACCCAAAAAACCAGGCCACGAGAAAGGCTCAAAATTTCACCGGAAACCGCCCAGAAGAACACGCCCCGTATCCAAAAATCCCAGAAAGGCCTCGCCTTTGGGCTCAATTTGCGGTTCCTGGGTGGTGGGTTTGTGTGTATATATATGTTTATACAAGTGGAAACTGTGAAGCTTCTCCCAATCTTTTTCGCCGGGTGAAATGGGAAGAACTGTTCTTCTTGCTTCTACTTCTCCCACAGGAAGAAATGGTAGAGCGAGAGGAGGAGAGCAGAGTGCAGGCCCGTATTTAAAACCTGAACACACGCGCAGAGACTTTATTAGTTGAGCCAAAAGTTAATTATTAGTACTTTTTAAAGTCTTCAGAAACACCTCCACGAAGCACAAATAATTATTACAAAATATTTTAATAAATAATTTATAGAAAAGTAATATATTTTGGTCCAATCTAATAAAATGATATCAAACCGTGAATCAAAAGGTACCGCAGTGCCTTGAAATTCAGATAACTAAATGATCAGCGTTTTTGGTGGTATATTTTTTCCTTTAAACAATGGCTAATTATCAATGGATGTGACCTTTGATAATGGAAGTGCAATGCCTTAAACAACCGCTGCTGATGCTGAGTTAATAGCAGTCGTACCTGTGATCATGATGGTGCTATCTTTTGCACGATAAGTTTAGGGTAAACCGTCTGCAAGTTGTGAGAAAAGACGGTGATGCAACAATCTATTCCGTGGAGTATAAATAATAGGGCTATAGGAGTATGCATCAATCCAGGAAAAAATAATCTTGTTGCAGGTGTAGCAAAGCTTCTCTTTCATGTATTATGTACCTGGGTATATCATAAAGTGTGTTGTCTGTTAGCATGGTGCACATGTCCGACAGTATTGTTGCTTTAGAATCTTCATATTGGCTAGTTTAAATTAGCTGCTGGCCAATTTCATCAAAAGATAAACACACCATTTTAGCCTGACTAATTCTCTGTCAGACACAGGATCTAGTTAAAAGCAAACTAATCTCGATTAGTATAAGCAAATTTTAGCTTCTTTAACCATGAACTAGACGCATGGCTAGTCCTTATCTATGATCGGTAAAAGCAGGAGCTCAACAATTAAGGCCATCTCCATATCGCTTGATTCCGAAATCGCATGAATAGGAATAACCTAGAATTGAGATGTCTAAGGATATTGAATCACATAAAAATTAAAATTCGCAAACAAATGATTTAAGCATATCGTTTGATTATTATATAAGAAAAACAATGTAATTTTTAATTAAATACTAATTGAATAAATAAAGAATGTAGAGAGGATGACAGAGTTGCATTGAAATTCTCAAGAGAATACAAAAAAAGTAAGTTAGACCCATGGTTGAAAACCTACAAAATTTGGAAGAAAAAATCCTATCACGTAAAATTATTTTGATGTTATCCTTGAAATCATACATTTTTTCATTTAGATTATATTTCTTTATTTGTTATTTACAATTCCTTGGAATCAAAGAGAACCTAATTGATTGTCATATAAACTGAATCAAATGGCTAGATCAAATTAACGGCCAACTAAGACCTACTTATTTAGAGAAAAAATCGAAGAATTGCAATCCAAAAGGAAAAAGGCATCGCATGCACAATGGTTGAGACAACAACCATATCTAACCATTGTCATGTCATTTGTAGAGATGATTTCGAGACAACTCATACAATGATAAAAATGGCTTAGAGACAGCTGCACATTTTTTATGCCACTTAATCACATACGAGATTTCTTAATTCGCGTGTAGAGTTATCTCTTGCATTGGAGACGGCTCAACTCTCTATGCGCACTCTCTCTCCCCCACATCATTATTCATCCTATATGCCAAACCTTATAAATGGTTTAGAGACAGCTGATTTGTACCATTGTACATGCTCTATACTTATTGTTGGTCATAGGCACCGAAATATTTAACATGGTATACAATTTCCAGGAATTTTTGAATGAATGCATTTGCGGGGAAAGTTACATTTACATCAAGGCCCTACAACCGTCAATTCTCGTGTTAAGTGCTGGCATAGCTATTGGCGGGCACATTCCCATATGTGGTAAATGACATAGCATGATAGACGGAGAGAAAATGCATTGTATCGCCTTAAACTTCTTGTGTTTTCTTAGCATCCCAAAGTAAAAAAAATTATTACATTGCTACAAAATTATATGGGATCGGCTTAGTCGCATGTTTTTTTTATATTTTTTACAGACATCTACTCAAAACTAGTCAACACATGCCAAAAGACAATAAAACAACTTACATAACTTCTGAGGTTTAAATGGCCAACCCCCTAGTCAAGAAACAAGCCATGCTTGTCCCTCCAGATCCTGTTGCATCCTTCGCCTTCAGCGGCGTTTCAGTGCCGGCAAGATGGGGATCCAGTCGATGATGGGAAGGGGGCTAGGAGTCTCGTTGAGAGAATCGTCGGTGGAGAACCGTTGTGGATTTGCCACATCTCTGCATCAGCATTGATCTTCGACCGGTCAACAAAGGGGTGGTAGTGGATCAACATCGACAAGGGTCAGGTGGTGTGCGTATAGGCGTAGCAAGGGTGTTGTTTGTTTATTAGCCAATAAAGACCTTGTTGTGTAAGCACGACGGAGGATGTTGAAGAGCTTCAACGTGGGCTCCAGTTGGTGCAGCAATAACGTTGTTCAGCTTCAACCCTCACACGAGTTCATGGCGCACGGAGGTAGGGTCAAGATGATCCAAGCTTCGGGTTAGAGGCAGGCCTTCAGTTCGACGGTTTTAGATCTGGCCAGGGGAGAAGACTCCTCCCATGTGTTTGCGTTCTGGTTCTTTCCTATGCCGGTGGTCTCGACAAGATGGCGATTGGTTTTGGCGTTTCTCCTTCGACTTGATCTTTTTCAACCTCAAATTAGATGCAAGTTTTCATGCCTACATTTTTTATATTGATATTTTATAATCTACTCCCATGTGTGGATGAGACAGGAGGAAACAGCGTTGATGGCGGTGTTGGATTCCGGCAATGTTTTCACCGAGATTGACTGGATTAGAAACAATTGTGAATGTTTTGGTCTTTCTACATTCGAGCCCTTAGAGATTGTCTTTTTAATTATTATTAGGTAGGAGCCTTTGTGTAAAAAGATCTATAATGGAATTAATTTGTTTCCTTTTGGGACAATTTTATTAGGGACAATTTCCTGCGTGCCACTAAAAAATTCCAATCCCTTATATGCCATCCTACTGTATGACGTGTGGGACCGTCTGAGTCTATGACATGTGGACCCAGTGGCATATATGGTATTTTCATTTTTTTCAGTGGCATACAGGGTATTTTTCCATTTTATTTGGAAGTTACAAAAAAATTCATGTAGTTAGTCCAATAATCTTATAAAAATACAATCCAAAATTCAAGCAAATCAACAACAAATTAGTTAAATAATAAAAAAATAAAAATGATGTCAGTTTATATATGTAAATATTTTTTAATATAAAATATTTATTTATTTTATTGAACTAAGTGAAAAAATAGCATAGATAAACTAAAAAAGATAGTTGATTGCTAAAAGCGAAATAACCTATTTATCAAATCCAAAATTATATCATTTATTTTTGCAGTGCACAAAACCCCTTGACCATGTCAAATTTTTACGTGGACATCAATATAGACCCGATTAATTAGTATAAATTTGTATGTGATAAAAGAATCAAATTCCTTTTTTTCTTGAATTGGGCGCATATCCATTACCTCGCCCTGGTGGTGTACTGTTTTATTCAAACAATTAAAGTATTTTTAAACACATAAATTATTTATTTATTTATTCTAGTTTTTCATCATCTTTATAGCATTTATTTAAACTTTTTTTGGTCATCCAGAAAATGCTCTTTTCAATTAAAAACCAGGGCACAACTTTAAGGATGCCTCCGGTAGTTTTCGACTTTAGAATGAGAGCGGCACAAATTTAAAGAGGGTACAATTATAAATTTTGGCCCTGTTCTTTTGAGCTGATCTAAACGGCTGAAATGACTGAACTTCGAGAGCTTATCGAGGTAGTCTCGAGATTCGGATTCATTTCGTTTGACTTGATTGTTAAAGCATTAGGATCCACCTTCAAAACAGCAAAAAAACGAACTCGAAAAACTCAAAACATATGTCTTTTCAAAATGTAGATAAGTCGTTAAGCCATTTAAGCTGAAAAGAACTAGGCCTTTATGTCTATCTCACCATGTCACCTGTCGAAAAGTTTGTGAAAGAACTTCATAGTAAAAAGTAAGATCCATAACAACTTTGACGAGGATTCAGGGTGCTAACTCTAATATTTCTAAGGATTCCAACGGAAACATTTTTTAACTACTCCCTCCGTCCCGGAAAGAATGCCCTTTAAGGTTGTTTTGGAGAAATTAAGAATAAGTGTATGTAGGTAGGAATCTATAGTATTTATAGTGGTGGGAAGAGAATCTAGGGGTATTTAATAGTGGTGGGAGGAGAATATAGAGATACTTTATAGTGGAGGGAGGGAAATTTAGGGTACTGTGCAGCTAGAAGAGCACTTTTTTTGAGACAAATTTGAATCCTAGAAGAGCATTCTTTCAGGTACTGAGGGAGTAGTTAACTTATATGCTTTAAAACATATTAATTAATAGTGATCAATATCCTAAAACACCGACGATGAAAAGACTTGTACATATTGCTCATCCCATTTCGCAACATTAATTTCCTTTCCTGTCTTGGCCGTTCATTTCACACAATGAAATAATGGTAATAATAATCACATCGCGGTGCCATAAATAGCGCGACAGCGAGCCCGTCCGCAGGCATTCGGATGGGCGTCGTCGTCGCCGCATTGATCCTGCTGGGCTGCTTTGCGACGTAGGTCAGTCAGGTCAGTTTTATGGAGCAGCTGCTGGCTACTGTAGCACTGGCTGCTGCCACCCCTCCAGGCACAGTGTGGATTCTCTCCTCTTTCGTAGTTGGAGCCCGTGTCTTCTTTCCTTATCCACTCTCGACGCCGATACAGTTTTGAGAAAGTTTCAGCGCAAGGCTGTGCGTCTGATCTGGCTGTAAAATACACGGACAGCGGGTGTGCTTTAGAAAGAAATCTTTTTTTTAAAAAAATGTGGGGTAGAGCGTGAATGAATTTTAAAGAGATGAATATAGTGTTAAATGAAGAGTTATAGCATGTGCGTTTAGCTTAAATTAAAATTGTTATTTTTTATAAGCCAAACGATGTAGTATTTTGTAGTAACATTTTCTGTGAGATTTTAAATGATTTCATTTAGAGTTCCTAAAATATTTTTTTAATACTTTTTTGGACTATCTAAGGCCTAGAGAAGAGTCATAATATTTCGGATTAAAAAATTTCAGCTACTTTTAGCTGAAAGAAATTAGTCCTAAATCTCATCTCTAGAATATATAGACTGTATTTAGAGAGTCTCTATCAAATCTCTATATCTTTTCGAGTGTAGAGGCTCTACTTGAGAGGATAAATATATAGGGACTAAAATAGTTTTTACATATGATACTTTCATTTGTCCTCGTGAAACTTCTTATTTATATTGGATGACTTTTTGACCAACGATGGGATGCAAGAAATCATTTATAATCTAGCCAAGTTTCATTAATCATTCTTTCATATATCAGTTTACTAGCCCAAGTTTCATTGGTCATTCTTCAAGTTTCATCGTATTAGTACAATGTCATGTTTCATTAGTATTTTCTCAAAATTTCAACATAAATTCTACAGGTTTTCATTACTTTTTCCCCATGTTTTATCAATATATTGTCAAGTTTCTTTAGTAGCCCCCTAGTTTTACCAGGAATTACTGAAATTTCATTAATTTCATCCATGTTTTCATCTGTATATTGTCATGTCTCGTAAATAGTTTTCTCAAATTCAATAAATATTTTCGAGTTCCATGATGATGTAAGCATGGTATTATGTGTTCGATGGAGATATTCCATTTCTGGCCCTTTCCATCAATGAAACATCGTCAAACTGTAGTTATTGAAAAATGTTCCATAGCATACTAGAAAAAACAACATGTTTCACAAAGAGTAAAAGCCATGTTTGTTAACAGTAAATAAAATGCTTCGCATTATTTATGGTTTTTTCATCAATGCAAATACCATGTTTACGACAAAAAAATGGTTTCACAAAAGTAAAAAGAAAAACATTTTATTTTTTAGATGTTTCACAAATCGAACACGATGGCTTGCTGGAGGAAACAATATTATCTTATACATAAAGAGGATGATGATTTATGCTTAATTCCTCTGGCTGCACCACCACCGAGGGCAGGATTACCACTGCAGATGTCGTTGCCCCCACGACCTCACTTCATCACCCTAAGACTAATACAACGTATGATAAGCGAAGGAGTAAAATGCACCGGCGGCCCTCGAACTTGGCAGGTGGTGTCATTCCGGTCTCCGAACTCAGAAAACCAACTATTCGGGTCCCTGAACTTGGCAAGGGTGTCATTCCGGTCCCCGAACTCAGAAAACCAGCTATTCGGGTCCCTAAACTTGGCAGGGGGTGTCATCCAGGTCCCCAAACTCAAAAAAATTTAGAAACAAATCATTAAAAATCTAAAAAAATTAAGAAAAACATATAAATTTTAGAAAGTCATTAAAACATTCAAAAACAAGTATACAATATTTAGAAATATCATAAAAAACAGAAAACAAATCTTATAAAACTATGGGAAGATCATAAAAACATAAAATCATAAAAAATTTGATTATTTTCTCATAGTTTTATACTAAGATTTATCCTAATTTTTGCATAGAAAAATTTTGCATTTTACTCTTAAAACAATAAAAATTTTACAAAATTTTGTATATTTTTTAAAATTTTGTATATTTTTAAAATTTTGTATATTTTTTAATGTTTTAAAGAAAATGATTTTCAAAAATCATAAAAGACGCTTATGATTTTCAAAATCAGAAAACCCCTGCCACGATTTTCAAAATCATAAAAGATCATTTTAAAGAAAATGATCTTTTGAACTAATAACATTTTTATGAAAATCGTAGCAGGGTTTTATGATTTTGAATGAAAAATCTTGAAAGATCATAAAAGATTTTTCATTTAAATTTTTTATGATTTTATGTTTTTATGATCTTCCCATAGTTTTATAAGTTTTTTTTTCTATTTTTATGATATTTCGAAATATTGTATACTTGTTTTTGAATGTTTTAATGACTTTCTAAAATTTATATGTTTTTTCTTATATTTTTAGATTTTTAATGATTTTTTTCTAAATTTTTTTGAATTTGGGGACCTGGATGACACCCCCTGCCAAATTTAGGGACCTGGATGACACCCCGTGCCAAGTTCAGGGACCCGAATAGCTGGTTTTTTGAGTTCAAAGACCGGAATGGCACCCTCTATCAAGTTCGAGGGCCGCCGGTGCATTTTACTCTAAGCGAAGCATGGATGCTACTAGTTTTAAAATAGCTCTTTCTGAAAGGAGCGTATATATTTAATCTGAGTGCTGCGATGATCTTTTTAAACTTCGGCACACTGTACACACGTGTCCTAGGATCTATTTAAAATGAAAGAGCTATCTTGTAGTATTATTACATCTGTTTTTTAAAAGCCTTTGATTTTTGTACACACCTTTGATCATTCGTCTAATTCAAAAAATTAGTGAAATATGCACAAAAAAAAAAAAGAAGAAGTGATGTTTAAAGTACCTTTAATGGTAAAATAAATTATAACAAAATAAATAATATTTACATAGTTTTTTTTAAAATGAGACGAACTGTGTGTCTAAAAAGTCAAAACGTAAAATAAAAAGCGGAGGGAACATTATACTGGGAACTAAACCTTTTAAATTTTTGATTCGGAATTCTTGTGGTCCAGGCCTGTTTGCGCTAGTACAATAACTCTCGGGAGGCTCGTCGCAGTCGGCACTCACTGCTACTCCAGTACCGGCGGTAAAAAAAAAGATTTCCCTTCTCTGTTTTTTTTTTTTTACTGTTGCCCGCAGTCTATCGCCATGTCGGGTGGAAACAAGACAGCGGCGGAGCGTGCAGCCACTCTTGCATCACCCATCTGATCCCCCACACCAGCGGGTGCGCCCACGCGCCACGTGTCCCCGCGGGGCCTCCCGCTGCGGGCCTGGGCCGGATGGGCCTCCACGTGGGGCGCCCTGGCGGGCCGCGCGCGGTGCTCGGTGTTCGGCGCCGCGGAGGGCGCGGCGCAGGCGGCAGCGCGCCGGGGCGCGGGTTTCGGGGCGAGCAGTGGATAATTATGCGCCTGGAAGGGGGAGGGCGGCAAATGCTGCCTGTCCCCGGGACAGGGGTAGGGGGCTTGGGTGAGCCGTGGTCCATGGACCGGCCACCTGTTAGCCTTGAGCTCTCGGCTCCGGTTCAGAGCACGTTCGATGAATCGATGCAAACCATAAACATTTGTTTAGTATTGAATTTTAGGCTGCGAATGATAAATTTGAATATGTAAATATTGGAATTTAGGGTTGATACTAGGTTTTGGACTAGCATTGGATAAAATTAAACTTCTGATTTTTGTATAAAATTCAAACAGTGTTCAAAATGCGTGGAATAAATTTCATAATTCTTCTAAAATCGAGAGTAACCCATTTTAAATACTTTTTAAATTTTTTTACTTTTTCAACAAAATTTGATGTCAAACTAGAAGAAGGCACTTATGAAACTTACAACTATATTAGCGAAACTTGGTCGTGTGCTGATGAAACTTGATCGTGTGCTGATGAAATCTGATGAAACTTGAATGAAACTTCGATGTAACCTGATGAAACTTGGATGAAATCTGTTGAAACTTGAATTGACCTGATAAAACTTGAAGAAACTTGTATGAGACCTGATGAAACTTACATTAAACCTGATGAAACTTGACAATTCGGTAAGTTTAACAAATATGAAATCTAAGTTTCAGTAGGCGAAACCCCAAGTTTCACCAGATAAGTTTGAAGAGTTATATGGCAACATATATCTTGTTTTTTCGTAAAAATACGAGGAACACGTTGGTGCAAACGGTTTGTGAATTAGAGTACCCAGTCAAAAATTATGGTCACCGAAAGAAAAAAAATACCATAGGACCCACCTGCATGTCGAGACAAAGGCAGGCTCCCAGCGTTAGTTTAGCAGCGCTTGTGCTATGTGATCCGGAGGCACCGGACTCCCAGTCACTAGCGTTTCCGTATTTATATAGCCAAATTCATTCAATAAAATTCATGGTTGAGCCATAGATTTGGGGTTAGTAATAAACATGCTTTTATTCACCCTGGCCAATTCAGGTACCTTAAAAAGAAATCTTCTCTATATCTCGAGACTCTCGGGGTTTGTTTGGAAATAAAACATTTCTATAGTTTATAGGCAATACCATGGTTTTGATAATACAATGGTATTTTTATACCATGAAATGTTTGATATCTCGTTATTTTATACCATAAGAATAACATGGTTTTGCCAATACCGTAATATTTTTAGAATATTGAAAACACCACTTTGATTTAAAGTTCTGTTTTTTTTTCTTTCATCATAGACTCTACAAAACTATGCAACTAAACAACAGATAGTTCCAAAAAAAACCATAGTTTGAATAGGATTTAATAAAACCATAGCATTAGTGGTAAAACAATTGGCAAACCATGGTTTTGAATCATGCTACCAAACCGGTCCTCAGTCTCTATATTACTTTGGTAAGGTCTCATTTACTAAAACTCTTTCTGACTTTATTATTTTTATAGATAAAAATTTTCGGAGGAGAGAATCAAAGTATGAAAAACAAACAGTGGTTTAGAGTAGATGACACGGAGAACCTAATTTTGAGATTATGCTACATATGCTCTTCTTGGCCGCACTGATGCTCTTAGGCTCTGGCTTTATATCCGGCTTTAGGTGTTCTTTATTATGACTTAAAGCTTGTAAAGCTTTTTATGACGTGGCTTCAAGACTCAAGAGGGAGGTCTGTCTGTTTGAACTTTTTAAAATTTTGAGTTGCCCCTTCGAGGTGAAAGGGACTAAAAAATCAAATAATTTTTATTTTAAAAATAGAAAAATACATAATCACACAAGTAGGTAAACCGTAAAGAGTAGTTCGGATTCGTTATATCGTTAAGGTGTTAAAAGAGGGAAGAACACATACACCTGTCGATTACAACCAAAGGAAAAAAAAAACTTTTTCACGGCATCTGTTCCTTCACGCCAATCTACGTCAAGATTTTAAAAAAATGTTGTGTTGCCAGGAACAAACCCTGTGATTCAAGGTCTTGCCTAGAATTGCCTTAAGAAAAATGCACCCCATTAATTGATCCCTCTTTAGGGTAGTATAAGTACATCCATCCTCGACTATAGCACGAGTAGAGTCGAGTTCTCGTACTAACCTAAGAGCGGATATGCCGAAATATTTCCACGTTCAAGCAGCTAATCAGTAAACGACTTCTCCATCGCAGTTATTTTGTGCTGGAATATGAAATAAGTCGTCATTAAAGGATAAATCAATTCAAAAAATGTCTTACATTATTGGACTGAGAGGGCTAAAGCCCTGCTTAATTCATTTTAAATTAAAAAAAGGTAACAGTAAAAATTATTAATTTTCACAAAATACACGAAATAACACTTTATAGCCATTTCTTCAAGGCATGTATTGTTTTCTAGAAAATCTCAAAAATACTTTTAATATATTTTAAATCTTTTGAGATTCTTTTCGTGAGCTCTTATTTTTCAGATTATAAAATATCTGTGTGTTTCTACCCGATCAAATATCAAACATGACCTTAGAATCCGGAATATGACCATGATAGTTAAATATCAAGCAAGGAGATCAACTGGGTCGTACACTTCACTAGGAACTTCAATGTACGTGCCTAATTTAGCTCATCATATCTAGCTACTACTATGTGGAGAGGGTAGCATAATTTCAACGTCTAGGCACTAATGGCCACTGAAAAGATTGATTAGACACTCATTAACATACCTAGCAACAAATAGGGGTGGCAACCCATTTCTTTTTGTGACTATATATACTCCAGTGATCCAGTCTCCATTTAACAAGCCTCTTCTATTTCGTTGTGAGAATGATTCGGACGTTAGTGAAGTAAACTAGCTGTCATTTTCTTAAATGAAAAGCTGGCGAGCTAAAATATTATTGACTTGTTTTAAAAAATCTATTCTCCATTATACTAAGATATGCGGGTGAGCAGTATCCCTTTAATGTATAACTAGTGCAGCTAATGCAGCTACAAAACATTGAAAACCACCTTGTCGCCTGTGCTTTTATTTAAAGGCTATCAACTGTGCCTGATTGTTTTGAGTAGTGTGATTGTTGTGAGTACACTAAATTAAGCGGAAAGGATATGAACACGAAAAATAATGCTCATACCAATTGGAAAAGGTTGTTCAGGACTTCAGATGCTGGGCTGCTAGTTGTTCTGTGCTGGCCCTATGTGACTTCTAGTGCTTTCGCGGATTTTTCTCATCCGTGCATGTTACCAAAAGAATGTGTTAAAATGTCGCGCACCGTAATGACATATAATTAATTCATAAAACAGTTATAAATAATATAGTACACAAAAATTAGTAAATCGTACGTTGCGAACAACGGCATTGTTATTCTACACATAATGTACATACTCACATGTGCGTGAAATAAATCTATCAAATATCAACTTAATCTCAACTACTATAGAACACCTCGTCACAGCCGGCTTAGAACTGGCTTCATCACCGTTTTTTGAACCGGCGGTGATACTATACCCCTCTAAATGACTAAATCAGTGTTTGTTTCATACCTGGCGATGATGTACATATCCGTGCCGGTCCAAATGAATAATTGGCACTGATAAACCCCTTCCAGTTGGTTGATAGTCACCTCTTTTTGCCTTTTAGAAAAGCAAAAAGGTTCAAGCTTAAGAACCGGCACTGATAAGCCCCTTCCGGCTAGTTGATAGTCGTCCTCTTTTGGCTTTCACCTCCAGTTTCTAAAATGATAGTAATACCCCCTCCAAATTAGTGTCGGTTGTGTGCCCTATATTGATGTACAAAGCAATTTCGGTAAAACCTAAAAATCCACACTGAGAGGCCCCTCCAAGATTTTGATACTCGTCCCCTATTTGGCTTTTAGAAAAGCAAAATGTCCAAACTAAGAACTGACATTGATAAGTCCCTTCTGGTTGATTGATAGTCGTTCCTTATTTTACTTTCAGAGAAGCTAAAAAAATTCTTGTAACGCAATATTACCATGTACATCTACACAGTCACAAGTGCACCGTCACGTGATTCTTTTTCACAATATACACATGGGTGCTATCCATGGGAGTTGACGACCTCTCAACCCACAAGAAGCATCCTTACCATCTCACCTATCAATTATTGTTGGTACCATTGTCATATTTTTTCCTTTCTAACCATTCTCATCCGAATTTTTTTGATTATTTGGATGTCTAAATAACTTCAAATGAAAATGTTGTCAATTACAAAGTCTCGTCGAGTGCTACATTTTTTGTCTCCATCCAACTACTTATAAAACAATTATGGTTTTCTGAATACAAATTGCATACTTGCTTGTATACGAACCAACAGTGTTGTTCCCTCCATTATCACTGCCGGTTCATGTTATAAATTAACAGTGATAATGATATTACAATGGCGACTGGGGACTAAAACTGAAAGTCATGCTTCATTGTCAGTTAGAGGCTAGAACCGACAACGATAAGTCATATCATTTCCAATTCTCAAGACCTCGATGATTTTCTCGTTGCTAGGGCTCAATAACCGACAGTGATGAACCGATATGGAAGAGGTGTTTTGTAGTAGTGATTGCTCTGGCGAAGGTTGATGTCATGGCGGATTTTGTGGTAGATAGTAGATGGGAAGCAATGAGCAAACAAGCTGAGCACAGCCCAATGACATGATTGGTTGGACCCTGGAAACCGATGCAAAAAATAGAAATTGACTCACTCACAATGTGCTACCTTTGAGTGCACGTATACCGTTTCCTTAAATCATGTGCATGATAAGTTTGTATTAATCAAGGATTTTGCAAAATAAAAGATGATGGTGAATGGCATCGGTATCTCTTTTGGTAATAGCGATATGATTTAACTAGAAGAAATGGCAACCTCGAAGCATAGCAACACATGGTAAGCCACACATTGGGTTAAAATGCCACATGTCAAAAAGGAGAATACCACATTTCAATACGCTACCAAGTCGAACCGAAGACATATACCTATTCATGTGACCCATGGCATGGTCATTAACGCTCTACAATTGTTAATAAGACGGTAGCTGCAGAGGAGGTATGACTTGCTGACATGGGCAGTAGTAAGATGTCAGCATAACATCCTATCGAGGATCCAAGCATGATAAGACATATCCCTATTAAAGGACTATGACGAGCGGGGTCATCCAGCCTACTACACATAAGGTTGAAGCACGAAGAGAAGCAGGACGACAAAAGCTTCCAATGCACTATAGAAGACAAAGCTCGAGGTACTATATGGATAACCCCGCAAGAGGACTCCAGCGCCTATAAAAAGAGACCATCACCACAAAGGAAGGCACGCCCATTCTGGTAACCACAAGACATAGTAGCTTTTAAGCATATACAACCAGAAGGAGCATAAGCATAGCTATCTCTTAGCAATTATTGTAACCTATCATCCTTGTACACATACGGGCTTTTTTTTTGGCCCAAAACATCAATAGGAGAGCTGGAAGTAGGACTATTATCTTGAGGGAGGTCCGAACCAAGATAAAAAATGATGCGTCCTCCAAGGCACCAGACGATGTGAAAAGGTTCATTTAGGGTGTGTTTGGTTGGTTGTACGAAGTTGTATGTAGGAACAACGGGATTGTTCGACCAAAACGACCGAACCACACCATATAGCATAAACAGAGAATATTCCCTAAATCTAAACCATGTTGTACCATCCCTTACAACCTCATCCTACCAACCAAACACATGGATGAGGAACCTTATTATCCTATCCCACCAACCAAACGTTTGAACCCACCGTACAATCCCGTACCACCTTGTTCAACAAACCAAACACACCCTTAAGCCTCTCCGTGGATCTTTTCACTCCACATTCTGTTGTTAGGGATCGGAGACTGGTTTCCTACTCTCCGATAAAAGATAAAGGCCCTGTTCTTTTTAGCTTAAGAGCTTAACGGCTTAACAGCTTGACGACATATCTACGTTTAGAAAAAACATATGCTTGAGTTTTTTGAGTATGTTTTTTCGTTGTTTTAAAGGTGGGTTCTAATGTTTTAAAAAGCAAGTCAAACGAAATGGATCCAAATCTCGAGACTACCTCGAGAAGTTCTCAAAATTCAGTCATTTCAACCGTTCAGATGAGCTCAAAAGAACAAAACCTTAATGGGGCAGGAGACCAGTGTCGGTCGCACTGTGGCATGACCCCTCATCACAGGTCACAAGATGCACGCGTGTGTACTATTTTGTGTGTGACCTTAGCACCATTCTCTACATGTTATCCATTCAAGGGAGGGAGATCTAGATGTCGACTACCTTATAATAAGGTGGCATTTCTCCCCTACAACTTTACATGTGGTACTAAACTTTCTCTATCATGCTTTATGAATGGACTTTTGGAATTTATTTGAATTTTTAGAATAACAAATGGCTAAGCCCATAAACATCCAGCAGCATGCATACAACCTAATTGATTAGAATGTGTGTTGAACAAAAGTGCGTCTAGAACATATATGGCTTGTAAATTAATGCCATCAGCTCATAATAATAGAGTTAGTTTTATTAATTTCAAATTTTACGGTAAGCTAAAATAAACATAATTGTCTAGTCCTCTCGATATACTTACCAGCTTAGATTGATTTCGACTTGTTTCCACTACAAAAGTGATATCTATTATATATATAAAGGAGGGAAAAAGAAGCCACCACGTTCGTCCACATCATCCAAATTATTTCAGCCGTTCGATCAACGGTGGGACCAAATTATAACGGCCAAGATCAATCAAAAAAATTATCACATAAATAAAAAAAAAGATCTATGCGTTGATTTTGTGGGGCCGGATTATAACGGCTTAGATTAAAAGAAGAATATAAAAAATTCGGATTAAATACTAAAGATGATATAATATTATATACCAAAACAAATCTAGAACACTATATAGCAAAACAAATCTAGCCGCGCAAACGCGCGAGCCATCTCACTCGTTTAGACTACATGAATGGTCTGTTTATACGAGGGATGATCTGTGCAATGTGTTTGTTTGCTTGAATGGAGTTGAACAGGATGGTACGGTACATGATTCAACTGTTTGGATAATGAGATAGAACAATAACATGTGTTTGATTTGTGGGATGGAATGATATAAAATTGTTTAAATTAGAGAATATCATCTATTTATATTATACGGTGTACAACCTCATGTAACTTTTGTGCCATCGTGTTCCACCTCATTCTCTATAATTCCGTTCCATTCAACTGGATACTATTAACCAAACACACCGTAAATGAATGGCTAAATCTAGCGTATAGTATCACCCTCCTATCAATCTTTGCGGTGGAAAATACTTGAATACCAATCTTGGTTGTTGTAAATTATTATATACCCATGTCTGTAGTGGCAAATAATTAATTATTTCTTATAGAAGGGTATTAGCGGAAGGTTGGTCTTAACATTTAAGCTTCTGTAGTTGGAGCAGAAAGGGTAGGGCAACATACAGTGACTACCACCGAGTGGTGTCTTATCTAGTGTTTTTGCTTGCTGCTTTAAGTGTAGGCCCAAGGGCAAAAGCGAGGTCAAGTGGATTAGAATCAACGACTACTGATGCCTAATGCTAACAAAAAGCCGTGAACCAAAAAGTATAAGAAAATAAAATAAGGGAGGCACTACTGGACAGGCGTCTGCAATTTCAGCATTTGTGTAGGCACATGCCGCGTACACGCATGTACACCTCTGGCAAAAAAATTCCACTATCGCAAAACATTTTTTTTAATAAATGGAAATGTGAAAAAACAATAGAAATTTAGTGAAATTTTTTGTGCCTGAATGATTTCGCAAATTATACGAGCAAAAAATCTCTCAACGTGAAAAATAAAAAACAAAACAAAATTTATAATAAATAGAAAACAAAATAAATCTATAATAAACATAAAACAAAATATATCTATACAAAAATCGACCTCGCGCAAAAAATTCCACTATCGCGAATCGTTTCTTTCAAAAATGCAAATGTGGAAAAACAGTAGAAAGAAAGTGAAATTTTTTGCGTCTGCACGTTTTGGCTAATTGCAGGCGCCTGCAAAATAGCAATTGTTAGAATTGTTGGGCCTGGCCCATTTAATATCTAAATAATTTCTGAAAAATCTCAAAAGCCCATGTATGCATGAGGCATGTGGAATTTTTTTAGTACCATATTGTTAGTGGGAGGAGTGGAGGACATGCTTAAATAGTGGAGCTTGCTCTCTCCTACTGGAGAATGTGATGGAAGAAAGAAATAGAGAATCACACGCGCGCTCGCTCGCCGGGCCGGGCCCTTGCGTGAATAGTCCGCCGAAACCGAACCCTTGCGCAGATGCAGCCTCCTTTTGCAGTTTTATTTCTTTTGCTCTCCGGATTTTGCGGGACAGATATGGAATATACAAATCGTGTTGGACTCGGTCGCGGTCCATTTCGCGATCCGTTTGCCTCACGTATTTTGCTATATAAATCTGCTGCCGCGCCGTCCAGAGGCATCAGATCAGATCGACCTAGGGTTTTCCACCTCCCTCTGCTCCGCCGCCGCTTCGGTTCTTCCCATCCGTCTTGCGGCGTGCACGCCGTTCGGGAGAGCGGTCTTGAACCGATCGCCTTGAGCTCTGCACCGAGTAGGGCGAATCAGGTTTTAGGAAGCGCTTCGGCGATCGCCATTTCGCTCTTCTTCGCTTCGCGAGGACTTCTTCCACTACGCCGTCGCGATCTGCGTCGGCACCACCTTCTCCAACACGGCGTCAGATTCGGAGAACCAGAACCAAACCTCGTTGCAACTCGTACCGTACGGCGACGACGACCAAGTCCAGTGAGTCATCACTTCGCGAGTACACCAGAGAGATATACGTGTAGTTTTTCTGCATGTGTATCTATGTTGTGCTTCTGTGGCTTCAACCTGTTTTATCTATCTCTCAGACGTTGTGCATGTTATATCTCTTGATTAAGAATAAACCTGAAAGTGCTAATTATTCCAACAGCAATTGCGATAAAATAAGCAAGCATCACATGATCTAGAGGTAAACTCTCTATAAATAACCTTAAGCCTACGATCGAACAACCCCATCGAAACATATTGGTACATGCTATCAAAGATGCCATGAAAAAAGTAGATTTGACTAAAAGGTGCCAGTCCATAGTTATTTATAGGACATACTCCGTATTAGTTTCTTCCAAAATTTTCATTTCACCATTCGCTGTGAATATGACATGGATTCTTGCGCGTTGTCCTATTGAATGAACATGGGATAGGATGCATCGAGTCCTCTTGGCAACGGCACAGCCTTCTGAACAAGAAATGTTTGGCCGATATTCTCTCGTCACTGATATCATTGCTACAGTAACGACCATGGTTCCTTTCAGACTGTTTACATTGCGCGTTCTTGCTAGCTAGTTCATTGAGGTAAATACGAACAGCTCCTATTTTTCCTAGAGAACATCTTGCTATCTTCTGTCAATCAGAGGATGAACAAAAATATTACTCTGTATAGTCGATTAGAGGTGGATCGAAAGTTTGTGCTCGACGAGCTGTTTAAAATTAGATCGAGCTCGGTTTGGGATCGGATTGAGTTTGAAGTAAATTTGAGCCGATCTCGATCTACGTATCAAGCTCGGTTGTCACTTGAGCCGATACTGTGTCGATCTCAAGCAACTTGGTTTCAACTTGAAAACAAGAAAAAGAACAGCAAAATGTACACCATATAATAGCCCAACAGCCAACAGGCCCACTTAGAACTCGGCTCACTCCAGGTAATCCACTCTTCAGTCTCCACTCTAGAGTTCAGACTCCAGCGCAATTGCTCATGTGCTGCAGCCTGCGGAGCAGAGGTGCGGCGGCGACCAAAGGCGCTGGGTGCGATCCGGTGCAATGGTGCGACGGTGGGTCGGCGCCGCATGGTGTAGTCCAGCCCAGAAACTAGATCGATTTTTTTTCGTTCTTCAAGAACTACATATCTTGCCGAGATCCTCATCCCTAAAGGTACTTGATAAAAGTATCATTGGAGTGGATACACAACTCACAAAAAATACAAGAAGTCGACTAGGTGAATTGGTCCGCCAGGATCCAGTAAATCCACTTAGGTCTATGTTGCCGCGATATTGTTCTATGGAAGCAGGTGGGCTGCCTTTTAGATGTTCGGCCCGGTTTTTCATTAAAAAAAAAAAGGGGGGAGGGATTGACTTTCTAACGCATATCGGCATGGTCCCACTGATTTGTTTTCGAACTTATCTCTTTTCCTCATTGAAACAAAAATCCGTTTTGCTCAAAACAAAGCGCTTTGTTTAGCCTTTGTTCCCTCTGTGCCATGTCTTCTTTAAAGATTCATCCAATGGACTCCCTTTTTTTGATTTCCATTCTATTTAGAGATGGTGTAGACCTAATTACAAAGATTAGCAAAATAAATATTTCGTGTCTCGTTTTCTCTAAAATCTCTATAACTCTATCCTTTATTTAATGATAATCAGAGACTATTAAATCCAAATGAAAATACTACTAATTAGAACCATTGCCCACTTGACGGCTTTACCCCACCGGGTTGTTTTGGCTAATTTCAGGGCTAATCCCCTGGGTTTACAAATAACTTAACAAAATAGGCTTTAAAATGATACTAGAAAAGGAAGTGTTGCACAGGTAAAAAAGTTCTATTGGACAAACCAATCAGGTGGCCAGATCTTTGGGCCCACCGTAGATCATCCACGGAGAGAAGGATGAGCAAAAACGCAACACACTTGGCGAAAAGCGTTAAACTAGTGAAGTCAAAGATGGAGACATAATGTCACCACCGTGACCCACAGATGATCTGATCACTACACCCAGTAAAACATACTCATTTACAGTGATGTCATCTTTTGATCAGAGTATATAAAAATTGTCAAAGTCCGTGTACATGGTTAGTGCTTGTTATCATAATGGTCGTAATCACATACGTGCAATCCACCGGATGAGATAGCTGATCGATGCAGTGTATGCCACCATTGCCGTCACTGCTAATACCATTAATAATGTCTTTTCTATCTACCAGGACACAAGATTAGAGTTTGGCAAACCAAATTAAGGAGAGCACAAGAATGCTAACTTGACATCGTTAGGGTCCGACAAAGAAACATTGCATCTATTTTTAACATAATTGACAGTGTTGGCTATAAATACCGGATATAATTGAATTCTTAGTTTTACCTAGAAAAAAGTAACTAATTGGTCATGAACCATGTCCGAAGGTACCATTTTGGTTCCTTAACCTAAATATTAAACTACTATGGTCCCTAAAATAGTAAAATTAACTCAAATTAGCCCTTTGATCAATAAAAAAAATATCGGATTTGAGTGGTTTTATGTTACATGCGTAGACACCTTGTATTGCCATGTCAATGACAAGGGTACTTAGGGTGCGTTTCGATCCCGAGCGAAAGCTGTTTTAGCCTTGCCGGGCTATGCTAGTTGTTTGTTAACGTCCCAAAAAATGGCTTTCTCAAGTAAGCTAGTCTGAATCAACGAGAAAAAGTTTGTCCAGTTAGGAGAGACGAATCGGCTCGCCTTTGATGGCAATCTATTTTGGGTTAGCTAAAATTAGCAACCAACGTGTTTTGCAAGCCATATTAAGCAAACTAACCAAACAGGTTTCTACGGCAAGGCTGATAAAGCTATCAACATGTTGGCCTGACAAAGCTAAGCTCACTCGGAATACAAGACCCTAGCTACCTTTTTTTCACACCCTCTTCCAAATATGTGTGCGTCTCTCTCTACCCTCACTCCCTCTATAACCTCTCACCTCTTCTCTTTCCTAGGTTGAGTATTGCTACGGAAAAAGCAACAAGACCTTGTCCGACCTACCCTACGCCTTCCTAGCCTCACCCCCAAGTCCTCAACAGTGTGCCTTGTCATAAGATGGCATGAGCATGGTTTGGCATGCCCAATGCAGGATGACACATATGCAATTCAGGCGTCTTCGACGTGATGTGGGCATGCATATCGTGGGCGAGGGTGTGCGAGTGCAGCTAGCCTAGGTGTGCTTTGCACAACGGAAATGCATGTCATTGGTGTGTGCATGACACATGCATGCACAAGCGACGTGGTGATGGCTTGGGCGCAATGTACTTATGTACCCTCCCTTTTGTCCTCCTTATTTATTCTTTCTAGTGTTTGATGGAAAATGAAAAGAGCATTGAGAGGAGAGAGAGGGAGGGAGGGAGGGAGGGAGAGGAAGTGTTAGGAGGGAGAGAGAAAGATTAGGCCATTTTATCTGCCATGTCAGTGCAATATCAACAAATTTGATATTGTGGATGCCACATCAACGACCACATATAGGTCATCCACCATAATTGGGGCAGGTCCAAGGTCCAGATGGCCGCGAGCGCACGCTGCCAAATGGGACCCACCTAGCAGGTGATGCAGCATCCACAAAACCAGTGTATGGAACACACTAGCCAGGTCGCTTCGGTCAAATATCGATCCACGCCGTTAGTTTGGACGTCTCTATGATCGCCGACGGTCTTTTTACCGTCGATCAAAAGGACCATGGTACCACAACGGATATGCTGCAAACCTTTGATTCACGGTCACACTTTTTCAGGCATCAACTTTTATGTTTTATGGTGGACGTATAGTCTGCCTCTGCCCGTCGGCCATCGAAAACCAAATCATATCCTCTACTGTTGCAATAGCCACTGCTATATGGGATGACAATGGCTACACGAACACATATATGACAGTAACGACAGAGGATCCCGGTTGGTCGAAAACGGGAGCTTTTATCGTAGTGAGGCCTGCCGCTTCAGCAGGAGCGAGGCCCTGCGGCCTGCGGCCATGTCAGCGCGCACCGGCAGGCACGATCGATCGCGGCAACTTCTTCTGCATACGTACGCGAACACCATGCATGCATCGATGCATTTGCGCAGTGCACGCAGCCACGCAGGGAAGCTATAGCTAAGCTGTAGCTTCAAACCAGGCCATGCATGGGCCCGACGCAAAAGGACGCCTCTTTTCGGTGATCTGATCGGCCCAACCTTGGGTAATGGGTGCAGCTTTCGCAGGTCGATGGATCATCCCATGGTGTTGAGCTGAGATGCATGCGATGGCGGCATTGCTAGCTTGCCACTCTCTCAAGGTGTTGTTGCATTGCTTTCGCGTGCCCACATGACATGTGTACGGGGATGTGTGGCCTTATGTATATACTAGCCAGGCTCGCGAGCCTGTGGCACGCCGAGAGCCGTGGAAAAAATGAAAAAGCGTGGCGCATCCAAGAATCGAACCGTGGGCTGCTGGTTGAGCGCTAGCTCAACTAGCCAGCCAGCCAAGGTGCCTGCCTTGCTTAGAAACTACACCGAAAAAATCGTTTTATAAGTAAAGAATTAATGGACGGTCGGATCTAACTAGCGCACACGATCGGATGGCCAGGAACAAACGGCTCGACGTGGCACACTGGCAACATGAAAGCAACGACGCATGGCACCGAGAGGGAGCTGGAACTCTCTTTTGTATATTTAGTAATGAGCTGAATTCCCTTCAGGAATTAATGGACAACTTGTTGCCATGTCTATCGACGGTTGGGATATCGGTCCCAAGTCAACTAAGGTTCTTGAGAAAGGGAGATAGAAGACATTGCCGAGCAAGGCGAATAGCAATCAACGAGCAACAGGGAGACACAGGGTTTTTATCCTCGTTCTGGCCTCTCAGGAGAGATAATAGCCCTACGTCCAGCCTTTCTTTATATCAAAGAGGATTACAAGGTGGAAGCTCGACGAGACGAATAGGTCTCGGCGAGATTATGGGAGTACAAGAAGTATTATGCGACAATGCGACGTCTCTTGGCCCCTCTACACGCCGTAGGGGCCCTGTTTATATAGTGTTGAGCAACCGACCTACCGAGAGATAATCGTGTCGGGCTAACTATGAGATCGTAACGAACTCATATATGCCAAATACATCCCGAGGTAGATAAGGTAAACTCCAAGTCTTGGGGATCATGACGTCTGTTCCAATCCGGGAAACCTCGTCCGAGTCTTCACGTAGCCGTGCAGAACTCTGTTCGAGTCGGACTCAAACACGAATCCCCTATGCCATTACGCACCGTGCCAACCAGGAAGCTGTTCGGCGGGATGCTCATGGGCCTGATAGAACCTTCCAGGGAGCTAGGCCCTAGTAGGATGTTTGATTGGGCCGTCAGAGAGTGGGCCATGGCAATGGGCTGTGATTTTATCCCCGACAATGTCGATGCGACGGGTTGCAGGGAGAGGCTGAACCAGAAGGGAACGGTAATCAGGTAACATCCAAATCTCTAGAAAGCACCTTGTCTTTTCGACTCCTTGTACCGAATTGCCGCTCGCCTTGTCACTTTGCCATCACTTTTCCAGTGCCAACTACAATCACCGAACGAGCATGTTCGGCCATAAAATTTATCAAGACTCGCCTTCAAAATAAAATGGAAACAATTTTCTTCGACACTGCATGATAGTATATATTGAAAAGGAATTGGTCGTGAAGATCACTTCAGAGGAACTTATAGATTTATATGATCTTCTTAATAGTTGTAGAGCTAAGTTTATATTAATACATATGTAATTTTTCTTCGCAATACACACACACGCGCGCGCACACACACACACACACACACATATATATATAGAAACATATGGTTATGATATTTTTTGGTGTCATCGATATGAATTTTTTTGGTGTCCAATTGCCCCCTCCCCCCCTCTTAAATCCTAGCTCCGCACCTGCTGGCCATGCGTTGCCCCCATTGATTTCATTTTTAAACAATGGAAATATTTATTTCTGGCCTTTGTATTTAAAGATATAAACAGCTTACCATCTATCGTACAAAACATTCAGATAGCTTATAGCCGTAGTTCTAAAAATGAGACTATTATTAGCTCTTCAATCAGAATGATTATTAAACAAACTCATGAAAATCATTTACGTGGATAAAAAAAAGGTTGAAGAGGGGGCTGGCCATTGAAACAAGGGTTTAAGTTTTCGTCAATTAATTCATACAAATTCGCAAAGCTAGTGGCAGCGGTCGAAAAGCCAGTGACGCCATTCATGCATTAATTAAACCGTTTAGGGCCGAATGAAAGATTGGTTATCGCTACTGCATGTGAACTGTAGTCTGCTGAAACCCAAAGATGTGGCATGAATGTTGGGTATATGCAAGGTTGTTAAGCCATTGATTCTGTTGCTACTTTCATGCTTGGTAGACCGGGTTGGCAGGGGGCTGCATGCACCTGCGTGTGCCACATTGCGACTGCACGCCGCGCACCTCGTCTTACGGTAGACTGGGTTTGGGGGGTTGACGTTGTATGCACCTGTGCATGCCCCCGCATGCCGTTCCTCCCGTTGCTTTCCTCTCTGCCTGACTCCCTCTCATATTCTATATATTCTCATTCTATGGTCGAATAAATAGTAGTGTGGTGAATTTGTGTAATTTAGTTTAGTATCGGAGCCTTCCGTAATCCCTACCCCATCACCATGAGTACAAAGTCGACGACCCCAAGCACGAGAACAAAGAATGGCGATGCACAGATATCACCATCATGTTATGGATATATTTCACTCTTTTTGGTGAGCTGCGGGACATAGTCACCACTCATGATGCCCAACTCCACTGCCTTCTATGCATCGACTTTCATGTTTTCTTCCACGACAACAAGCCAGGTTGGGCTATTCATATCATCACCAAGTTTCCCCCGACTGTTGGTGCAAACTGTCACTGCCTTAAGACCCACAGCATGGTGCCCTATTTTTTTCTATGGCGGATTTTATGTGGCGGAATTTCTAGAGCGCATCGACATCATCTAGGGCATCAGTGAGGGTCTTGAGGCGGTGACAGTAAGCACAGCCAGGTCCCTGTGCACGGTGGCACGGAATTCGACGTTGAGATGAATAGCCGGACTGGGTTTGTTGTTGTGGAAGAAAACATGAAAGTGAGTCCATGCATTGAAGGCAGTGGAGTTGGGCGTCATGACGATGTCCAGCGGCTCGTCACAGATCGTGAATAGATCCGAAGCGTGATGGTGATGTCAGCATGGCGCCCCTCTTTGTTCTCATGCTTGGTGTCACCTGTTTTGTTGACAGCATGACCGGCCATGCCAACCGCCGCGGCCATTGTTGGAGAAAATTGTTATTTATATTTTTTAAAAAACTTTTACGCAAAAATGGTCGTCCATATGGAGATTAAGCAAAAAATAAACGTCGGTTGCCCTCTGAATGGGTGATCGAACGGTGCTCAGGCAGCGCCATGGAATATACGGGAGCGGTCGCCCGTTGGACGGGCAACCGCCCCCTGTTCCCCGTTGAACAAGCAACCGCTCCTGTATAGTCCGCAGCACCGACCGATCATCCATCAAGAGAGCGACCGACGTATATTTTTTGCTTAACCTCTATTATAGACGGCCATTTTTGCGTAAAAGATTTTTCACAAATATAAAGAACCATTTTTTTTCGTCATTGTTGCCCTCGGTGAAGCTCGCGTTATACATGTGCCTACAACATGGCAATTTGCAGATATATTTATGAAAGGCCTGCCTTCCAGCCTCTTCAACAACTTCAGAGCCCAACCTATGCTGTGGCTGCAAGGGCACTTTAACATGCTTCGGTAGGTCGGAATTGGAGGGGCCGAATTTACCTGCATGTTCCACTACACGACGCAGTACTCCCCCGTTGCGGTAGACCGAGTTTTGGAGGGCTGCATGCCGCTCCTCTCATTGCTTTCCCCTCTCACTCTCATGTATTCGGAAAAATTGATTAAATAATATACATATAATTACGAATTGGAAAACTATGCGATATTTTATCTATATTCGTGATGTGAACCCGGGTTCCTCCATGTGGCGCAGCTTCCGCCGTGCGGTGAGGCGGATAGATGGCTTCCGCCGTGCCAAGTGGCTTCCCCGTGCCACACGGCTAAAGCCAGTGGCTTCCTCCACCCCACACGGCGGAAACCACCAGGGGTTGCCACGTGGCCAGAGCGCTCGCGTTGATGCCGACGCTGAAAGCGAGGAAAAATGCGCTGAAAACGAGCGTCGCCGAATCTTCGCTGTTTTCCGGTTCCGTTGTTTTCCCGCTCAATTCGGGCATTATTTTATGTAAGTGTGATCAATTTTATGTAAAAGATGCATTATTTTATGTATATTATTAAAAAGATGCATTATTTTATGTGAATGTTATCAATTTTAAAATATGTATATTACTTTATATTATTTTAAAAATGATCAATTTAATATTTTAAAATATTAAATTATATGTACGGCTCTAATTAACTTAAACAATGTATATTAAAATATGTATAGCCCTATCTTAATTTTAGGATTATTTTATTTATTTGAAGAATTTACGCAAAAAGGTATTTGTGGGGATGAAATTAGAGAAAATTTGAACCGTGTTGGAGCAAGTAAACGGTTTGTGGTTTTAGAGAACCGGAGATTAAATAATAAAAATTAGGATTACATGATACAAACAATGGCACCCATGATGTATAAAACAATCTACCATAGAAGTGCATCATAAGCAAATAATTAGGAGATTTAGAAACATAGTTGTCATACACGATAATCATACTACTGGATGCAGCGGGGGTATTTCTCCTTCGCAAACGCGCTAGGTCCTGCCTCCCTGACTCTAGCAGCCCTCTCGCGCTTTCTGGCATGGTCTGCCTCACGCTCATTGAATCGCCATTGTCGGTCGACCTTATGCCAGGCTCAAACTCTTCTCTTGCACGCTTGTTTCTTTCTTCCCTGAGGGCGTCTTGCCACTGTTCCTCGGCCCTGGCCCTGTGCCCTGTCGCCTCCCAATGCATCTGCCTCTCCATTTCGGGAGTCTGCTCCGTGTCCAAATATTGCACAAACTCATATAATGGAGGCTAATAAGATTGAGGTTAGCATCTGCGTGTATATGTTCGTTAGGGAAGAAACAAGTAAGAAGTGACTTACAGGGTACTTTGCCTTCCTCTCTATCTCGGTTGTTCGGTCGTACGCATAGTTTGCGCACTTCCAATACCTTCTCCCGTAAGTATATGACATGTCTTGAGACTTCATCAAAATGCAAATACTGCCGTATAGACACATGGGTGTCGGGGATAAAATCACGACCCATTGCTATGGCCCACTCCCTGACGGCCCAATCGAACAGCCTCTTAGGGCCTGGCTCCTTAGATGACTCTATCAGGCCCATGTGCATCCTGCCGAATAGCTTTCTGTTTGGCATGGTGCGTAATGGTCTGGGATTCGTTTTTGAGTCCGACTCGAATAAGAGTTCTGCACGGCTACGTGAAGACCCAGACGTGGTTTTCCGGAATGGAGCAGACGTTGTGATCCCCAAGAATTGGAGTATACCTTATCTACCTCGGGATATATTTGGCATGTGTCGAGTTCGCTACTGACTCGTGGTCAACCCGGCCCGATTATCCCTCGGTAGGTCGGTTGTTCAACACTATATAAACAAGGTCCCTGCGGCGTGTAGAGGGGTCGAAACATCGTGAGATCTAGCAGCTTAGATAGCATATTGCTTCCTGTACAGCCATAATCTCGTCGAGACCTGTTCGTCTCGCCCAGTTTCCTCCTTGTAATCCTCTTTCATATAAAGAAGGGCTGGACGTAGGGTTATTATCTCCCCGGAGAGGTCTGAACCAGGATAAAAACCCTGTGTCTCCCTGTTGCTCGTTGATTGTTGTTTGCCTTACTAGGCAGGTCTTCTATCTCCCTTTTCTCAAAACCTTAGTTGACTTGGGACCGATATCCCAACCGTCGACAGTTGGAGCCATCCGTGGGGATAGTAGATCAAGCCTGTTCGAGCATGTCGAACTCTTTCAGCGACCAGGAAAATCTTCCTGATGGCTATGACTCAGAAGGATAGGATGTCACTTCCTCTGTCAGATCGGATCGATCCCTTCGATCTCGATCGCCTTCCAGATCTGAGACAGAACTCTCCGGCTACGTTCCGAAGATGGTATTAGATCAGGCTCCCGTCATTGACGACGATTACGGAACAGACGATCTTTACGCTGGTTTAGATCTCTCGGATTCCAGAGCCATGTCGGTCGATTCCTCCTGTGGCGACACAGTAATGACACCGTCTAGTATGCCAACACACGGCCGTCGCAGCGTCAACATGGCCGGCGCAGAAGCCTCAGAGGATCCTACGCGGGCCGTGGCAGCCGGTGAGATCAAGCGGGTCAATTCTGCTCGGCAACAAGATGGGGCCGCGCTGGCTGCTCGCGAACAAGATGTTATTTGCCGCGGTCTGGACGCCTCCATTAGTCAAACCTTGGCACAGATTCGTGATCGGCGCAAGCGATAACGACGCAACCCGCCTCGCGTATCTCCGCCAAGTCTCCCGGCAGATGCTCCACCTGCTCGAGACGAATTCCCACGTAACCAGACCCCGGTCGGGCAAAACGCGGACGCCTCAGGGATCCCAGAACCCCTTAAGCAGAGTCGGGAACGACTTCAGGCCATAACAACGGTGATCAGATCCACCAACCAGGCCAACCTCGCCATCATGGGCGACGCTGTTGCATGCGAATCTCGGCAACCCAGGTACATTTCTAGTTTTCCAATTCCTTTCCTTAGCGTTGGTTTCCGTAAAAATTCGTTGCCCGGATCTGCATTTAGCTCTTTATGAATCCAGGGTCGTTTCTGTACCCCTGCTTGCTTAATAAAGGGACAAATCAGTCCGGTCTTTCGCTCCCGTAGCGCTCCCTGCGTGCGAGCATGTCTTTTTATCTGGCAACGACCTGTATAGCTCCGGTTAACCGAAGCGGTGCACCACCAACGGAGTCCTGCCCAAACGTAGGCCGATTCTCTTCGCAACGGGCATGCCCAAACGTAAGCCGATTCTCATCGCAACCGGGTACTCCTGGCGTCGGTTCCGTACCTGTCAAGCTGACACCAACGCTACACGGGTCCATGCCCGGATAAGATCTCGCCTCGCACGTCTTGTCTGCGGCTAAGGTCCCGATCACCTTTCCTGGTTAGCGGTCTTAGCCACAGCGGATCTGCACTTGCCCGCACACTCTTTTTTATCCATGCTACGTCTTTCCTGGCACGGTAATTCAGAGCAATGCAGCACCAACGGAGTCCTGCCCACCGTAAGCCGATTCTCATCGCAACGGACACTCCTGGCGTCGGTTCCGCATTCGCCGAGGTGACACTAACGCTATCGGGGGACGTCCCAGGGAAAAATTATGTCTTGTGAGGGTAGGTCGTCTTTAACGTGTTTTTCAAAACTTGCTTTGCTCTTCTTAGAGCCTGTACTTGCTCTCTTTTTCCTCTTGCTGGCTCGTTTCTTGTTTCTCTTCTGCAGGAAATACAGGAACGGGGAACGTCAGAGGCCGGTGATGGTCGCGGTGAGGTCTCAGGCTTCCCCACCAAAACCGATGTCTGCATCCCTCTCTTCCCGGGTTTGATCCGCACATGCCCGGGGACTGATTCACTTCATCCGCGTATGATTTCTTGCTTTTACCCGGCACTGACCTTTACAGTTCGGCTAAGTCAAGGTAGTGCGCCACCAACGGAGTCCTGCCCACCGTAAGCCGATTCTCATCACAACGGGCAAACCTATCGTAAGTCGATTCTCATCGCAACGGGCACTCCAAGCATTGGTTCTGTACTTGTCAAGACAACGCTTGCACTGTCGCAAAGAATACGTCACGGGTAAAGCGTTGATTTCACACGTTCTCTTGCGGCTCTGACTGCATCGGGTTGTGATTAGCTCCGTGCTCGGGGACTGGATGGTCTCCTACCGGGTACGTCTTCACCTGGTCGCACTTTCTGGTCCCTTTAACAAGCTCCGTGCTTGGGGATTGGATCTCTTTACCTGGTTCCTTTGATGAGCTCTACGCTCGGGGACTGGGTCACCTTCCCTCTCATATGCATTGTCTGCTCCTAGCACACGATCTACGTCTGGGCGCACATCACATTCGCTCCTGAGGACGACATTCGCTCGAGAGCGCAATCTTTATTTCCTCAGGCAAGCTCTAGCCCGAGAGGTGGTTCCCCTATTTTCGTTCATGCTTTCCTAGGTATCTTCATACCTGGATGCAGCAGCACGAGTCCATCTCACGACTTGCTATGTTAATTCTCCCGGAAGATCTAATCTTACCTGATGCGGTGGTATGCTCTTCACAACCAAGAATCCAATCCCTCTTTGATGACATTCAGCCTCAAGGAGATGATTCATCTCCCTGTTCGACGCAACAGAGTTGCTCGGCACTGGGGGCGTTTGTTCGATCCCGAACAAGTGTTGTTCGGCTGAACCATAACTTGTCCGACCGTTTGTTGCACGTCTTTGTAGCAACAAAATTACCCTCTTCGTGAGTTGGAGTCTCAAGAGGAAGACCCCACTCTAGTAAGTCCTTCCACTTGAGTCTCGGGGACTAGCTGTCGGGGATAAAATCACGGCCCATTGTTATGGCCCACTCCCTGACAGCCCAATCGAACAGCCTCCTAGGGCCTGGCTCCTTAGAGGGCTTTATCAGGCCCATGTGCATCCTGCCGAACAGCTTCCTGTTTGGCATGGTGCGTAATGGCCTGCGATTCGTGTTTGAGTCCGACTCGAACAAGAGTTCTGCACGGCTACGTGAAGACCCGGACGTGGTTTTCCGGATTGGAGCAGACGTCGTAAACCCCAAGAATTGGAGTATACCTTATCTACCTCGGGATGTATTTGGCATGTATCGAGTTCGCTACGGACTCGTGGTCAACCCGGCCCGATTATCCCTCGGTAGGTCGGTTGTTCAACACTATATAAACAAGGTCCCTGCGGCGTGTAGAGGGGCCGGAACATCGTGAGATCTAGCAGCTTAGATCGCATATTGCTTTCTGTACACCCATAATCTCGTCGAGACCTGTTCGTCTCGCCGAGTTTCCTCCTTGTAATCCTCTTTCATATAAAGAAGGGCTGGACGTAGGGTTATTATCTCCCCGGCGAGGCCCAAACCAGGATAAAAACCCTGTGTCTCCCTGTTGCTCATTGATTGTTGTTTTTCTTGCTCGGCAGGTCTTCTATCTCCCTTTTCTCAAGAACCTTAGTTGACTTGGGACCGATATGCCAACCGTCGACAATGGGCGGCTGAACACCTTCTCTGACAGATCCGAAGAGAGACCCTCTTGGTGGCGATAGGAACTCCATGTCAATGCCTTGATGCTGAGAGGTTTGTGAATTGAAGTGTTTAGAATGCTCTTGTTTGTTGTGTTGTTCGGAGTGAGACTGGGTGAGTTTAAATAGATGATATTGGCCAAGATGCTCGAATGGAATAAGACGTATGCAACGCACAGTTCGAGACCATTTAATGTGTCACTGCAAACCTTTGCAGTGATAGGTCACTTCAACAGAGACCGCTGGACCACACAGCATGGCCTGTTGTACAGGCAGTCTAGTCACGTCCCACATAAATATGTCGTGCACAGACGTATTAATGGTCGACATGTTCATGGCAGTGATAGGTCACGTCAGTGGCCCGTACCTGAATTGTTATTGTTCAGAGATTCGCAGTGGTAGGTGGCAAGCTAATAGTAAATGCATTTGTATTACAGTAGACAAATACATTTTGTGGCATATTATGCCGGATACATTCTACATGAGTTTAAGACGTTTGGTTTGGATAATGACATATGTAAGGGCACCATCGACTGTTACACGAATAATTTGGTTCGAAGTCAATATCATCGATGTGGGTGTATTCCCTTTGATGTATCCTTCGTCGGCGACACACTTCAGCATTAGCCATGTCGGGGTAGTGGCACCCACATAAGCATTGAAAGTTTGTACACGGGGGGTTCACTTCATACTGTGGGTCGAGAACCAATTCTCTTCGCTGCGCTACCATCTACTGTGGCCTCTGAACACTCGCTAGTCGATCCTCCAATTCGTATATCCTTGTGTGTAGGTGCTCTATGTAGGTTGAAACAGCCATCGGGAATGGATCGTCCATCCATTTCGTGAAACCGCAATCCTGTACCCGTAAGGAATTGAATCCCACCACGTTGATGTTAAACATATTAGCGCATGTTAAATGCTATACGCACCTCAAACATGGCACATCAGTAAAACCTACGGCCTATGAACCCATCTGCAACAAGGTCAAATGTCTGCACAACGGTGTCTATATGGTGGTGATACTTAGGCCAACCTCGATAGAACTCAGGATCGCATATCATAGTAGGGTTTGTGTTATAGTGAGTCCTATGCACGAACGGCAAATGATAAGAGGGTGTGTGTGGTTGAGGTCCGGGTCCGTAAGATTGCCACTATCTTTGTGGCACAAATGAGCGTATTGACGAATGAACGTTGTCCATGTGTTGCCGCACTAGACTGCACTACTGGCTTTATATAGGCGGGTTCGCAGTGATGGGTCACGTCGCGCAGATGGTAGGACACTTTCCCAGTGATGGGTCTCGTCGCGCAGAGGGTAGGACACTTTGACAGTTATGGGTTACGTCGCGCACAGAGTAGGACACTTTACCAATGATAGGTCACGTCACGCAGACAGTAGGACACTTTGGCATTAAGGGGTCAAGTCGCACAAACGGTAGGGCATTTTGGCAGACGTGTTACTGGCCACATGTTACATGGGCATGTCTTGCACAGGCGTGTTAATGGCAAGTGGCAAGTAAGTAGTAAATGCAATGTCCATAATTTTCATAGTGGTAAAACACACCAGACGATAACATGACATACATAAACAGTGGCATGTATGACACACGCGCCGTTTCTTATAGCCATGTATCGATCTTACTTCTACTTTGCCTTAGGGGAATTGAAAAGTACGTGACATGTGGGTACCAGCTAGCTAGCCGCATTGCCTTTGGCATGCAGGGCACAAGCGTTCCGTGCGGACGTGCAACTCTAGTGTACGCCTTGTCATTTCGAGACGATGTTCGAGATCTACGATCCTTGCGTGCAGAACCATCATGTATGCATCTGCTACCATTGAAAAAGAATCATTCATCCACGATGTCATACGACAATCATTTATCTGTTTTGCACAGGATAGAAAGTTATGTTACATCCTAAAATAAATTCGTTCTATACGAAAGTAAGTAAACTCACTACGTATAGAGGACATCGGTAGAATCTCCTTCCGATCCAACCAGAGACTGGCCTATCGAAGGTCTGCGCCACTGCATCAATTCCACATACACACTTAGGCCAGTCTCGAAAGATGTGAGGGCCGGGCCGCAGCATGGTTGACTACGTACGGTAGTCTTGTTTTATTTTGATGGGAAGGTCCTCCGATGGGTAATGGGTGTGGCCTCCTAGGCCGGACGATTCCCACCAACTTAGCCTAATCCATGTGTTAGTGGACCGTTGTTTGGCCATCCTACTACGATAATTTGAGCAGATAGAGAGGGGACAGCGATGCGTAGGTATGAATATCACTGCATGGCACAACCTCACTTATATAGGGAGCGAAACACTATTTTACGTAGGGTAATAAGTATTGGACCTGAGCAGGAACCGATGCAAGAGTGCCATCAATATTGCAGCACACTTTGGCAGTGATGCATGGGTCACGTCGCGCACAGAGTAGGACACTTTTACAGTGATGGGTCCCGTCGCGCACACAGTATGACACTTTGGCAGTGATGGGTCACGTCGCGCAGACATTATCATATGTTCATGTCGTGCACAGACGTGTTAATGGCAAGTGGTAAGTGCCCTGCAGCGATCTACCTCACCTCCGGTCACAGCCTCCTTTATCATGCATCCGTTTATCTTTTCAAAAACCGTACTAATCTGATTTGTGTCTTCTGCAGGTAATTTTTCTTTCTTCTTATAGAATTTTGTCGATTTGGTGTTCAATTTGATGAAAGCAATGCAATGCAATTTGGTAAGTACTTCGGGATGGCGGCCGCAATGCCCAAGGAGGAGGCGCTCCAGCGGATGTGGATCAATATGCGCTACTGTGTTCAACAGCAGCAGAAGGTAGTGCCACTCGTAATATTCTGCCAAGGGATGGAAGTGATCGACAGATACATCCCCGCCGGCTCCCTGCCTCTTCCGAATGGAAGGTATCTCGTCAGCTCTGTGATGGTGGAGCCATCGCAGTCGCTGACCAGGAGTATACTCATGCTCCTGGATGGTCTTTTCACCGCCTCATTCCGCTTGTCAAGTCTCACAAAGTTTGACTTCGCCGTCGACTCTCAGACGGGACAGGCATTACTTTGCTGCGATCCAAGCAAGCTTGTGATGCTGCAGTCGGCCAGTCAAGTGGATACAAACATCTGTGAGCTTGCATATGCGTTAGAGAAATATGTCTTCTGGCAGAATAGCTGAACTGTGGACAATGTCCTGGCTATTCAATCATTATTTCAGCTAATGAGGAGCAAGGGCAATAGCGTGTGGCCTGCTGTTCTAAACAATGCAGCTCTCATGCCAGGGGCGAATTCTCTGTCCTTCTATGTTAGAATGTTTCATTGGACAATCTCCGTAGTGGACAAGCTCGCGAAGGGGAGCTACAGGAAGATTTTGGCTGGCCTTATTTTTCCATCTGACTGGCATGTTAGAGTTCTTCAAAATGTGTAAGTTTTAGCTTTGGCTTGTGTTACATAGTTTAGTTTGATGTATTCTCTTTTCGTTTGTGGTAATCTTTACCCTCGCCTGTACAGATGTTGTCTTAAACTTCTTAACCATCGTACGACTCTGGAATGCAGTGTACAAATTTGCACCGAGGTGTCGCATGCACCATCTCGATTAAACATCAGGCCAAGCACAAGCTGGGTCATTCCCTTCCTTCAGAACATCTAGGGAATGCAATATTCCCAACCCACGGTCTGATACCACACAAACACCGGTTCTATACCTGACAACCCTAGTCTTCACGAACCGTAGAAACCAAAGCCAGCTATCTTTGTTCTCACTCTGCACAATGGCGAAGGTAACATATAATATTTGATTGTTCCCATCGGCAGCTAACGCGGTTAAAAGTGTCCCATGGTATCTCCCCTTTAAGAATGTACCGTCCACGCAAAGCACTAGCCGGCAATGCGTAAATGCTTCTATGCACGGACCAAATGCCCAACATAGTCTCAACAGGTACATGTGACCTTTAGCATAGGAGCCATCTGCCAGCTGCACAGGCCACTGGTTAATTCCCCATTCAGTGCCTGGGTTGGTCAATGCTATCTGCCGCAATAGATGGGGAGCCTAGTTATACGAGTCTTTGAATCCACTAAATATCATCGTTAGTGTCTTTTGTTTTGCCAGCCAAGCAAAGTGGTATGGGATTATTATCCATGTTCGGCTCTGCATCTCCGCAATTATGGTGTTTGGTGCTAGTTTGATGTCTGACTCGACTATGCTAAGGAGTGTCTGGGCTATATACCTGGCATCCATGACCTTGTTCATGTTTATGACACCCTCCGCGTTACAAGTGTGCGGTTCATACCGTGAGATAATAAAATATTCATCATTCTTCGATCTATGGGCCCGTACACGGTACGAGCACTCCCCCTCTTTTTTACACCCAACGACATAGACGTCTGGCCCAGACAGTAGCACTTTGTGCTCACAATGGGTGATGGTGCCGAAATTGAAAATAAAGTGATGCGCCTCCTGCTTACTCCCGAAACTTTGTCCTACTTATATATCGTTATGCTGATATTCCCAGCTAGATATCTAGGAGAAATCAGTCATAACGCAGTTCGCTGCTTGTATTTCGCGAAAGTACATGACCGCAGTCCTTGCATCATCCTCACCTTCTCCTGTCACGTTGACATCATCATCTTCCATGACCGCTGCATCAATCTCCTCCACTATGACAACCCTATTATGTCCTCCAACCCTCTCCTCCACTTCCGCGATTTAACCTTGCGATGAGCCCCCAATCTCTACAGTGTTACTGGGAACATATGTAGCAGACGCTACAGCCATTGATGATATTTCGCTTGTGGCTCCCTCCTCTCGTGGTACCATTACAGCGTACACATTAATCTCGAACACTTTCTCAACAAACTTTGTAACATACAAGTCCCAGGAACTTCGGTTCCGAAGCTCCCATAGGTTGCATATACTACATGCGAAGTGTTCGGGACGTAATGGGGCCGAACCGCCTGTAGGCGCACTTTGAAGTTTCGCCGATCTATACCAAGTGTTCTAGCAACCACACCTATTAAGTCTTTAGATTATATAGGAAGATCTATTGCAGCTTGTGTGTGCATGCAACTGTGCATGCTAACAAAACTACCTTACACTTCTGTTGAAACATTTCCATAGAATATATGCAGCGTTGTACTCATAAAGATCGGTCCATGTGTCATTAAAAAAATTGTCACCTATCTGTATATGAATTCTCAATTATTGCGAAAGTATGACACATTGCCAGTCATCTATATATGCATTAAAAAAACTATTTGCATTAAAATTGTCGAACGCTTCCGCCACACTCAATCATTTGCATTACAATTAATTTAGTTAATAATTAACATTTTACGTAAATTATAAAAAGATACAAGCGGTCATATATTTAAGAATATTATATTTATTTTAAGCATTTACGAAAAAAGAAATTCTCGGACAGAATTACTAAAACTAGAATTATATATTTTCAAAATATTATTTCAATATAACATTTTTCTTCATTTTATTGACTAAAAAAATCCCCTCTATAATAGTGTTTAAGTATGTAAAATCTACTAAAATACGACTTAATATCACATGTGTAAATATTTTGTTAATATTTTCTTACAGCTATTATTAATTAGGACACATATTTTTTTTGCTCATGTGCATGCCTGCCGTATAAAACACTATTTACGTAACTGACTATTTTTCTCGTGCATGCATGTGCGACAACAACCTACTTTCTTAAATGAAATACTAAACAGTCTATATATGTGATCGTCTATTTAATAATAATATATTTATTTTAACCATTTACGAAAAATGTAATTCTGGGACAGAATTATGGAAACAAGAATTATATATTTTCAAAATTTTATTTAAATATTACATTTTTCTTCATTTTATTGCCTAAAAAATGTTTAGCTTGTAAAATCTCCTAAAATACGAGTTAATATCACATGTGCAGATTTGTCTTTAATATTTTCTTACCACTATTACAAATTATTGTTTAATTAGTTATTATTCTAAGCAGATTTTACACAGCACACATGTACAACATAATGCTACATTTTACTACTGTATAAATCTACATTAATCGATATTTTATTCTACTATATTATACAAGTGTAAGCACGATCGTTTATTAAAATGCATACCTACTTAAAATATCTCGAATAAATAGTCTGCTCACAAGGTACACCTGCGCATTGAAACACATGAAATAATGAATGAAAGTTTTAAAACTCAAATATCATCTACATATTACATTACCTCCAGACTGGTTCAAAGTAAAAAAAATAGAGCACATTGATGAAGACAGTGAGAAAACACAAGCAACACAAGCGTAGCTGACCACCGAGCAGCAAAAGTGCGCAAGAGTAGCTGAGCACCGAGCAGCACAAATGCGCAAACGCAGCTGAGCACCGGGAGAAATGTTGTGTGGAGAACTGAGGACCACTCCTCGTTATATAGCCGAGCGTGTGTGATTAAATCATCATAAGCGTGTAATTTATTAATCACTAATTACATATTTAGTAAATTACACGAAGACTTAACACATAAGTGGGAGACATGAAATGACGTCGCACCAGCCCTATCTTCTTTTTCCCACATGCAGCTGCTGACAGGCATGCACTTCAATAATTCTGACATGCACTTCAACGCGGGGGGTATCCGAGGCGGGAATCCGAGGCGCGGGAGGAGCTCAGCCGCGGGCGGAGCAGCCGTGTGGCCTAGCCGAGGTGGCTTCCGCCACCTGGCGTGGCCGAAGCCGGCTTCGTCCGCCTGGGGTGGTGGAAGCCACCCTTCTGTCGCCTGGGGTGGCGGAAGCGCCCTTTCCGCCGTGCCACATGCCTAAAACAAGCTCACTTTCGTAAAAAAAATAATAAATATGCCGCATAGTTTTCCAATTCGAAATTATATGTATATTATTTAATCAATTTTTCCCATGTATTCTATATATTCACGTTTCATGGTTGAGTACAGAGTATTGTGTGGTGAATTGTATAATGTATAGTTTTTTTTAAGAAGGGGCAGGAGAACTGCCAACCTAATTCATTGCAGAAGGAGAAAAACAAAGTAAAAACACCGTGCAAAGCACGGGGGGTACAACACAACCCGCCTCGGCCAAGACCGAGCACCAGTGGACACAGAAATGACTGCCCAAACACCGACAACAAGAACAAGAGGATAGAAGGGAAGGGGGGAGAAGGAAAGCCGGTCACCACCAACGCACAACTAAAAGGAAGGCACAAAAAACACTGACAACCCCTAAGCAACGCCAAAGCGGACTACACGACGCCTCCAACGAGGGAAACGACGGGGAAGACCCGCCATCGCCGAAGACCGCAACCAAGGCTTTCGCCAAATGGAGAGAGCACGTTAAAAGCGGAGCCTCCAACGAGGGAACGACGCGAGAGACGCGCCACCACCGCCAACCCAAGCCAGGAGCCGGGTAGGGCTTTCGCCCGACGCAGTTTCTCCAAACACCACGCTGAAAAGGTTGCAGAAGGAATGGCCTGGTTGAAGAGCGAAGCTGCTGACCGGAGCCAAGCTCCTCGAAGGCACTAACCGAGCATCACTCCAACCGTAGAAGAGGCCACCAGCGCCACCCAGTACCTCACAGGGAGGGGAGGGGCGAAGCGACGAGGTGGGACCTTGGTAGGAAGTGGTGGACAGCAACACCGCCAAAGAGATGACAACAGCCCACGTCAAAGATGAGGGAGGAGAACGGCACCTCTGCAAGCGAACCCATCGCCGACCAGAGTCACAAACGGCAGAACCACCGACCGAACAACCAACAGGCGCGGAAGAGGCCGCCAGTGCTACCGAGTCCCTCACAGGGAGGGGAGGGACAAGGCGCAAGGGCGGAACCAAGCATGAAGGAGATGGACGGAGGAGATGCCGAGAGGGGACACCAGACAAGCGATGAACAATGCAGCCGACCTCACACCCTGGAGCACACCGCTCCAACCGCTCCGGCCACGAAAGGGTCTCCTGCCACAGGAACTGGGCCACGCTGAGAGCGGTCCCTCCTGTGCGGCCTCCAAAGGCTGGCACAAGGGAGGGGAGGTAGGGGAGTGGTGGCCGGCCGCGCCGCCACTAAAGCGCTGCAAACATCTGCAGACACGCCATCGCCACTCCAGCGCCCGCCGGTCCCGCTCAAGGCCGGCCAGCCCGCTGCTTGCCGCTGTGGCGCCGTCATCCACATCGCTGCCCCCCGCCACCGGGCTAGGCTGCGTCACCAGACCGCCATCGGAGAGAGAGAGAGAGAGAGAGAGAGGGAGGAGCTGTGGTCGCGCTGCAAGGGCAAGGCGATCTTCAAAAGTCAAGGCCAGCCACAGCCAGGCCACATGCTGTGCCGCCCGTGCCGTGGCTGGCAGCAGCCGCCGCCCCACGCCGACCAGCAGCGCCGCCGCCGGTTCAGGCCATCTCGCCGCTGGATCTCGCCGCCGGATTCGGCGAAGGTGGACGGAGGGGGACACAACTCGCAGCAGCGCCACGAAGAGAGGGGAGGAGAGGAAGAGGAGGGAGCGGGACCTCACAGCCGCCGGAGACGGCCTCCGCGCCACCGGATCCGGCTGCCGCGCCGCCGGAGACCGACTTCCACGCCACCGACCTTGACCAGAGCAGCCGCGCGCGAGAAATGGGAGAAAGGAAATAGGAGGAAAGGAGGAGATGGAGGGAGGGAGGAGGTGGCAAGGGAGGGCCAGCGGCGGCGGGCTACGGTTCTGGTGGTGGGTTTGGAGGCTGGTTGGGGCGCCGCCCGTGTCACCCAGCACGGACGACGCGGGGCCCGAGATTTTCTCATAATGTATAGTTCTATCGATCGTTTCCTGGAATATAGTGCCGTGCACGTCCTCCTTGGTCGATTGATGGTTGGTTACATGACCGTAAGATCGATATCAGTTTTGCTGCCTAAAATGTTCTGGCTATTAAATACTACTTCCTTTGTTTTTTATAAGACGTGGTTTGATTTGACATTGTCTTTTAAACGATACTTTGGCACTTGATTAATTGATTTCTCTTATCCTGCATCATATATTAACTAAATTATGATCATTAAAAAATAATTTCTAATATAAATCCAACGGTGCTATATTTTATCACAAAATCATATATTATTAAATAAATTATTGGTAAAAGATTATGATATTTAAATGAAGAGATGCGTGTGCGCTTTATAGAATATAGAAAACAACAAAGGGGACATGGTTACCATGTACAAATGAGCAAAAGGAATAAAACTTACGACGTCCTATGTTTAGTTTGGTTCGTACTTCGTAATCAGAGGGCTAGCTCCAAGATGCTTCCCTACCGACAGTGGCTCTGTGTATCTAGGGTTTTTGGTTGGGGATAACGGGGGAGGGTGGAGAGAGCGAGGAGTGGTCAGTCTGGAGAGACGCAGCTTGGTACTTGGCTCAAAAAGAAACGAAGAAAGAAGTTCTGCTAGATGGTGATTAAATTTTCTTATGGGCGCGACTTGGGGACGGCGCGCGTCCGTGGGACGCTCGCGCGGCCCAGTCAGCCCACCCACGACGCGTCCACCCGTTGAAAACAAACTTCTCTCGCCATTGTTTCAAAGGCTGCCACAGCGTGCTCGCGAATCTCTCCCTGTTTGCATCGTAGGCGTAAAGATTCCTTTCAGTTTTCTCTTTTGACGACCATAGATTTTGATTGGTCGCTCCAATACACGCCTCGTATTTTTACGAATAAAACAAGACCAATGTTAGTATATAAAAAGTTACTGAAACAATTTGTTATACTAATGCAACAATTAGTTTAGCCTATTGGAACAATATATATAACCTGCTGAAACAACTAGTTTAGCCTATTGAAACAATTAGTCTAGCCTAATTAAACAATTTATACAGCCTATTGAAACAATATGTTTGGCATGTTGAAACAATTAGTTTAGTCTGTTGGAATAATCTATCTAGTCTGTTGAAACAATTGGTTTAGCCTATTGTAACAATGTTTTTGGCCTATTGGAACAATTAGTTTAGCCTACTGGAACGATATGTCTAGCAAAGTGCAACAATTAGTTTTTTCTATTGAAACAATATGTCTAGCCTGCTGAAATAACTAGTTTAGCTATTGAAAACAACATGTATAAACTGTTGAAACAATTTGGGTAATGAAAAATTAAAAATTTTAAAAAAATAAAAGTATTTAAAATGAGTTTACTAGGATTTTAGATGAATTATGAAATTTATTCTATGCATTTTGAGCGCATCAGCGAGGACGCGTACTAGAATGGCGCTGCTGGGCCGCGGGCGTCCGACGCGTCGGACGTCCACGCCGAAGCATTCGCCTTTTCTGATATTTCAATAGACAGGAAAATTTGATACTATATTTTATTCTCGTTAGGAAATATTTCGCCAAACAAGCCCTCTAAACCTGAACACAAGTTCTCTCTCATATACTATCCACATTTCATTTTTACCACAATACCCAAACTGCCGAATGAAAAGATTCAACTCTTGGTCCTTGCGTTCTCGGAACTCTGGCAACGGAGAAATCAAGTCTACTTGGGAGGCAACCCAGGGAATGCCAAGGCTTTGGGCTGTAAAACTAAGTTTTTGAGTGAGAAGCTTGGTAATTCACAGAAGAATAATCCGAGTATGAATGCAGCCTCTTAAGCATTAAGGATATTCCGACTAAAGGTCACACCTGTGTTGTACATGATGCTTTTGAAACGTCAACCTCCTCTGCTCGGTTTGGGCTGCCGTTATTTTTCAAAATGAGGAGCATGAATTAGTTGCTGCCAAGGTGGTTGATCTGGGAATGTCGGAGGGGGAGGCAAAGGAAGCGGAATCGAAAGCTCTTTGCGGAGTGTCTCAGCACAAAAGCCTAAAAAAAATTAGGAAATAGGAGCCCCCATGTTGTCTTCCTTGGGCGACACGGGCGGCGACCCCTCCCCCTCCCTCTAGGCCACTCCCCGCAGTTCGGATCGCTGGTGGGCAGTTCGGATCCGGCCCCCCTGAGGCTCTCCGTCCTAGGGCGTCGTCCTCGGCCTCCCCGTCTCTTCATCGCCATCTTCCGCGTGGTCTCCTCCTCGGCCCTGCGTCAGTGTGCTGTTCGGCGTCGCCTTGGCTCCCCCACCCTTGCAGGTCGCCCTCCCCATGCTGTGTGTTGTTCCCCCCTCTTGCGGAACCGGCGTGGCGTTGAGGAGGTTTGCTCGGGTGTCGGTGGTTGAAGCGCGCTTGCCTCTTTCGTCGGCTTAGCGGCCTGGGCAGCCGGTGGCGACGAGGTGCTTTGGCGAGGCTGCCGCGCCAATCGGAGCGGGTGTGCTCTCTTCTAGCCGGTGACCGGTTTAGGTGGCCTTGGGCTCGGATCTAGCGGAGGTCTGCCCCGGCTTGCTGCGGCCGACCGTTCTAGAAGCGCCCTTGTCGGTTGGGTGTGCCGCCGGGGCCATCAGCTCCGCCGGCAAGGGGCTCTCCCCCTGCTTGGTCTTCCTCTAGGTCTTCGCGTCTCCTCCTAACCCGACTGCCTTGTTCCTTTTGACGGTTACAACTCCGCTATGCCCCCCTGCCTCTCCCTTCTTCTGGAGTGTTGCAGCTCAAGCCGTGTGCCCCCTCTCCTCCACTTTCCTTTGGAGGTGCGGCGGTCCGGTTGGGGGCGACCCTCTTCTCCCTCGTCGTCTCCTTTCGGCCCTCCCTCCCATCCGGTGAGGTGGCGTCCGGTCTATCCACCCCGCCTCTCCTCTCCCCCTCTGCTAGAGAGGCTGCGGTTGGGGTCGGTCTCCTCGCGGCAGTTGTTGGGTGTCCAACTTGCGCGTGGGAGATGGGTCCCTGGCGTTGGTGGCTCAGTAGGTCTGCGAGCTTGGGGCGTGGGTTCTACAGCGGTGGTTGGTGCTGTTGAGGGTTCTTAGTGGTCGGCTTCTTGGGGATGTTGTTTGGGATGTGCGGAGGGGGGTGGCTTCGATGTGTTTTCACCGGCTCCACCCTGAGGGCCGCTTGGTGATGGCATCCGTCGTCACCAGACTCCCTCGTCGTTTCTCGTCACGAGGCGGTGGTAGCTTAGTGTGGCGGCTGCGCTCTTTCGTCGGCTACTAGCTTCGATCTCCTCCAATGTGGCTTCAGGGCAGATGCTTCAGATGAAAACTCTGCTCGGCTTCCCGCTTGGGCCAGCGATGGCGATGCCCTGACATCGTTCCCCTCCCTGTAGGCATCGTCGTGATGGCCGCTTTTCCCTGAAGCTTCTCGAGTGAAAACTCTTGTGCGGCGGTGTCGCGTCTGCGTCGCTCCCTTGCTGAAGGCGTCATTTCTTATCTTAGTGGTCGGATGCTAGTGTTCTCTTTTTAGCCGTGTTGTCGTTGCCGGTGGCCCCAAGCCTTGCCATTGCTGTTGTCGTCTTCAGGCTAGGTGTTTGCCTGGCCAAGGCGTCATGCGGTGGCATTCTTGTGGGTGGCGCTTGCGCTGCAGTGGGTCTTCCTCCCTTGGCCAAGCTGCCTTCCTGTCTTCCTCTTTCCCCCTTTCTCTCTTATACTCCCTCCATCCATGTTTGATCAGCGCATAAGCAAATTACAAAAATCCAAAATTGATCAACGTATAACGTTCCACAGGTTGAGGTGTCTCGAATAGGACGCGCGTGTCTCTTCGAATTGCATGCCTGCTTCAATGCGCCGGACCATCTCCCGATTGTAGCAATACTCCGTCGTGCTTATACTGCAAAGATTAATTCTCCGATGTGCGCATGCAACCCTTCCGCATGCTACCGTAGGGAAGACGACCAGGCGATGGAGGAGGAGCTCGTCCGCTTCATCAACTGGGCGCCTGACTCTAGCGATGAAGCAGTCGCCGTGTCCGAGAGCGAGCCATGGCGTCAATGAAGAAATGAAAGAATCTGACGAGGCCGTAGCGAAGCTCGCCAGCTCTGGGCGTGGAGACGGCGCTGCTGTAGCGGAGCTCGCCGACGTTGCTCATGCCCTTCTGCACCTCGCGTCGAAGACTCAGGTGCACATCTTTGAGTCCCACTATCAGATACAAAAGGTCTCCAGGTTGATGCTGCCTGTCATGCTTCCTCGCTTATATGGAGATCACCATGAGGATGTCAATGGTGCTGCGATGACCCTCCTTCGGATCGGGCATGGGTACGTGCACGGTTATGGCAAGGGTGTTGGAGAAGACGTATTGGTTCCTAATGAAGCTCATGACAATGAGATGTATGAAGATGTGAAGAAATCCATGTTCAATCTAATTTATCCTTTCCTATATTAATTTTAGTTATTCTAGATGGATTTAGTTTGTTGCTAATCTCTTTCTTAAGCGGATCAATGTTGTAACCATGCTATAGTAGTCATTTTTTCATGGTAATCTCAATCTTGAAGCAGTATTATTGCTTCCATACGTGACAAACACAAGCTAATCTAACCAACGAATTGCAAGGCTTCATTGTAAATCTCTATATAACACTACAAGCTAGTGGGAAGATCACCCTGCATCTCCAATGTCTTCTTCTTCATGTGCAGGATGTCGTAGTGTTGCCCTCCGTTATGCTTCATGATCTCCATCATGCAAGCCTGTTGCGCGCGTTAGGAAAATCCGATAGGCCCTTGACACTAGGTACTCCTGATGTGCCTTATCAACCTTTGCCACGATTTCATCGATATTGTATGGAGTGCCTTTCTGAAACAATGCCTGGATTGCTGCAAAAAAATCGAGATCCCGTAGATTAAGATCAGGTGAGTTTGGAGGTTGGCATGTTAGTCGTATGTCCCACCCATTTGCCTTGGAGTGTTGGACAAATTCTAGGTCATCGCGGGCAGGACCTTGTTCAAAAGGAATTGTCGGCTAGTTTCCTTGGTAACCAACATCATCGCCTTTGTAACCAAGGTACCTACGGATATAAACATATCAGTATAGGTGGCATAATTCAATTAGTAAAGATAAGCAATATTTTTATGCATATCATACCTCTAGGCCTGTTTGGACTGTTTCTCTTTGCTGGCTCTACATTGATGAAGGGAAAGATGCCAATTTTACCATCAAATATGCAATTACCATGCTCGTCAAATCTGGGTCGAGTAACCACAGCAAGGAACATAACTTTTTCTATGAAGTTTTTGCTTCTAACCTCCCTTTCCGGTCTTGGTTCATCATTGGCGACATAGTATTTCTGGTTTCGCCTTGTCCTATAGAACCATTTCTCATCAATGTACACAATGTTATACATTGATTTGAAAGTAGGAGCATTTGGTATGGTATTGGGTTCTAACATGGACAAGCAGTACTGGACACGGGCCTTCATGTTGTCGTTGGTCAAGCTAAACTTTAGGTCATTGGTGTGCCGATGAAAATATCCTTCCTTCAAACGGTTATGAAGTGTACTCTTCTTCGCACCCAGCGCATTTGCAAGATCATGGATGGCCGTGCGCTCCCTTAGAGGGACACCTTTGATGGCTTCCATGTCTATTTCTATTCTTTTGTGACCACAGTTTTTAGCTAGCTTGTTTTTAACACCTTCTATCCCGACATAATCCTGTCAATTGCGCCACACATGCTATACAATTCTCTGAGGCACATCAAATTTTAGTGCAACTTCCTTCGAAACACTGCGATGCAACACAGGAGGATTTGTCTTCGCCAACAACTCGAGATATATGGTGATCTTTAAATCATCCGAGTAGAACCTCCTCTTTCTCACATTAGCATCTTCAAAAGACAAAGCAAAATCAAAGCCAGTAATTGAACAGAAGTGCTAAAAACAGATTAGTTTTCACTTACCCTGCTCGCCGGCAGTAATAGCAGCACCTTCATCTCCATTATCCCACTCGAGTTCATGCGCAGCACCTTCTTCTGCAGGATCTTCATCATTCCAATTGATGGGATTGTTTAGGTCCCAATCGGGTGGCTCAAGGTTTAGGTCGAAGTCTTGTGCCATCATTGTCGTTTGATGCAGGTCCTCTCATGACGACATATATAAGGCCATGGACGCGGCAAAATTTTGAAGCTGCATGCAAATTTTTGTTTTGAATCAAGCGGCGAAGGAAGCGAGGTCGCTCGGCTCATGGCGACTTGCATGCATGCAATTTCATGCAGATCGCTCGGCTGCAAATGGCGCTCGGCTGGCTCATCCGGATCGCTCTATGGTGATTGGTGTTAGGCTACCGCATGCGGATCGTTCTGCAGTGATTGGGCACAAGCAGCGAAACATCAGTTTGCTACATCCATCGATGCAGATTAAATGGATTACGGGGCAGTTTTGTTTCTCCTTGGTCTTGGTGCCCAGAGCTTATGCACTGATCTGTTTTTCTCTCCTTATTTAATGAATTGGCGAGCTCCTGCCCGTTAGCTAAAAAACTCTTTGTGAAGCTATCTGGTTTGCTTCGCAATTTCAACCTGCAACATACCACTTCAAGTCTGGCTGTTCCTCCCTGGTATCTCGTCCAGTGTAAACATTTTGGCTAAAGAAAAAAAAATCCTTGATGTTTTCAAGAATCAACCCGCACTTCAGACTCCAGTTTATAACACACAAGGAACATGTCGTCTATTTTTTTTCGTGCGTGTCAGATCTCAAATGTTCGCCCTATACCTGTACAAAACCTTTCTCGTCCCTTACGAAGTCACTAAGTGTTCCTCTCGCGCTCTCTCGAACAGTGAAAACACTAAGCAATGAACCCACTGTTATAAATTTAGGAGTAAAATGCACGGACAGTCCCTAAACTATTAGTCGATTCTCATCCAGCTTCCTATTCTTTAAAATTACAATTTTGTGTCCCTAATCTTTTTAAGTGGGTTCGTCCCGGTCCAAACCTGCCACGTGACAGCTTTATAACTTACGTGGCGCTGACATGACCGTCCATGTCACATAAATTATTTTAAAAATTCAAAATTTTTTTTCTGAAATCATAAAAACTATGAGAAATCATAAAACAATTAGGAAGATTCATAAAAAAATTATAAAAAGTAGCACTTGAGGACTCCCATACGCCACGATGTTAGAGGTCTTACGCTTACAACTATAAAGGGATTAAAGTTGACCACACTGTCTTTATGTTTATTTTAATATTTTTATGATTTTTCATATGTTTATGCTTTTAATTATTTTTCATGAATTTTTATTGATTTCCCATTTTTATGATTTTCTCTTATTTTTATGATTCTTTTGCTATTTTCTATATGTTTTTAATGATTTTCTTGTATTTTATGTTTTTCATTTTTTATTATTTAATAATTTTTCCACATTTTAATATTTTTTATTTTAAAATGATTTTAAATAATTCCTCTGTATTTTTATGTTTTTAAATGATTTCCCTCTTTCTAAAAACTAATTTACGTGGCCTGTCAGCGCCACGCCAGATTTAGGGCTGGCATGTGGTAAGTTTGAAACGGGGCAGACCCATTGAAAAAGATTAGGGACCAAAAACTGCAATTTCAAAGAATAGGGACTTATAGGAAAATCGATTAATTGTTTAGGGACCGCCCGTGTATTTTACTCTAAATTTAAAAACAAATGTATTTTGTTCGTGTCCGTGGGATCTGAAATGTTAGTTTTATCCCTATACTATACCTTTCTAGTTATAAAAGTCATTAGGCGTTCCTCTCGCTCTCTCAAACAACAAGAACACTAGGCCCACTGTTATAAAAAAAAAAAAAAAACAAATGTACCGTATGTACGAATGGTTACAACTTGCAAGGCGGGAACAATAAAAACAGGAAATAAGGATAAACATTCTGAAGAAAAGAGCCGTTCCTCTTTTGTTAATACGTTCACCATTGCCCACAAAATTCCACCCAGGGACAATGCATTGCACGAATGAAGGAACAATGGAGGCACGCTGAAGATTGCCCTCTCCATAACCACGGAGATGACACAGGTAGAGCAGCAGAAAGGGCAGATGCAATACAAATGGAGCATGCAAGCGGAGCAGATTGTGCAGGTCACCACATTGCATGGTTGAAAGTAATATGATGATGTTCTACCTTAAACTTGCAGAGATTCTCACCCATGGGCCATGGCACGCCGCACAAGGAGGTTGGGCCAACAAGAGTAGGCTGATAAACGGAGAGTAGCGAGAGGTATGCAGGAGGAAGGCAAGGGCAAACACGTACCAGTTCGACATGTATTTCTCAGAATGTTCTTTGACAGTTGACAACCAGATAATAACATGTACACAATTTTTTAGCATTGTCCATCTACATAACCCTAATAGCCCTTTATATTCGCTCTCCCCCCGTGGGAATGGAGTTCGCTGCAGTCCGCAAAAGACTCTAATTTACCATATTAAAAAAATGCTTAGGAACCTATCCGGCTACGCCCTTGGTTTGGGAATCCCGTAAGCAAAACTTTCCTCTGCCCATTTACATATGCTGTTTGGTCAAAAACATGACACGAAAACGCACTGCTCAAGCTTGTAAGCTTTTGGAATTAATCAGGATACAATGGGCAATGTAGTAACTAGTACGGTGAGTTCCACACACCACCAGTTCAACTCTGACAACTACATGATTCACAAAGATTAAATTCTTTCATTAGCCCTACAGTCATGGCGCCCTAGTTTGTTTGTACTGACAGTTCATCTTCAAGGTAGTTGTACTCAAATGTAAAGTCGTTCTTGATTCTTTGACACCTACAAGCAGTTTTAACACGGGTAAGAAGACGCTAGAAGAACAAAAGCACCATTAGCAGTATCATCCTTAGCCAAGTAAAATACAGTAAATTCATTTGGAAGCGCTCTGTGACTACAGCCCTTAACTGATATATTTGGAGGCGCCAACTTACCATCCTGAGCCATCCTCCGTGACATGGAAATCGAAGTACACATAGGACCCCCTCTCGTACTCATCAGTTGTAACCTGTGGCTCCACATGCCGTTGGAACCAAGTATTGTGTTTCCTGTGAAATCTCCATGACTGCTTTTTTAATTCTCTAGCAGCCAAGTACTGTTGGTATGTGTTCTACCCAAAGAAAAAAAAATGGATAAAACAAATTCCGGGGGAACAACAAACAGTTTCAAAAGTTGTTACTAGTGACAGGCAAACAAATGGACTGATGGAATAAATATGAAAACTGACCTGTTGATAGTAGAATGCAAAGAACAACAGATCCGTAGATAATGAATCGCCACCAATTCTTTCCCAAAATGCAGGATTTGATACAATTGGTGCCTGAATTTGTGGGTAACTGGCAGGGGTGGCTGCAGGGTGCCTCTAAAATAAAGGGAGATTAAAAAAAAAAGAACACTGAGAACACCATACTTAAACATCTGATACATAAACAAACATTCTACAACAATTCATACCGGAATATAATTTTTCGCACGCTCAGAGTCCTTAGGTTGTGGAAGCCTGTGGTATGCAGCTTCAAGCATTTGCAAATTATAAAGCTGATCATGACCAGAACTTGCTGAAGTGCCACTGAGGTTATCACCAATTGCACCAAGATCAGGTACACTCCTCCGACCAATAACACCAACGCCTGAAGAGGGCATGCCAGGTTGCACAGGCTGACCGGGCGATAGATCACTCTCTCTAGATAGCTGAGTACCTTCTGCTATGGATGCTGAAGGATTCTGTGAAAAAACAAAACCACGAAAAATCAGTGTTTAAACATTACACTGTAGAGACTAGACAAAAAGCAAAGCAAGAGGGACGAGGGAAGAGGCATTCCATCCATAATTTAAAATAGAATACCCTACATTCTTCAAAGCATTAGTACTCGAAATGGTACAGAGTTGACTATATACGGCAGGCTTGAATTTTCGGCGCGGGCTTCGTAGGGACTTGGTTTGGTTGGTGGCTCGTCTTCGCCTGCGCACTTACCTCTTCTCTGAGTGACCTCAGAAGACACGCCGGGTGAAAACCTTGCCTGTTCGGGTCGGCGATGGCGACACCGTTTTTGGTGCCGCTCCCCTCGCTGGAGGCATCGTCGTGTGCGTCCCCCTTCCAGTTGAAGCCTTGGGGTGCAAACCCGATTTTTCTGATCAGGCGATGGCGGTGTGCCTGGTGTCATTCCCTTGTTGAAGGCATCGTCTTCAAGGCTTCGGCAGGCTCGACTCAGCAGAGGTGGTGTCTTGGGTGGCCTCGCTTGGTGGTGGCGGCTGCGTCTTCCCTTCGTTTGTCTTATGGAGCAGGTGTCCTCTCGCGGCTCGTTGTGGTCACGCATCCTGACCGGTGGTGGCGGTGGTCTTCTTCCGTGCATCCCACCCGGCGGTGGTGGTTCTCGTCCGTGCATCCCGTGCGGTGGTGGCGGGAGTCTTCGTCCGTGCATCGCGTTTGGCGGTGGCGATCACGGTCTTGTCGTGTTTGGGTCGTCAGCCCTGTTGCTGGCAGCGTTGTGTTGTTTGTAGCCTTGCATTCCTCATGTTGTTGGCAGTGCTGGTCGCTCCCCCCTCCCCCTCTTCTCTCCCCTCCTCTGTTTCTCCTCTTTTGTACAGTGCAGTTCTTTTCTACTTAATGAAATGGCAGAGCGCCTGCCCTTTAACTCAAAAAAAAAAAACCGTAGCAGGCCCCAAAAATTCTGAAATTTGACATTTTTTATATATTTCTTCTATTGGAAAAAAAGAAATCTAAGGAATGAGAATAGAAAGTACAGCACGTTAAACTGTTCGCTGCTCAAAATTATTAACTATTCTCACTACTGATTGCGAAATTCATTCAGGTAAGCCATTGGCACCTTAAGATCACACCATTTTTACCTTATTACTGCATGTAAACTTATTTCACTAATTTATGAGCGAGCACGTATGATAAAGGGGACCATACCACATATGAGGTTTTCGTGTCATCTTCATTGGTGTTTTTATTTGCTCCAGTTGCTGCAGCAGATTCAACACTAACATCTTCAGGCAAGCCTTGTTGTTCTTCACCTTTTGTATGCGCTGGTTCTGCACAAACTGATACATTCTTAATGCACACAATAGGCAGGAAATAATCAAATACTATGAGCCTCCAACTGTTCATTCACTTCAAATGAAAGGAGGCCCATCACATTGCCAGAGAATTGAGGATTGATTAGGAGGTTGTAGCTCAGATGACAAAGCAAAACTAATACCTGGTCCCTGGACCCCAAGCCCAAGGCCCACTTGGGAGGAGATAGAGGAATTCTGAGAATTAAACTGCACAAACAAATGATCATAAATGTGAAAATAGTTATGACGTAAAAAGACAAATTAAAGTAAAGTTATCATTAAAAAGATTTTCATAGGATATGATACACAGAAACACAAACTAAATTAAGGTTATAGTTAAAAATATTTTCATAGGATGCACGTCTAGTTCAAATCAACTAGCACCCCTAAATGTATTCACAATATATAAAATTTTAAAGTATAAACTCAATCAGTGACTCCTAAGTAAACACCAGTAAAATACTATCAAGTCATAAATAAGAGGACGATGAAAAAGAAATTTTACTATTCGAAGCTAACTTCACCTTCTTTTTTTTTGCTTTTCTTAACACCAACAGAGTTTAGACTTCAAATTTATAGGATGATGGATAACAACGACTATCAGAGTTGATTTAATACTCTAATTGAAAAGAAAAAGATTATAATGATATCAACTAAAGATGGCTATGTACTAAATATACCCAAGTTGAAGACTCGGAAGTAGCAAAGTGCAAAAGTAACACACAGAAATCAAAACCACATATGCTGCTATTAAGTACTTCTTTATGAATCACAACAAATATCAGTTATAAAGAATGGAAGGATGAACCTGTTGCAACAGGGCATTTGGCTGCTGTGTTGAAAACTGCTTCTGATTTATGCCAGTTATATGAGATACATTAAGAAGGCTGCCTTGTTGTTGTGCTTGCTGCAATCTTTGCATATACTTCTCCCTTTGGTCAGCAGAAATCTCAGGTCTTACACGAAATTGACCCTGCTAATGCAAATAAGTTAAATCATATATTCCCCAAACTGAACAGGTATTTATGTGGATGCCACAGATTAAAATTAAAACTCCACTGCAGAAAAAGATAGTAATTTGGGTGCATCCAAATTAAGAGACATAGTGCTAAGGTGAAACAACAATTCACAATTGAGATTTTAGACCATGTAATAGTTTGGAATACATATCAGCATGCCCGAATCAGGTGACAACACTTCACGATTAATACTAGAATGTGCAAAAGCAGTGGAATTCGAAAAAAAATAACAGGGGGAAAATACTTACGGTTTCGCTTTGATTTTGAAAAGCAGCGGGAGATTGAGGCCTCCATTGAACCCCAGAAACAACTGGGGGAGAAAAGACTCTTCCTCCAAGAACAGTACTTTCATTTGTGCTATTAGAATCACAGCTAATTGCATCATTAGTCCTCAAAACTGATTGTGGTTGAACTTTATTACCAAGAGGTGAAACTAACTGCGGAGAAAGACTACCACTGCTGATCCTCTCATCAGTATTCAATATGTTTCTTTTGGACAAGTCATTTATTGTTGGGATTGCACTGACCGATCCATTTCCTGGGACTGGACCTATACTTATGGGAGCAGCACCTATTGCCTGGCTGGTTAAACCTCGAGTAATACCCCTGCCAAGTCCAATTTCCGCTATTGCAGGAGATGACCTACGTGGAGGAAAGTTCATGCTATCATCATCCTTCAATGAGCTCGATGAATTTGCAGGAGCTGAAGTAACAGCAGGCATGCTCTCTGAAGCACTTCGAGCAGTAGCAGAAACAGAAGGTATTGCAGCTGCTGTGGCAAGAACAGTCAGGCGTACAGGGGAACTAACGGTTTCCAATACAGGAACAGCTGCAGTACTGGTACTGATAGCAATGGGAATGACTGGCACTGAAGGTCCAAGATTTCCACCTTTTGAAGGTGGTGTTTGTGGCATTGATTCAGGATTGCCTTCTGTTAAAGCTGCTTCCTCTGTTTGATCTTGTGACGTACCTTGTGAAGTTGTTGTTACAATAGCCTAAAGAGAAGGGCGAAAAAGATGGTAACTCGACAAATTAGTACGGGAAAACCAGGGATGAAATCAGATATAAACCGGATGGGCATAATCCCGTAAACCTGTTAGCAGATGTTTCATAAATGAATGGATAACAAAAACTATGGAAAGTCAAACATTAGCTTCATAGTGAAGGGGCATACATAAATACTAGCATTTGAAAGTTCACAAAGAAGTAGATTAGCAAATAACAGTCCAATGTGTTCTGTGCTATCAATCTAAAAATAGTGTATGCTATATCCCATGTATCACAAACTAAAAAATAATTATAATTAATAGCTATTAAAAGCCAATACCTGAGTAGGTGACGTTGCTACAGAGCTCTTTGTACTCAAAACTGCAGTAGTAGAAACAGTAGCAACGCCCTGCCAAACAAGAAACAAGGATGAGAGATATACAACTACCATATTTACATATATAGGTAACTAAAAGCTGAAAAAAAAGCCTACTACTACCTCTTTCACTATCAATATGTTTGTCCATGGCTTCAGGAATCTCTGTTTAAGAATGTTTACCATTGAGGAAATATTGCAAATTTGCAATGTTTCCATTATTTGACTCTACTAAAATGCTTTGGAAGAAATTGAGTGGTATGTCATATATATGTATGGTCATTTCTCATCAAACTTTTCTTTGATTTGCTAGTGTTTCATTGATCTGTGCACATGGTGAACTATTACTCACCTTAACAAGAATTAATAATTTTGCTAGTTGTTTCTTTTACATTTTCAGAAAGATCAAACTAAAATATATAACCAGGATTAACAATCGTCAACTTATTGCTCACCTTAACAAGACTGGAAGCAGCAAGTGAAACCATGTCCTCAAGTGCTTCAACCTTTTCCATAGGTAATGTGCTATAGAGGTCCTCAACATCGCTAAAGTCATCAAAATCTTCCTACATTTGGATACAAAATTGATAATCAGAAAAAATACAAGATCTACAATATGTTTGTAGATTATCGCAATTAGCACTCAGCTATATCAAAAATGGATATTATGACAGCTAAAACGGAAGCGCACCTGGTTACGTTCAACGTAATCATCTAGGAAGTCTTTAACATCATTGACTTGCTCAGGACTCAACTCATCGTTATCCAATAGTCTCAAGATAGACTCCAATTTCTTTATGTGAGCCTTATGCCTCGTAATAGATTTCTCTAAATGTACCTGGTAATGCAAAATTACTTCCTCTATACTAGAGTTTTTTGGGAACAAGTTTGGTAAACCATAAAACATGGTCAGCTAACACAACTGATCATACCAATCGAGGAGGTCTTTGCTTTCCTTTCTTAATTGAGAGCCCCTCAACCTCTGCTTCAAAATTATCGATCTGGTTTTCCAAATCATTAACCTGTAAACACAACCCAAAAAATAATAATAATAATAATAATGCGGCAAGCATGTACAACTAAGAATGAAAATAGATACCAACAGCTGAGATCATCACAAATCGCAGTAATAAATGAGAATCAACTTATCAATGTTCAATAATCAGGTAACAGAAATTAGTTATCCAAATTTCATATTCTGAACAACCTATAATCGCAAGGATGGTAATTGTCCTGAGGCGGAAACTGCAAAACTCATTTATTTAGGAACAATTCAAGAGCAAGGCTATGTCAAACAAACAATAATGCAACATGAACATGTTGCAAGTTATCCATTTATCCTTTCCTTCAGTCATGTCTTGTGTTGAAAGAAAAACAAAAGCAGACATCACAGAAGACGCATACAGGTGCTACTTCCAAGTTATAACATACCACATTGTTAAGCCAATCTCTTGTTTCAGCTTTGGCCTTCTCTCTGGGATCCTGCACCAAATAAGAAATTAATTGTATGCACAACAGCTCAGAAAAAATCATATGAATGGATCAAGGTTCTCACTTTTGGAGGACTGTTATTATGTGCAAAATACTAAAATAAGCCAATAACCAGATAAGAAAAACAGGTAAAATTGTTTATCTGGAGCAAATATGCTAATGCCATCGAAAATAAAGTCTAGAGTTATAATTATCAACGTAGCAAGCATAGATTTCTCCAAACAACACCTTGTAATGGATTTTGTAATATTTCATGTCTACTCATTTCTGAAGTAGATTCATAGCTCCAGATACATTTGTATTTACTTTCTGGGAAAAAACTAAATAGCATTATCGTATCTCCTGTGAGGATGTCATGTAGTTGGCCCATACTTCAGAAATTGCATGGGAAGGGAGGAGGAGGATTCGAACATTTTATAAAGAATGCAGATCATAAAAAGGGAAGAATTGCACAAGACAAGAAGAGAAATAAGTTGCCAATCCAAAAGTATATTGCAGAATAATTTATAATCAGTGTCATAAATCTTATGAAAAAAATGTTATGTAAAAAATTTGAATTGTTACTACCGAAACTATTAAAACTATGTTAGCAAAAAAACAGAGCCCTGGTGCTTACAGTTTTTGGTTGTTGGCCCAACCCTTCCTTTGAGAAGGCCTTAGTTTTTGTTTCCTTCTCACAAACCTTAAACCGTTCCATCTCTCGTTCAATCTGCTTTCGGGCATCCATAAGAGCCTGCTCATAAGAGTCACTAAACTATGTCATATCACAGGTGGATTAAAGCCAGAACATATGCTATGCCCCGCACAATAAAGAAAGAATAGCAACACAAACTATGAAAGATATTGAGACATCAAAAGAACCGCTTCTGTTAATGAACAACTAGATAAAGAATACTACCATATTTCTTCAGTAAATCATTCTTATTCACCAACTCTAGAAACATCAATATTCCACTTCAGCAAGCTCTAAAAAAATAGGATTTGAGGATTCATCTAACATATATAATTTATCATGAAAATAAAAGGAAATAATAAGCAAAATGTAGGCTGGGCTTCCTGCAGAAGAGGAAGGGAGACATATCTAGTATCAAGCTACAACAAATATAAGCCAGCCCAACATGCCACAGCCCATAGTTAGGGTTCCTCCAGGCTCACGGCCGTCACCTCTCCACTCTTGCTCTCCTTCTCCCTCCTTACCAAGCAGACTCCAGAGCCACTGCTACTGCCGCCGCCACATCAGCCTTCTACTCCCCCTCTCACGATATTCCCCTTCCACGTCCAGAAGAATATGGCGCCGTCGTTCAATCCTAGCACGGGAGAGGTACAGAGAGCCGTCACGAGCTCCCTCCTCGCGCCACTTCCCCCCTCCTGTTGGGTTCTCTCTCCACATCATCCTTCTCCTCCCTTCCCATGCTGTGTTCCCTCTTGAGAGGCTATGCTGGTGGTTCCTCTCAGTGTCAGCTAGATCTGCTACTTCAGAAGTAAGACGGGCATCACACTTCACACCTTGTCCAACGTGAGTTGATGCGGGGACATGCTTCAACGCAGCAAAAACAATTGGAGTCACAAATCTGGGCAACACAGCATCAGCATACTATAAGGTCCTACAGTTTTCATACTATCTGTCCAGGTTGGCTGAGATAATTGCATTAAGTTACCAGCTCTATGACACCATTCCAGGGGACTGCTGTAGAGTACTTTGGTCCTTCCATCTTTATTTTGCTTCACACAGAGGATGGAAAAGATGCTACTATATATTACCCACTATATAATACAAGATAAAGATAAATTGCTCCAAACAGTGGTCTAAGTGAGGCAGATGCCTTAATCAAAATATTTTCAAAAAATATGGGCACGAAACATTAATCAAGTCATGGAACAAACAATTGCAATACAAAACGACACACCATTTCTTTAGCTTTTTAACGTTTAAATGATGCCCTACGAAAAACAAACCTTCATGTGAGTAAGAAGAGTTGTCTGACTGATGTTTTAATAAGCACGATAAGCTATGAACAACATTTTCATTCATTCAAGGCTGAACCAACGCGCCCTCCCACCCAAAAAAAAAAAAGGAAAATTTGGCTCCATGCCACCAGTTTATAGCTGTAATTGTTTTGTGAAAATGGCACTCAAAATTTGGGAATTGGGAATAGGCTACCGGTACCTCATTTTCCATCCGAAAATGTTACCCATCCATAAATTCCTCAAGTTTCTTCACAGGAAACTCTCTTCCATTAAATGAGTGCATAATAAATGTTTTATAAAACTAAAATAAATTTCACCATAACATTAAATGTTAAATGCATCTCACCATGTATGAACTGATAGATTATTGAGTCAAAAAACTGAATAGATTATACTTGAGGTTTATCTTTATCTGCCATTGGTATGACCTGTAATCCGGATTGTAGTGATGAGATTATTATTATCTGACTGAAAGGTCCATTATCAATTTATTTCATGTTGTTTTTAACTTAACTCTTTAATAGTTTACGTAAAAATGAGTCATGTTCTTTTATTGATCGTCCATGTTGTGTTGGTCCGACTACTAGAGCCCTTGAAAGGCTAGCTACCTTATGTACACCAGTTGGAATATACTTACTGTGTACGAAGTAAACTAACCAGGAAATGCATGATAAATAGTGAATGAGGGCACTAATGTGTTTTCATGTGAATAAATGTGAGGATTTAACTGGCTGATATTTTGGGATAGAAAGTGAGATATTGGTGACATATTCAAAATTCACAAATTTTAAGTGGTGTTTCAACAATTACAGCTTTCACTAGAGGGCATGGAGCCAAATTTCCCCCACAAAAATATGAATGGTGTTCCAGCATTCCTTATATAATTTTTCAAATTAAGGCCATAAAAAATACATCATCTAGACTACAGTAAGTTCTTTACCTCACCACTAAGGCCTCATTCTCTTCACCTTATTTAACTTACTAAATTACCTTTGACTTTATACATATTCCAAATTCACAAATTTTAAGTGCCATTTTCACAATTACACCTTTCACTAGCCCTCATAAAAAATATGCATGGTGTTCCAGTGTTCCTTATATAATTTTTCAAATAAATATCATCAAAAATACATCATCTAGACTGCTGTAACTTCATTACCTCACCACTAAGGCCTCATTCTCTTCGCCTTATTAACTTATCTTCTAAAGTCAAAAGATAAGTTAGGTCCAATTCTCTATACTTGTCTTATTTGACTTATCTGACTTATCTCCTAACTTCGAGAACTTTCCAAGGTGAACTTGAGAGCAGGGTCTCCATTGTTTGACTTGTTTTTAGAGAGTTTTTAGATACGCCTTCCAGATAGAAAAAAAGACGGATTAAAAAACTAAATTATTTACTCCCTCCGTTCCAAATTATAGGTTGTTTGACTTTTTTAACACGTACTTTGACCACTCGTCTTATTCAAAAAAATTTATAATTCTAATTTATTTTTGTTATGATTTAGTCTATCATGAAAGGTACTTTAATAATGACTTGAGTTTTTTCATATTTTCACTAATTTTTTGAAAAAGACGAGTGGTCAAAGTACGTGATAAAAAAGTCAAACGACCTATAATTTGGAACGGAGGGAGTACATTTTAAACAAAGATAAGTGGATAAGTAGATAAGTCAAATAAGCTGTACAGAACTGGGCCTTAGATAAGGCGAAGAGAATGAAACCTAACACTTTAGAACAGAGTTTATAATTTATTGGACTTCATTCTTTTCGTTTCCATTATTCTGCATTGTCGCCCTTATGTTAGCACTCACTTCAAAAAAATTTATGATGCCTGTATTTCCATATGATTGAAATCACTCTGAATATACCAGATTCCCTAGCTAGAGGTTCCAGGTATAACCCCATCAGCGTTCCAAACCATCAGAAATGATCTATCCACACTCCAAACAAAAAAGGCAAATAAAAAAAATAGCTGCATACCACAATAAATCTAGATGTACATGCTTTCCAGTGAAAAACAAAATCGCAGCAAAGTGGATCTTAGATCCCATCATCTAAATTCAAGAGTTAACTTACCCTAAAAAAACAATATTTGCTTCCACCAAATAATATAGCATTGCAAGTGGCATCTTCTGAAAACTAGTTCATGAATGGAATCGGTGACAGTTGTACGGATAGAAAACCTACTAACGACAAAATCTAGATGCTCATGAGCTCATCTTTAACTGCACGAGAATTACTGCTACAAGAGAAGTTATACGACAATACAACTACTGAAGACAAAACCAGCAAAAAAAAAAAGGGAGACATATTGGCATTAACATTAAATACCTTTTCACCCTACACCACAAACCACACAATGCATATATTACTGATTGCCGAAGCAGCTAAGAACAAAAAAGTGGAAATCATCTCCCAGTTAATAAATTTAAGGGACCATTCTGCAATCAGTGATGGAACGAAGCATCATCTATATTGTCTATTAAGACTTAAGCGAAGAGAAGATAGCATAACAGTATGATTCTCAGCAAGCAGCATCAGCGCATTGCATAATGTTCACTCTCCTTTCCTCCAGGAATGCATAGATAGATAGGCTAGTAGAAGCATATTCACCATCCTTTCCACCACGTTTGCATAATTGCATATACTGGAAGCTACGGGCTACTGCGGCGAGGAAGCTCGTGGACTCACTCACTCACCTTCTTGTCCTTGATCTCGCTGGACTGGATCCACGTCTTGATCTGGTCCCTATACCGCTGCAGCTTCTTGATCTCCTTCTTGAGGTCCGCCTCGAACTTCTCTTTCTGGTTAGCATTCTCTGTGTCGTAAACCTGGACAAACCCGGAGCGAAAAAAAATGAGAAAAAATCCCAGAAATCGCAAAAAAAAAATCTGGAGGGGAATGGGGGAAAGAGGAACCCCCGTGCCTTGTTCCAGATGCTGTCGAAGACGTCAACGCCCTCCTGGACCTTCTTGAGGACGCGGTCGATCTCGCCCTGCAGCTTCCGGCTGGCGCCCATGGCGTCCTTAACCTCCTCCTCCTCCGCGGCGGCCTCGGCGTGCGTTCGTGGTTCTGCTCGGCTTGGCTCTGCTTAGCTAGGGTTTACGATTTGGGGGCGCGAGTAAAAGGAGAGTGGAAGTCGAAGGAAGGAGACGATGACGATTTTGGATGGGAGGGGTGACCGGGTGACGTCAGCGGCCGAAATGATGGGGGGGCTGTAGGTCCATGGGCCGTATGGGCTGAAATCTTCTAATTTATGGCCTATTGTTGGTAGCCGAGCTCGGTTGTGGGACAGCCCAATTATTGTATGGGAGAAGCCCAAGATTATTATCGTGCCGCCTTCAATTTTTATTTAATGTTAAACCACGATTAAGTAAGGACAAATTAATCCAATTAATTAATTACCTAAAAGTCATACACTAGCTACTACAAATAAGGATTGCGCCCCTCAAAGGTGTATATTACCTTGGTAGTATGATTACTGCCCATGTAGTGAAAAATTCTAAAACTAACATAGATCATTAGATCAATTAGATTGGACAGCTCACATTCAATAATGTACACAGTAAAAGTTCTCTTTATTGAATCATTCTATATAACAAAGCGCTTCCAGGCTGCTTCCAGGCAAGGCCACATCGCCCGCCCTCGCCGCGCTAAGCCATGTCGCCCGAAAAAACCAAGCCCGTTCGATCATTTCACGAAATCAAAATCGGCCGTCCATACATAATTTATATATAAAACTATTTTTTTCGCCAGGCCCTCGGCAAGGCGAGCGCACTGGCCAGTTGGCTAGCCGAGCTAGCTCTCGCTCGGTAGACCAGCGTTTGATTCCCGCGGGCGACTCCCGTTGCGCGGCATTTTTCCGGCTCCCGCTACTAGCTTTAGCGCTGCTGCTTCCTCTAATTACCCACAAGTTACTGCTTCGCCACAGCTAGCTTTAATTTTTCCAGCTCCCGCTAATTAGCCAAGCAGACTAGCGTTTCGAACCTCACGGCGTGGGCTGCTGCGCATTTTTTTGCCTTTCTAATCTCGTATTTTGTAGGCCGCAAAAAAAAATACAAATTTGAAAGTTCTCAAAAATTAAACCATGGTTGCAAAAATAACATCTATAAAAAAAATTGGTATTACTCAGAATTTTTTAAAGTCCAAATTTATAAAAACGATTGCACTTTTTTTATTGAGGGCATTTTTTTCTCGATTAGCACTTTTCGGTTTTATTTATTGTAGGTCACAAAAAATCCAAAAAATTAAAGTTTTTGAACCATGTCTGCACAAAGAACATCCAAAAATTTTCGAGCCGTCTTTACACAAAGAACATCCAAGGTTAAAATTTTTCAAAAATTAAAGTTTTCATAATGCAGCCTTATAACTAAGGATTTCATTTTTGTTGCGATATAATACTTTTCTATGGTTTAGGATTTCGAATGAAATAAAAAAAGAATGAAGGGTTTCGTATATAAACCCTAAACCATATAATACTTTTCAATGACGAGATAAAAAAAACCTAAACCATTCATTCTAGCTTTTATACTTAGCTTAGAAAATCCTATAGAATCAGATCATTGTAGAGTTGAACCATAATTTTATGCTACGATTTCATGCAAAGATTTAAATATTACACAAGAAACATAATAAATAATTGGTAAATAATGGGGATGAAGGATAAAGGAGGCTTTGAGAAAATATATTTAGAGTTTAACGCCAGCGGTCCATGGAATAAAAAATAAAAAACAAGGCTTAAAAATGGAGCCATAACCATAGTTGCATGGTAAGGTCCATCGAAATATCTAGGCATTAGAAATAAATAGGTTTCACAGAATTGATTGCATCATTCTATCAGCTGAAATTTTGCTCAAAAATCTTTAAATTTTTAGCCTCAGCACTTTAATGGGCTATTTATTTGAATCTGATCGAAATAAAACATTAGTTATTTCTTTAGACCAATTCTTTATCGCTGAGACCAATCGGTCGGCGTGCCGCCGGCGCGCTTACATCGCTAGTGGTAGTAAAAGTTACACAGAACCATAACATATCAAAAATGGATGGTTCTCCACCAAAACCTAAGAAAACATATCTAACACCCTACCATCACAACATTGTAATTAGCATTGCGATTTGTCAGCGAATAACCCTAAAAAGGATTGATGGATTGAGGAGAATGTTAAAGCGAGGTTTGATCCTACTAACCTCCATTCTGGAAAGGCCATCAAATTTCTTCGCCGTTCTCCATTGGTTGGTCCACTTCAGTAGACAGTCATTTTTGGCTATGGTGTTCCATACTATTCTTACAATTGTCTTATGCTAGCTTTATTGTACATGCAAGTCTTACAATTAATTGCTTCATGTCGCACATCAGATGGTAAATTCCAAAATGCTAACCTCTTTCCCCACCTGTGCTCTAATCTACTATTTCTAACACAAACAATGTGTTTTGTACAATATAATATAATAAATTAGAGCAATATAGCACTAGAATAATCCTTTCCAAGTTTGTCGACAAGCCACCGATTGCCTCGCCTAGCCTTATCACCCAACACCAGGGGCGAAATTATCATGGGAGATGGGTTTTAGAAGAAACCCCCCACAATTTAGGGGAAAACAAACAGCTACTCATGCCATTGGTTTAGGGCGAAACAAATGAAGTGACGAAAAGAAAGATTCCGGCATGATTACTCGCGGCAAAGAAAAGATTGCGCTGGAAGGAGAAAATCCTTAGATCTTTGAACAACAATCCAAACATACCGTGGCTTCCTACCGTGAAAAAAGAGAAATTGATCAAAAATCTGAATTAATCTCCACTCCACACCAAGCGAGTAAGAGCAACTCCAACAGCTCCTCTATATTTCCCCTCTAAAACACTATTAGCGTTCCCTCTATCCTTTTCTCTAAAATTCCTTCATAAATTACACTACTCTCTAAAAGATTCCTTCCCTCCAGCAACCCCTCTATATCCGCTACAGTATTACCCAGGAGCTCCTGGAGTTGCTCTAAGCAAGCAGAGTAGTGTGATTGTTGTGAGTACACTACTCAAAACATTGAAAGGAGACGACGACTTGCACCGTAGAAGGACAAAGATGCTGATTGGCTGGAGGGGATGCACGCGACGTACCACCACATCACCCCTACGGGCTCTTGTAGCAGTAGAGATTTATGCAATGTTTATTGTAGAACCATGAAGTCTTGAACAATAAAGAAAAAAATTATCGATTTGAAATCCATGTGCACTTATGCGAGTTTCTCAGGTTGGTGCTAATTATAGGTGTAGCAACAGCTAGCGGCGGTGCTGATCTTTCGATTATGTTTGTTGAAACAAACGAGAGTGTGACTTATGCAATTATGTATAAACTTCTTAAATTGATATCAGTGTTACAACATCTAGTATTATGAGTGTGACATTTTTTCGTTTGAACATGTATATTTTTTTACTTTGAACACTCACTCGATGGACCCTGGATCCGATCCACTGGACTCGCCGCGCCACCCTTCGTTCTATTTCTCCCTCCCGGTGTGGAATATATGTGATACCCATTCTCATTGCGCATGTAAACTACCATATCTAACTCTGATCCGTTGAGAGATGGAAAGGATATCGATTCCGCTGGGTTTTTCTCTGATCAAGGCGCAGCAGTACGTTATATATTCTACGCCCATATTATCACGTACGATTTCCCATCGATCGAGATATTCCAGGCAGCAGGTTACAGCATTGGCTTGGACCTGCAAAATGGATTAAAAAGCGATTAAAAACCACTGATGATGACCGAGACCGACAAATATTTGAAGCACATGGCGTGCGTAACCTTCATGTTTCTGGGTAGTACTGAAATGCTTAATGACCCGTTGAGAAAGAGCTAGACGACGCGTCCTTATATCTGTCATGTACGTGTATATGCCCACCGTGCAACTTGTACGGCCTTAGATATAAAATCACGATGTCCAAGGGGGAAAAGAAAACTCAATACAATACCTCTTTGATCCGTGGTTCGTTTCAATTCGATTTAATTGAGTCAAAAATTTAAACCTTAAAAATGATATAAAAGAACTAAAACATATTTTCAACATCTTTGAGTAATCGGAAACGCTTACCGTCGGCCGTCCGGCGCCTGCGGACGCGCACGGCCCGGCCCGCGTGAGGAGAGATGGACGCACTGTGCACATGCAAGTGGGGCCCATGGGCATTTTATTTTTTCGGTGTCCATATTTTTCGACTGGGTGCTCCAATCCACAAACCGTTTGCGCCAACGTGTTCCTCGTATTTTTACGAACAAAATAAGATATATTTTGCCATATAACTCTTCAAACTTATCTGGTGAAACTTGCGGTTCGCCTACTGAAACTTGAGTTTCGCCTAGTAAAACTTGGATTTCATACTCGTAAAACTTTGCCGAACTGTCAAGTTTCATCAGGTTTCATCCAAGTTTTTTCAAATTTCTTCAAGTTTCATCAGGTCAATTCAAGTTTCATCAAATTTCAACAGGTTTCATCCAAGTTTCATCAGGTTACATCGAAGTTTCAGCAGGTTTCAACAGAACACGACCAAGTTTCATCAGAACACGGCCAAGTTTCACCAGTATAGATGTAAGTTTCATAAGTGCCTTCTCCTAGTTCACATCAAAAATCGAAAAAGTGAAAAAAAAATCAAAAAATTCAAAAAGTATTTAAAATGGGTTGCTCTCGATTTTATAAGAATTATGAAATTTATTCCACGAATTTTGAACACTGTTTGAATTTTGTACAAAAATCAGAAGTTAAATTGGAAATTTGATCTAATGCATTACCAGTTATCTAGTCGCTGCACTGTTTATCTAGTCGCTGGGAGCTGAGACGTGGGCGCACGGCATCGCTAGGATTGGCTTGGTAGCGGTGATCCGACGGCGCAGGCCGGTCCGGACGGAGCGCCAGGCGTCGGACTGGCGCTGCCCTTGAGTAATACCCTACAAAGTCCCGAAGAATTATTATAAAATTAATATTACACTGAGTAGTCTATAAAAAATATAAATTTTAGCTTAAGAACATCCCAATAATCCCTTTACGTCACCATGTAAAACACTACTCATAGATACACAAATAGTGTTCTATAGGATAATTAGAAAGGCCGTGGGATGCTCTAACCGAATAAAATCAGACCAAACCACGAAATAAAAATGTTTTGATACGTACGGACACAACGACATGGGCTTAATTAGCTAGCTACAGGCTGCACATATAGAGTAGCAGTTTACTTACAGACAACCAGCTAACGATCTGCAGGCGACCAAGATAAGTTTGCTGCACGCGATGGTCAGATCCAGATCGCAGAGATCGAAGCGGAATAATCACGAGGCAGGCATGCAGGACAGCAGGAGCAGCTGCATCTCTATCGCACATGATCCATGAACTGAGTCACCCAGCTCCCAATTGTCCCAGACGTACAACTGTACAAGTACGTACGTACGTAGGGACCAAATGAACAGGATGTATTTTTTTTTTATGGAACAGCACGTAGTTATTGGCTCTGTCCACGAGCAATGCAGTACTAGGTTCTTCGGATTTCATCGTACATCATGCATATATTCAAGTTGAATGATTTTCTGATCGTTGCTACTGTGTTTATTTATGAACCAAGCCTATATACATACCTAGGGAAAATTCGCTACATACCTAAAGTTGAGGCGTAATACACAAAATACCATTCATTAGATGGTAATGTACCATATGCCCCACAGTTGAGAAGCAAATTGAGAGTGTTGAAAAAATATGGAAAATGTTTGGTTTTTTTAGAGAAGCTTGATGACTAAATTTGTTGTCTATTCAAAGAATTTTTTGCTGACTATGTGACCGGTTGTGCGTAGGAAGTTCACTAGGAACAATATTAGACAAAAGCATTTTTTTTTCTCTCGCATTCTCTACCAACTTGGATAGATCTTGCAAATTAGCTTTTTCACGATACCAAATATCATCTAAAAAAATGATCATCCATCATCTAAGGGATTTATCAGCCATGCACGAAACAATAAATTAATGCATACATCATCAAACATCGATCATCTATATGTGTTGGTGTGAGCGATCTTACGGTAGAGATAATAAGTTTGAAACTGAGTTGTAACCATTATTTGATGTTGCCGCCTTGAGGTTCGTTGTCTGCAAAGAGTCCACTTCATGGGCACGACGAAAGATCTAAGTGAAGGTGTTTGGGTAGAGGTCATGACACTGCAAAGAATCGGACCCCTCATTGAGCTTATTTTGTTGATTATGGAGAATTGGACCCTCTCCTTCACAGAGACTTTGTGTTCGGAATAGCAATCGAACAATCTGACGGAGATAATTTTTTATCCTAGTCCAACACGAAAGATGTAGGAGCACTACGTCCAACCTTCTTGACTATGTTGACGACAAAGACAAAGAAGATCACGATTCGGGCTCTAGGGGAGGCGTCGGGATCGAGATTGAGCTATGAAGCTAACATAGGCGAGACGATAATCTCGTTGAGTGTTTAGATGTGTATCTGAGATATATTATTTCTTTTCTTGTCTTGTACTTTATATGAACTTTTTCCATTATTTTAATTATGAATTTTACTTTTTGTTGACATGGGATTTTTCTATTTCCTTTTTATTTAGAATTATGTTTTTTATTTTTAGTTGATATACAGACCTTTTCTATAATTTTTATTATGAGTTATTCCAATCTTTTATTATTTTCATATAGTAGATATAGAGTTCTTTTCTTGTCTCATAGTTCGTGTGGAGTCTTTCTATTTTTTTCTTTATGAATTTTACGTATTTTTAATTTTAAAACTATATCCTACCATCAAACTAATTAATGTTATAGTGATCACGTAGCAACAAATTAAATAATTCAACCTTGTTAAGGATAGGACTGTTGTAATAATTAATTAAAGCATTGACATAGATCGGTTTTATGAAAAAAACATATTAAATAAAGATAAAGAAATATTAATTCATATACAGATATGTAGTCATGTCTCATTGGCCATGGTAAACTCCATTAGAGTCCATCTATAATCGCTCGCGCCATAGATATATAGTCATACTGTCTACGATATGTTCTAATAGAGTCTATCTACAATCTTGGTACAAATGTATATGCCTGTTAGATCAATTCCCTAACCAAATGAAAACACATGATTTTCAAGATCTTTGGAAAATAAATTGACGGAAGTAGCATAGGAGAGCTATGGTTTAGGTTATTACAGGGTTTTGCGTATGAAAGATCAGTAACTATAGTTCACGTACAATTTCCCATCGACCGAGATATCCCAGGCAGCAAGTTACAAAAATAGACAGATAGATCAATAACTGCCATATACATATGGTTCGCGTCGTATTTCACTCATCACTTTACGGCCGAGATCCTGCGTGCGCGGCTCGATCTCGATCCGGCCCGGTAGCTAGGTACGTACATACGTGCATGTTTGGACAGATGTCCATTGAACTGATGTCAGGCATCAGTCTTCGAGTACTATCTCAGTTTAAAAAGCGGGACTGAAGTCTGCTAAAAAACTGGGATTGAAACCCGCTCCAAACCGAGACCGAAGGTCCCTTCTCTAGTAGTATGCACCCCCGCGCGGGCATGGTATCGAGCAGCCGATCAGCAGCGACACGTAGTACGTGTACGTACGTTGCCGGCTTGCCGCTTGCGCAGGTTGCAGGTTGCAACGGGCGATCGACCGACCGAGGCGTCCGTACGTTTTGGAGTGCAGCACTACAGCAGCATGCAGTGGCCGTGTTCGTGCCGTCGCGCGCGCCGCCTGCGCCTGTAGGAGCCTTTAGGGAGCAGGAGACGTTGCGGATGCATGGCATGGCGGCGGCTAGCTCTGCCAGATGCCACCGACCAAGCAGTGAATCTGCCGGCCGGAAGGCGGAGGCGACGAGCGCGGCCATGAATAATGAATTGATCGGTGGCTCACTCGAGACGCGTCCCGTCTGCAGCTCGACAAGTTTGCCATCATGTCACTATATGCATGGGCCCTGTAGTGTTGTGTGGAATCACATATCACAACTGTAAATTGCACTGCTGCAGAGCCGGATCTAGCTAGCACTGGTCTGGTGGGGCTCTACCTTTGACTCACCTATTGATTTTAGTATAAAATAGAAGAGAAGAAGGGGCTAAACTTTAGACTTGACCCTTGAATGAAACTTTAGCCCCTACTATTTTTTTTGGCTGCGTCCGCCCCTGCACTGCTGCAATGGATCGATCGATGCACCTCATATTCGCAGTAGCTCGTTGGACTACAATGCCCCGTCAGAGTTAAGACGTACTATTCGTGATTTGTATTTTTGTTGAATTTTCCAGGTGGCTTGGAAAGTCCATCTATTGTCTAAGAATTTTTTTTAGATATGGGACACACCATTGAGATAAAAATAACAAACGGCAAAAGTCAAAGTGTTAAATTTTTCAATTTAAAGATAAGAAGATAAATCAAAATGAAATGAATGTCCCTTAGTTACGTAATTTTAAAGAATTTTATAGATAGATTATGTTTTTAAAACAAGATAAAAACCTCCAAAAGACCAACTTTTCAAATAAATTGGGTGAATTTTAGGCCTAATTAACTACGCAAACTACTTGGAACATGCTAGTACCTGGCCTTGTTTTAAAAACCAGAATCAACGTTTTCAGTGGCATGCTTCCCTTAAAGGTTGTCCACATAATCAAATTAGAGATAACCAAAAGAACAAGTCGGATTTCTACAAACTATCGAACCGGACATTTGACTGAACCGGATGGGTCGGGGAGGGCAGCGACACCGCATCGGGGAGGGGGGGAGGCAAGGGATGGGGGAAGCCAACAACATCACTGTAGGCAGCTCAACGATACGGGAGACTCAGGGTAGGAGAGCTCAATGGCATTATGGTAGAGGTGGGGTGGTACGGAGGCGCTAGCACTGAAGGATCCTCACAAAGTTGGTGTCGAGGTAGGAGGATCTCCGTAGATAAAATGAGCAAAGTGGAAGGGTGGTCTAGAGGAAGGGGAAGAAGAAGGATTGAGGAGTGTGGCAACGACGACTATGGTTTGTGGATGTGACAATATGATTGGCTACAACTGCAACATAGAGTTAGGGTTCGATATTACAGTCTACGACTGCTTTAGTCAGGTGACAAAAAGCCATTGACTTGCTAGAACAGGAGTCAAGGATCGGATGGAGTTAAAGCCCTTCTTTATTCAGCTTAAAAGCCAAACAGTTTCGAATTCACCATTTTTATATAAATCATATGTAATATTTTGCAGTCATTTTCTTAGACTATGTGGGGGATTTTCTCAAACGTCGTAAAATTATCTTAAACTTTTTGAAGCCTCTTTTCATTTTTCTCAACCTTTTCAACTAAAAGCTAGCCGGATTGAAAAGCACAAAAAAAACCTAAATACGATCTATTGACCTGTGAGATGCTGAGGCCTGAGATGTTGCCATGCTGCGCTGCGCATGAAGCGAGTGAACCAGTGGCCAAATGAGTAAACTGTGAACCGAAGATTTTACCCATTCGATCACCGGTCCGATTTTGAAAACCGTGGTAATTCGGTCTCGTCGCTCCCATGGTGTCCACTGCATGTCAGCTAGAATTTCACACCGAAGCGAGGTACGGAGAAATCTTGAGTCGCAACGATAACCAACCGATGAACTTCATAGTTCATATCCTAGAGTGTTGAAGACGTCGAAACAAAAGGCAAATAAAAGAGAGAGAGCCCCTTTGATTTGCGGTTTAATAAAAATAAATTTTAACCTAACCAAACCAAACCGTATAAAACCACGAACCAAAATAGGAAAAATACCCGAAATAATCAACAGTAAAATAGAAAATTAATAGAATAATCCACTGTAAAAGGAAATTACGAAAATATCCTCGGGTCCCGCCACCGGTGGCGGCATATATCGGCACGGCGGCAATGAGCTGCCACACCCGGACGGCCGCAGCCGAGCTGGTGGCGGCCTTCTCTTCTGTCGCCGGGTGGCGGCGACTTCTTCTTGCGCCGCCGGGTGGCGGCGGCTTCATTACCGCCGACCGCCCCTAATTCCCGCGTCCCGTTATCGCATGCGGGGAAAAAAAGTGTCGTGCCGACAAAATAGTGCGCGAAAAAATAATAAAATAATATCCACCGACAAAACAGTGTCAAAAAAAATAATAAAAAAATCTGCACCGACAAAATAGTGATGACTTTTTAATTAAGCAAACAGTAATTGCATGATTTACGCTAATTAATACCGATTAGAGGTCACAGTGATCAAAAAATTTACTCTATATATATCGCGTTCTGCCGTTCGTTCGTCTTCACACACGCAGCACTCTCGCTTTCAGTTCATTTCACACACGCGCAGGCTTCACACGCAGAGCCGCCTTCACACACTCACTCTCTCGCTTTCAGTTCTTTTTAGTTCGTTCAGTTCAGGTATATTATTCGCTGATACCTCAGTTGGGGATTCACGAGTTATTACTAATATTATATTTTAATATAAATATATGATAAATATATACTAAATTATTATAGTTGTCCAAAAATATGTAGTAGGTGGCGTGTAATTTTATTGATAATTGATTAGTAAAATGGCATGTGTAAAATAATTTACGTTGGGAGGTAGGTTTCGTTCGAAGAAAGCCTCCCACAATTTTTCCAGTGCAGTGAGCTCGTAAGATGACAATTTGCTCATGAACCACGATCACACACGCACACGCTTCTCGCTGCACCTTCCGCTCAATTTGCTCCCGTTGACTGACCGAGACGAAGACCAGCGACTGGACCTTCTCCCATGCCACGTTGCATGTACGTGGCGATATTTATATACACATGTGACCGATAGCATATGGCATATATACATTATAATATATGTATAATATAGATATATTTATATACACATGTGACCGGATAGCTTCTCCTATAATTTTAATATATATGATAAATATATGGGCTAAGTAAAATTTGATACATGTATAAGCATGTGAATATACATTTTAAAACTCAAAATTGTATGTAATTTTACAAAATTGCAAATTTAAAATTTTAGCAAGTGTTAATAGTCGTTTGTACGGCAAACTAAATTTTGTAGAGTTAGAAGCTATGAGATAAATAAAACATTAAATACACGTAAAGTGAATCTTGTCATGTGAATAGGCGTGTCGTGCATAGACTTGTTAACGGCATGTGGTAAGTGCGAAGTAGTAGTAAATGCAACATCACTAATCGCCATAATGGTCAATGCAATGTTAATAATTGTATGGAGAATAATTTCATGGCCAAACCGCCAATGCACATAATAACATAAGTCCATCAATTACATTATTACACTTAGCGCCGACGACCCCTTGTCGTGTATGCACTTGGGTGTAATGGTCGTGGATGCGTCAGACGTCCGTCCGACTGAGAAGGTCCAAACCGAATTTGATCATCGGTTTGGTCCGCGGTTGGGATATACCTGTGTGTGAACTTATGGCGTCGCAGACCCACCAAAATATGGAAAACCCCCATCATGCTTTGTTCATAAGGGTGGCTTGGCCGTGCACAACCTGTGGAGGGACCGCATAGGGGTTTGCTCCCGTGTTGCAAATTTGAAGGACCCCATGGGGAGTTTGCCGATTAGACCCCCAGTGTGTCGGATCGGTATAGGAATGTTGCATCCGCCCAAGATATCTTGAAAGCTAAAGTTGGATGCAAATGCACTATCCAAATTGATCCTCCATGTTTGCCCAATTTGCATCAAATTGGGTATCTTGTGTCTTCGCGATAGTCATCGTGGGTTTCAAGACGGCGCTACGTTAATATCAATCCTCCTCGTGACTGGCCCACCGGAGTTGAAGAATGGTGGTATTTGTGTTGGAAGGGTGTCGATGTAGAGGCTCGGGGAGGTTGAGATTGTCGGCGTGGAACTGAACCCGTGGTGTACGCTTTGTCCATGGATCTGTGATCTCGCAGAGCAGCGAATCTTGGAGGAGGTGGTGACTTCGGTTATGCGGTGCATGATTCTTCTCGGATCGGGTATCCTTTCGCGATCTGTCGCGCGATCTATGCCCGCCGACCCCTAATCGCTCCCGTGGCCGAGATCCCGCCCTTCTAATGAGGGCCCTCAATGAATTTGAAGAAGATTGGCGGTCATTGTGTTTGCGATACAAGCTCCGTTGCATGGCCATGCAACGAATCGACCTCTCGTGTGCGCATCAACCATGTCATATGGTATTGAAGGAGGTATGAAGTACGCAATATAGATGAAACTATCGGAGGCGCACGTCGTGCGAACATGGACTCGTTGGGCATAACCCTCACGGTTGTCGAGCGGTCTTCTTCGCCGCTGGGTATCGCAGTCGACATCGGTCCTTGGGCGGTACCATTCCATGTACCCCCAAATATCGATCTGTGCGCGGCTCCATCAGGTACCACACTTCGTCGATGATAACTCGGTCCACCGCTTCGATGTGGGCGTGTGGGCGTGGGCCCAATCACGATTGCGCCCGGTTGAACTAAGCTGAAAAAACACTTGTACGCTATATTATAAGTGGTACAAATATATTCAAATATTGAACTTATGATGCATACCCATGGGAGTTGCGGATCTTGAAGCGGTGGAAGTGGAAATGTTTGCGGTAGCCAAATTGCCGTTGAACGCAGCGTTCGGCGAGTATCCTTCGACGGCATTCATGCGGACTAGATAATGGTCGTCATCCAATAGTCTACACTCTCGACACGTGCTAGCCAGCAAGCCCCGTGGCAATATCATAGGTTGCCGGATGGCGAATGGTTCCCACGTAACTTGGTCATGTACCGGAAGGTCTAGGTCGACACAAGCCGCGTGTAAGACGCCTACATCTACTAATTCTCTCACCATCGCAACCGCATGCAACCATCTATATCCCATTGTTGGTCTACATGCCGGGGTCAAATCGGCGTCTACATGAACAGGATAGTATCGTCTTGGCGTGTTTGGGCGATTTAGTGGAAATAACTCCACGACCATAATTGGATGAGGAGAGACAACCCCAAACATCGCATTCGGGTGACCGATGGCATGCGACACATAACTCCCGGTATGTATCGTATCTGGCGAGACCCCAAACTGCATCTGGCTCGTAGTCCTCATTAAATAAAGCTTCGTTGCATAGCTCTCGAGCTACGAAGACTAGGTGAGGGTATCTGATCACCGTTGCCATTTGTGAACATGACGCCGGCGAGGAGGTAGTACAGATACACCTCATAATGCCGCAGACGATCGCCTCTTCAGATTGGATCGGACACGGACCACCTCGTCAAGGTGCTCGAGCCATGAGATCGAAACATCCTGGTCGCTTCCATTATATTCAACTTCAAACCTGCGCAGATTTAGAATAATATTTTATAGGGTAAATTTATGTACTAATTACAAATTTGCAAGTGAAAAAGTAGACACTCACCTTTCTTGACATAATTTTTCCATGTTTGCTGCTTGGTTTGTTGACAACGAAGACCCGCCCGAGATGGGCAACCACATGAGCATGGCCACATCCTTCAATGTAATTGTCATCTCACCGACCGGTAAGTGGAACGTGTGCGTCTCGGGGCCCATGATCGACCAAAGGCGATGATAAGGCCCGGTCTAGTCTTGGTAGCGGTGTCGACGGTCATTTCCTTGTGGGACCCCATTAACAGTGAGTGCCCACGGCAATAGTCCCAAGACGGGCAAGGAACATCAAAAGCGGGCATCCAATTGTTTGATTTGTCGTGATGCCCTCAATCGTAATGTTTGCATCTACAAATAACAATATCATAATGTTAGCTAACCATGTTAATATGAGATAATTTTTATGAAACATGCAAACTGTTCATTGCCCCTGCACCCATTTCTGCGACCTATGGCCGGAGTCATCCCGTCTTGAGAAGAACTGTGGAACCTCCATTGTCTATACTGCAAGAAAATATTATAGTTATTACATACGACAAATAGTAAAACATCATGTGACAAAGGATTTAATACAAGTCTTTTATTAAAACTTACAAGTGACGATAGCGAATAATATTATGCGACGGTGAAACAAGAAGTGAGGATATAACGAATACAACTCTTTTATTAAAATATGATGGTGATACAAGAATTGCGAATGATATTGTAGGACTCATCCTCGATTTGGACAGCGCCGACGGTCATGTCTGGTTGTTTACATAGCCGACAATGACGCAAACCATCTCCTCCATCGGCAAAGATCCATGTCACCTTCGAAACGCAGCGTCGCGGTCTACCTTGTGCAACACGCCAGTAGTGGGGAATGGATGGAAGGTAGGCCCTTCGAGTTTTATATCCCCCTCGATTAATTGGCTGCATCTTGGGTGCCCATGTTTGCCTAATTGCATTCATCGAATAGTGCGGAGAGCGTATTGGGTGCCATCGTTGCCGGCAAGATCTCGACATGCCGCCATGACGTGCGAGCATGGGATGTGTTCGGCGGGGTTTATTGCAAGTGCATACAGACCTCATCTTGCCAAGTTGGCACTTTTGTTGATTATCTCTGCGCTAAATCTCGTCATGTACTTTCTCTTGCGATCCACATTGAATATGTTATTCATACGGTCATATATTGACGTCGCGGTGGGCGAGATTTCGTCGACGCCTCAGTAGGATGGCTTCGACGCGAGAAGAAAGTGCTTGTGATTTGCATGGCCGCCATTTCTCGGTCGCGGAAATAATCTCTTGTCCTAAAAAAGATCATCTCAATGATAGTGCATATTGGCAGGCCGCGCACTCCTCGTAGCACATTATTATACGACTCAGCTATGTTCGTCGTCATCACCGTGTATCTGCAATCTGAGACTTCTTAAATTCTGATCGAGCGGAATGGAAACTAACATTGTAAATAAATCTACCACTTCAAGGCGCCATCGATTGTCATGTCGAGAGCCCATTTCTTCGCCGGTTTTTGCGCTATCCACTGAGCAAAAGTAATTTTACGGCGAGAGCTGACTTGCTCGCCCCCTAGTATTTGAACCCCTGATGTGCTTTGCTCTTCTGCGACCATTTTCCTGGTACGTTCGTTAATATCATTGAAAAGCGCATTGAATTTGCGCTGTTGGTTTTGCATGCACATTGTCTTGAATTTCTTCACTAGGGGCTTATTCTTGAATGCAGTGTATAGGTTCGCCCCCAGGTGACGCATGCACCATCGAGAACGAACGTCTGGCCACATTGGGGCATCACCGGTGGACAATACAGTTACACCATGTAGGATTCCCTGGTGGCGGTCAGAAATGACGACACTCGGGACGATCCGTGACAACGTGAATCTTCGAAGAGTTAGAAACCACAACCACCGTCATTGTTCTCGCTCTCCACAAAAGCAAATGCTAGAGGCAATATCTGGTTGTTCCGTCAACTCAAGTGCCGTCGAGAGAGCACCATAGTACCTACTGGTGAGAATGTCCCATCGACACAAATGACAGACGACAATGCGGAAGGCCTCTATGCACCGCCAAAAGACCAAAACAGCGCATCGGTAGAAGTGGTTGGGTGCGACACTTCCATCGGGAGATATCTGACCTCATGGGCGAAACATAGCATGTCCCAGGATTGGTCTCCTGTATCTTGCGGAGGAGACGGGGAGCCCAGTTGTATGACTCCTTATAATCCCCGAACAACAATTTCAGTGCCTTTTGCTTGGCTCGCCATGCTTGGTGATATGTAATCGACATGCCGTGCGGTTACGCACCTCGGCCATTATGGAGTGTGATTTCATTGAGATATCGGCTTGAATAGCGATTAGCAACATCTGCGCTATGAACTTCGAGTCCACATTATCGCTAATATTGCGTACCAACTCCTCCGCATTACGTGTGCGGCTCGTACCTCTTGATTATGAAGTGGTGCTCATATTTTGGGCGATGGGCGAACATGGAATGAGCACTCCGGCTTCTTCACGACTTCACTCGTACACGGCCGGTCCGGACCGTGCCACGGAGTGCTTTCGCGCCGTGTTGTGACACCAAAGTTCTTGATGAAGTGTATGACCTCATCCTTCGTGCTAAACTCTTGACCCATTGTTATGTCATTATGCATATACCCCCATCTGGAAATATTCGAGTGATCCCCGATCACCCAATTCGAAGCATCCAGAGCGCGATAATACGCTATGGCGGGCATCGGGTCGTCCTCTTCTTCGACATCGTCTTCACCCCCTTCATTGAAATCATCCCCTAACGCATGTGCATCTATCTCTCCTTCCTCCATTGAGATATCCGGATCCGTGCCCATGCCGAATGGCTCGACACCGGGCGATGTCATACTACCAATTGGGTCCTCCGCATACCCTTCCGGCACTTCCTCATGTGCACTCTCTTCTACGGTGTTGCTAGGCCCCGCCTCCGATTGTCTTGCCTCAGCAAAGACGTACACACCTAAGTGGTACCCTCTTCTCGCCTTATTAACATAGTGCGTCCAAGTGACTTATTTCTCGGTGGCCACGGTTTGTATCGTACATTGAACTATTTGGAACTTGACATGGCCTAACACCGTAGAACAAGTTTGTATTCATGACGGTTTATACGGAGATTTCGAGCTATAACCCTCGCCAAAGATTGGCGACTCTATTGGCAATGTTATTGTGGTCTCGCAAATGGTCGCATGTGTGCATGCTTACAAAATTCCTTGCATTGGCACGGGTGCATCTCCGTAAAAATAGTCGATCTTTGTCTCCATTTACGCCTCGTAACATGCACGTGTTCATTCATATTAATATTAAATATAAGTTTGTTTTATATTTAACTATTATTTCAAACATTACATAAAATGTTAGCTTACGTGTTTAATACATAATACGTGTAAATAAAATTTGAACATACAATACAAAGAACTCCACTAATACTCCAAAGACCCTAATTATTAAGTAAAATGTCACTAAAATACATACAATTGTATTACTATTTGCATGCAAAATATAGATTCATTTCCCTATTATGTTTAATTAAGCTAACAAGAAAATTACTACATGAAAAAATATAGTCACTCTTTTTAAGTACGCACACTAGCGTTAATTTGTCGCTAATTATATATAATTTTGCTACCAGACGTGCAATTAAAATTTAAACATTCATATATTACATGTATAAAAATTCACTAATTTACATTATATTTGTACATCATTTTCTCTCCTTACGTAACTAATTAATCACTAATCATATTTTAAATTAACCTAACACAACAAGTTTATGTTAACTATAAAATGCGTGCACGAGGGTTATAAGATCGATCGGTTCAAAGTTCTGAAAAAATTAAAACAAGCGTGTAAATTACACGAATATACGAAATTAAGTGGTCATATTAAACTATCATCGTATGTACTTGTTACCTTCAGAATCGGTGCATCTTGCTTTTGCTCTGAGGATTGGTGCGTGCTATACGGTGCTTGCGGTGCAAAATTAATAACAAAATAAAAGCAAGACCTAAGTCTTTGGTGCTTAGTTTAATTAATTAATTACGTGATGGTGATTAGTTTAATTACCATTAACAACATACTATGCCAACATCGGTATAGTCGATAGCCTCACATATCAATATATACATACAATATTAAGTACTAATATGGCAAGATTAGCATACAACACCGCAAATAATATTAGCATAGAATATTATTATGTCAAAATTAACTCTTGCATATACGCATCATAATAACACTAATTTAGCAAGTACATCAAATTTAAATTCCAAAATATTCCTCTCGCCGAAAGCATAAAATATTAGCGAAGTCACACTCGATGAATCTCAACCGAGGTATCGTGAATAATATACCGAATCGAACGAATCGAAAAGAACTGAAAGCAAGAGAGTGAGTGTGTGAAGGCTGCTCTGCGTGAAGCTCAAGTGTGTGTGAACCGAAAGCGAGAGAGTGCGTGTGTGAAGGCGCTCTGCGTGTGGCCGTGGCGTATGTGAAATGAATCGAAAGCGAGAGTCTTTGCGTGTGTGAAGACGAACGAACGGCGAACGCGATATATATAGAGTAAATTTTTGATCATCGTGACCTCTAATCAAGATTAATTAGCGTAAATCATGCAATTACCGCTTGCTTAATTAAAAAGTCATCACTATTTTGTCGGTGCGAATTATTTTATTATTTTTTGACACTGCTTTTGTCGGTGGATCTTATTTTATTATTTTTTCGCGACTTTTTTTTGTGACGGCGCTTTTTAATATTTTTCCCGCGTGCGATAACGGACGCTGAAATTAGGGGTTTGGTCGGGAGCCGCCGCCATCGGGCGGCATGACTGAAGCCGCCGCCACCGGGCGCGGCGCAGAGACCCGCCGGTGGCGGGACCCAGTGCTAATTTTGTAATTTTTGTTTTCTGTGGATTATTTTATTAATTGTGTATTTACTGTTGATTATTTGGGGTATTTTTCCACCAAAATACGGAGGACCAGAGAAGCGCCGTCAATATATTTCCGGCGCCGTCGCGGTGTTGCTGTCGCGTCGATGCCGTTGCCATCAAGACCGTCTAGGTCCCCGACCCCTGCTCAAAGTCACACCGCTACCGGACAGCGATCCGTGCCCGCAGGGCTCCCGCCCATGTGGCACCCACCGCCGTCCTACGTGGCGTGGGCCCCACCCCTCACACCCGTTGCCCTCCTTTTTTAAACCTCCCCGCCGCTCTCCAGCCAGTGACAGACTGACAGTCTCTCTCCACTCTCCACTCCTCCAGCCTCCCCTCTCCAACGGTCGCATTCTCTCCCACTCTTCCAGACACCGCGCGCAACACCCGCAGAAGCTTCCGAGATCCGGCCGCCCTTTCCTTTTCCGGCGGTGGGGATAGCCGCCATGGTGGTGGAGGGCTCGAGGCGGAGGGTGGTGGTGGAGGTTTGCCACGCGCGGAACCTCATGCCCAAGGACGGGCAGGGGACGGCGAGCGCGTACGCCGTCGTCGACTTCGACGGCCAGCGCCGCCGCACGGCCACCAGGCCGCGGGACCTCAACCCGCAGTGGGGGGAGCGCCTCGAGTTCCTCGTCCACGACCCAGACGCCATGGTCGGCGAGACGCTCGAGCTCAACCTCTACAACGACAAGAAGGCCATCGCCGCGGCCGGGGGCGGCGGCGGCCGCCGCGGGGGTACGTTCCTCGGGAAGGTCAAGGTGGCCGGCGGGTCGTTTGCCAAAGCCGGGGACGAGGCGCTCGTCTACTACCCGCTAGAGAAGCGGAGCGTCTTCTCGCAGATCAAGGGGGAGATCGGGCTGAAGATTTGGTTCATCGACGAGCCGCCTCCTGCCCCGGCAGAAGAACAGAAGGCCGATGCTGCGTCGGAGAAGAAGGAGGCGACAGAGGGCAAAGAGAAGGACAAGACGCCGGCTGCCGCAGCGGCGCCTGAGGAGAAGAAGCCGGAGGCGGCGCCCGCCGGGGAGAAGAAAGCAGATGACGCCAAAGCAGAGGAAAAGAAACCAGAGGCGGACAAGAAGGAGGAGAAGAAGGACGGCACGAAGAAGTCGCCTGAGAAAGGAAAGAAGGACGGCGAGAAGCCCAAGGAGGAAGGCAAAGCAAAGGAGGAAAACAAGAAGGAGGTTGCTGCAGCGCCGACGCCCTCGCCGTCGAAGATGGAACTGGCCGCCGCTGGAGTCGCCGGCGACCTCGAGATCCGTCCCGAGAGCGCCGCAGAGCGGAGCATGGCCGCCTCTAATGGCAATGCGTCCTACGACCTGGTGGATCGTGTGCCCTACCTGTTCGTCCGGCTCCTCAAGGCGAAGCACCACGGCGGCGGCGACAAGCGGCCGTTGTACGCGCAGCTGTCCATCGGCAGCCACACCGTGCGCACCCGTGCCGCCACGGCCGCCGGCGAGTGGGACCTGGTGTTCGCCTTCCACAAAGATAGCCTCACCGCCACCTCGCTTGAGGTCACCGTCCATGAAGAAGCGAAGAAGCCGGCGGCGGAGGGAGAGCCCACCCCGCCGGACGCCAACCTTGGCTTCGTCTCCTTCGACCTACAAGAGATGCCGAAGCGGTCGCCGCCAGACAGCGCGCTCGCACCGCAGTGGTACACCCTCGAGGGCCACGCCTCCGACGATCGCGCGGCGGCCTGCGACGTGATGCTCGCCGTGTGGGTCGGCACGCAGGTGGACGAGTCGTTCCAGGAGGCGTGGCAATCCGACTCCGGCGGCTACCTGGTGCACACCCGGTCCAAGGCGTACCTCTCCCCGAAGCTCTGTTACCTGCGCCTCAGCGTCATCCAAGCGCAGGACCTGCGGTTGCCGTGCCCTCCGGAAGCGAAGACGAAGCCGTTCGGCCCCGCCTTCCCGGAGCTGTACGTGAAGGCGCAGCTCGGCGCCCAGGTGTTCAAGACTGGCCGCGTCGCGCTCGGCAGCGCAGCGACCGGGACGTCCAACCCGAGCTGGAACGAGGACCTGCTGTTCGTCGCCGCCGAGCCGTTCGATCCCTTCCTGACCGTCGCCGTGGAGGACGTCTTCTCCGGGCAGCCGGTCGGCCAGGCGCGCGTGCCGCTATCCACCGTGCACCGCCGCTCCGACGACCGGGTGGAGCCGCCGTCGCGGTGGCTCAACCTCTGCGGGGACGCCGCCCGGCCGTACGCCGGGCGGGTGCACGTGCGCGTCTGCCTGGAGGGCGGGTACCACGTGCTGGACGAGGCGGCGAACGTGGCGAGCGACGTGCGCGCGGCGTCGAAGCAGCTGTCGAAGCCGCCGGTGGGCATGCTGGAGGTGGGCGTCCGCCGCGCCGCCAACCTCGTGCCGATGAAGATCGCCAAGGACGGCACGAGCGGGTCGACGGACGCGTACGTGGTGCTCAAATACGGGCCCAAGTGGGCGCGCACGCGCACCATCCTGGACCAGTTCAACCCGCGGTGGAACGAGCAGTACGCGTGGGACGTGTTCGACCCCTGCACCGTCCTCACCATCGCCGTCTTCGACAACGCCCGGTACAAGCTCGCCGGCGCCGGCGAGCTGCCCAAGGACGCCCGCATCGGGAAGCTCCGCATACGCCTCTCGACGCTGGACACCAACCGGGTGTACACCAACAGCTACGCGCTCACCGCCGTGCACCCCGTCGGCGTGCGCAAGATGGGGGAGCTGGAGCTGGCCATCAGGTTCACCTGCCAGTCGTGGCTGACGCTGATGCAGGCGTACGGGAGCCCGCTGCTGCCGCGGATGCACTACGTGAAGCCGCTGGGGCCGGCGCAGCAGGACGTGCTGCGGCACACGGCGATGCGCATCGTCTCCGGTCGGCTGGCGCGGTCGGAGCCGCCGCTGGGGCCGGAGGTGGTGCAGTACCTGCTCGACACGGACACGCACGCGTGGAGCATGCGGCGGAGCAAGGCCAACTGGTTCCGCGTCGTCGGCTGCCTCTCGCACGTCGCCGCCGCGGTGCGGTGGGCGCACCGGGTGCGCACGTGGGAGCACCCGCCGACCACCGTGCTCGTGCACACGCTGCTCGTCGCCGTCGTGCTCTGCCCGGAGATGATCCTGCCCACCGTCTGCCTCTACATCTTCCTCGTCCTGCTCTGGCGCTACCGCGGCCGGCCGCGCGAGCCCACGGGCATGGACCCGCGGCTCTCCCACGTGGACAGCGTCAGCGCCGACGAGCTCGACGAGGAGTTCGACGGGCTTCCCTCGGGCCGCCCAGCCGACATCGTGCGGATGCGATACGACCGGCTGCGCGCTGTGGCCGGGCGCGCGCAGGCGCTGCTCGGCGACGTCGCGGCGCAGGGGGAGCGCGTCGAGGCGCTGCTGTCCTGGCGCGACCCGCGCGCCACGGCGGTGTTCGCCGTCGTGTGCTTGCTGGCCGCGCTGGTGCTCTACGCCGTCCCCTTCAAGGTGCTGCTGCTGGGGATGGGGTTCTACTACCTCCGACACCCGAGGTTCCGCGGCGACATGCCCTCCGCCGGCTTCAACTTCTTCCGCCGCCTGCCGTCCAACTCCGACCGGGTTCTTTAGATCAAGCGAACAACGCATTGCATGATCAATCATGCCAGTGTGCCACCACCGTTTTCCATTTTCTTGCTCCTCCTCCTGATCACTTGCTGTATTCTGCATTTCCGTTTAGCCTGATCGTTTCATGTTCATTTGTTTGCACCCAGAAAGCCTTGGTTGTTAAGGCTTGGTGATGCTAATAACAACAATAATGAAGGTGGCTACTGTATTCAGTGGTTTCGTTGATCTTGCATTTGTGTTGCTTTGACTTGGTGTGAACTGTGGTCACCTTGTGATCTTGTTTCTGAAAACAATTTTTTGGCCATGGCACTGCGCTGATATAGTAGACGGCATTTAATTCTTTTTAAAGCTAGAGAATATTGACATTGATGTGGGTTATTTTTCTTTTACTCTAGCAACAGCTGAATTTTTTTCCTTTAGTATAGTAGTAGGTACTAAACTAAACAACATTCTCCAATTTTTTATGTGAAAGAAAGATCATCTCACCCATTGGATGAGATTGGAAAAAATAAGATGGTTTTTTGTTCCTAACTGAACCATGTTGCGATATACCATTTTAGATGTTTAGTTAGTTCTCTTTCTGAACGAGCTCTTTTACCGTTGTAAAAATTCCCTGAGAATCAATAATAGCATACACATGTAAAGACCATTCTCTTCTTTCTAATCTTGGCATATACCAAATAATGAGATTATCAAACTTTTCTATCTGTTGGGTCATAGTCTTGCAGCGGTGTGGGGATCGACGGAGAGAAGTCCTTAGACAAATAGGCAAATTTGAATATTGATATCTAAGATTTTGATGATACGAAGACAAATTATATTAAATATTAATGCTGATAACCACTTGTCATTTACATGTAGCAAATGCCAATTTTATCCCTCGTAGGAATATACTACACTCCTAGTAAAAAACTGCCATAGCAGTAAAAAAAAAAATATGGAACCATTAAACAGTTGAATCGAGAGAAACGAATGGCTCATATTCATTTTGCAGATTTGAAGCCTTATTATAGCAGCCTGAACTAACAAACGTATCATAACATCTCAATGCGTCTATCTCACCGTGGCACCAAACGGGCAATTGACGTTCCAAACTATACATCGCCAGCACTAGCCGGTTTCATGCCGTTAACATATCGGATCAATCTGCCTGGGAACGCTACAAGGGCTTCTGCTTGCTGCCATTGGGGACACTAGGCAGAGATCGATGCACCAAGAAGCCAAAACGAATCGGCATGATCTGCACCAGCAAGGGGAATGATTCCCTACCACATGTTCTAAATTCTACTGAGTCATGCACGGATGCACCGCCTGATTCCTGCCAGGCTCACCGCTTGCCTAAACAGAGGATGCCTGTGATGAGATTAAAGAATTTTTAGCCCACCTGCCATGCCCTGCAACCGTGCCGAGCGCTGCGAGTGCGTTTCAGGAAATGTCCAAGGTTCTGTCAGGAGGCAGTTGCCACCGGCCATAGATCACACGCAGGAACAGGTACGGGAGCAACGGCTGATGTGAGCCGTGGTCTGAACAAAAAGTTTTTCCGGCGTCCCATTTTAAGAACTCTCAGAAATACCTCGGATGGTACCACAATCTCTTATACATCCAATAGTATGTTGAACTATTTCAACAAGTCTACGTGTAAGACATCCAGCATTTGTTGTTCGTACAACAGTATCTACAACCCCTTTGCGGGCTCCGTTGCTGGAAATTATATATTCTGTCAAAAAAAAAGCCCCTCGCGTAAATTGCTTTGAATAGGTAAATCAATCATTTGTTCTCGAGGACCCGTCATTAATCCTCTCATACCTACTAATTCTGAAGCAGATATAGAGGACCTGTTGGAGGGAATGAATATTTTAGAGTGCGGTGTAATTTGTGAAGGAAGTTTGGAGTGATGAATAGATGGGAGTCAATAGTACTTTAGAGGGGAAATACAGATGGAATGTTTATGATGCTATCCCAGATATCTCAAATAGTCAAATTTGAGTAAATTATCACCAAATCGACAAATCTGGCATAGCACATCTACTTATGAGCATGGATTCTTTTATCGGATTGTGGAAAAAAATGGGAGCGGAATAAGCCGAAAATTGGCCTTTAAATAAAATCAAATTTAAATTTACCGCAAATACATATACAAATTTGATTCAGCCAAATTTCATCAAAAACTGGTTCTTCAAGCAGATGTGTTGCTTGAAGAATGCATAAGATTTTCACCGCAGGCGGAGCTACATGACCTCATGGGGGTGCACAGGCACCCCGGTGCGAGAAAATTTTTAGCAGGGATTTGTTTGTATGTACCTCATGTGCACCACCGTAAGCTCTAGCCTGTGCACCCGGCATTCTGGCCAGCCTAGACGGCAGCCAAACCAGTCGAGTCCAACGCCCAGCCTACCCTCCGTTGCTCACTTGCTTGGTCTAATGCAACACGAATGCATGACTAGTACTCCTTGGAACCTTGGATGGGTCTCAAGTCTCATCCATGGAAGCGAACAGCCAAGCGCCCAAGCCTACTAGCTTCCATCATGTTCTATTAGTCCATGCATCATCTTATGATTAATTAGTCACAAACATAAATTTCGCGTATCAATCGCCAATATTTACATCCCCGATGATCGGAATTCTTCGAAAAAAACATCTCCGAGGATCGAGTGCTTTTTAAAGTTCGCGTTGTGCCTAAAACATGATAAAAAAAATCAAATCTAATTAAGGCGGAGATTGTTGATTCGGAATCGGTCATTTTGTTTGTGTCATTAAAACCTCATTATCAATAAAATTTTAACTTTTTGATTCGTTCGATATTTTTATATATTACAAACCAGCATTATTCGAGGACCAAACTGTTTAGAATATTGATTTTCATAACATCCAAAAATAATAGAAATTTGGGAAAAAAAAATTTGGGTGGTGAAAATTTAATGTGCCAAAATGATCGATACAAACAGTTCGGATCGGATCAACAAATTCAATATTAGATATTGTATAAATGGAACACGAAACATCGTTTTCTCCATGCTTCGGTGAAGCACCGCATAACTACTATATGCTAGTGAAGCGGTGAACCATGGTAGTTTTTGTTCTAGTTCCGCCCCCGGGCTCATCAAGCATTTGGCTTCACTCATCAGAGAAGGCTGGTGGTAATTAGTGGTAACTAGTAAGTAAACTATAGTAAGGATGGTCTAGTAAGAATGGTTTGTGGGACTCATTGTTCATTTAGTCTGTAATTGTGGCCGTGTTTGGTTCATAACCCCGATTAGGCCTACCAATTTTTTGTTGTGCCAATGCTATTTTGGCCATTGTTTCAATTGTATCCATCTTTTGGTGCGCGTAACGCCAATGCTTTTCAACACGTTGCGAGGCGAGCTGCGAGCGCGTCAACAAGCGCCATGCAAAAAGCATGCATGTCCCACCAGTCAGCCGTAGTTTGTTCCATCCTTCACGTCTTCTTTCTATTAATTTGTTCGCAAGTTGCATGCATGCCTCTGATGAAAACAACTGATGTGATGTGCCTTTTTATTTGAACGGTTTCGATTTTCTGATTATAACATCTATTTTCTCCGGTGTCTAAATCATGGAAAACAAATTTCTAAATTCATCTAAAATCTTAGGGTGCAGCTGCGCTGCGTGCACGCCTCCCTCGGGCCCAGCTGTCGGTGAGCGCGCGGCAAGACGCAGGCTGCCTGTGAGCAAAACTAAAAAATCTTGATTTAGCACTTGATTTAATTTAATTTAGTATTTTTGAATTTTTTCACAAAATTCACTCGTATGCGACAATAAACCAAATAATACACATATAATTTACTAAAAAACTTTGGCTAGCTCTAGCTTTGAACCAAACAGTAGTCATACATGCCCTAACAAAATTTGGCTTCAATCCAGACACCACGATTTTATCAATAATTTCATTGTGCTTCGGATTTAGTTGTAACTGAAATTTTTAACGGAGCTACCGAGTCATAAACCATACACCCCTGTATCATTGCCAGCCAATAAATCGCTCGGAAACAAACAATTTTGTGTGGTCTGTGCCATCACTTTACTACGGTGTTAAACTGAAAAATGGAAAGGATTCCATGCAGGCACCTGCTGAATGCTGATGGAGCGATGGGCCAGAAAAAAAAAATCCAAGAGAGGCAGGCGGTGCCTCTCCACTCATCAGATCTACCGTACCATGCCACCAACCGCTACGCATCGCGCACGCACGGAAAAGGCAAACTCGATGCACGTGAAGCAGCTCTTTTCCATCGTACGGCAGACACGATTCAGAAGGCAAATAAACTGCAAGAGTACAGAAAATGCTTGGACTCTTGTATCTGTCAGGTAACTAATCTATCACCTTTTTTTAAAAAAAAATATCAGCAGTGTGAGACTGTGAGTGTACTGTAAGTGGGAGCAGGGCACTGGGAGTTCTGGGGCAGTGGGACTGGGACTGGGCCCGGTTGCTCCGTTTGGAGAATCGCATTGCCTGCACTGAAAATGATGGAGGGGAGGGGGCCAACGTGGAATTTTTTTTTTAACCTTTTTTAAATAAATAATTTAAAATTAACCCTCGCCAAAAAGTATTTGCAGATCTGACCCATTTGGCCACGCCAACGCACCAGCCGCGGCTAATTGCCTCTGCCGCGCCAAGTCAAACGGCAAGAAAAATGATGCCACGTAGGCGGCGGCCATTACCATTACGTGAAAGTCTGGTCCCACCATTGCCGCGCCACGTGATCTGGCGCAGCAAGGCTGCCTCCGTGGACGCCAAGATCGTCTGAGAAAGAGCGACAATGGGGCCACCCTTGCCGCGCCACCCCTCATGGCGCGGCAAGGTCAGCATAACCCGAGCCCAGCACTCCTCCTCGCGTAGCTCGTCCTCATTTTCTCACTTCCCCTTCGTTTTCTCTCTTTCCTATCCACTCTTATCCTCCTCCATTACCAAGATCAGACCGGATTTGTTTGGAGGAAAGGCTCCACTTCATCATGGCAGGTAAACCTCTCTCCATTTGTGTGTTTTGGATGTAAGTTTTTGTACGATTCAAATGATTTAGGTTAGGGTTAGGGTTAGTGTGAGGGTTAGGGTTAAATGTTAGGGGTACACGTAGCATGAAGAAATGTTGATTGCGTAGTGGATTGGTCTCCAATAATGATGAATAATTTATGAAAATGTTGATCCGTATGATGTTTGTGTAGGTGTATTATAGTTAGAAATTATGGCGAATGATATATTGGTTTTTTGTTGAGTACGCTTTGTTAGAATAATTTATTTTTCATTTGTATTGCACTATATTGCAGAAAACGATGGCTTCGAGACGAAACCATTTCTCAAGTATGAGGATTACCCTAGCGGTAAGGATGCTCCAGTTCGGTTCTCTCCATTTCCGGTTCCAATTTGCGAGCACGGCATTCCAGCGGAGGTTCAACAGTCGAGGGACCCTGATACTGCCGGTAGAGCCTTCTACACGTGTGGTGTGAAGTTCAATTACTGTATGCCGTATTCTAGTCCGCCGTGTTGGTTTTTCGAGTGGATCGATGGGCCAGGAATGTACGACCCGAGGATCCGATTGTTCCCATGGCGCTCCGAAGACACCAAGCCATTTCAGCATTTTAAGCGTTGGGTTCCTCCTCCGCCAAACCCACCGGAAATGACAGCGGAGGAAAAGGCGGCGGCAAGTGCTAGTCGGGTGTTGAACCCTCCTATGTGTAATTGCAATTTTAAGTCGATGTTAGTGCGGCCAAACCCAGAGGTGGACTTTACCCCCTTCTTCCATTGTTCCCGCAATGATCGAGTAAGTGTATGCATGCCTGCTCTGTATGTGAATTACTCTCATTTTGAAGTAATTCGATAATAATGTATTTTGTTTGTAGGATGGTTGACCCCTGTGTGATTTTCAGGAGTACATTTATGGGCCCAAGTCTTGTTGGCCTTCTAGCGAGGAAGTGGAGGCCTTCAACTCCGGGAGAAGGATTGGCCATGTGAAAAATATCCATCGACTACCTGTAAGTGTGGGATACCGGCCCGTAGAGGTGTTGTTCCATCGGAGCTTGAGTACGGATGGTATTGCGGCAACTCTTATGGTGATTTCTGGGTACGTCATATCTGGACGACGACATAGAAGTATTTCTTTATGTATTGCACTATATTACAGTTTGAGATTGATAACTCTAACGCTTCATCTTGTAGGAGGGAAGGACGTGCGATTGGGAGAGATATGAGGGACAAGCAGAGTTCGAGGCCGAGATTCACAATCTATGGCAACCTTATCAAGACAGAAAAGTGGAGAAGAGAAAAGAAAAAATAAGACATGATTATGGTGTACTCATGCCGTCTGATGAAGACAAAAAAAAGGTTTTGAATGACATGAGGAGGGAGCGTGGGGTACCGCAACGTGGGTACTTCACCCCCTCGGAAACACTGGAATTTTGGAGGAGGCGTAGGGAGAGGTACCCACCTGGTGTTGATCTTAGAGAGATGAGACACTAAAAACAGCAGCATTATAAGATGGAGAGGGAGCACGAGCTCGAGGAGTACAAAAACAAGATGGCTGAAGATAACACTCATTGACCAGAATGCCAATTATCGTCCTAATTTATGGCCGGCTCATTTACAAATGATGCGACGCAGCAAGGCGAAGAGTACGGTGGAGATGGAGACCATGAGGGGTCTTGTTAAAAACTTGCCTACCGTTGTGCCTGATGATGACGAGGAAAACGATGGAGATGGAGACCATGAGTGAGATCGAGTTTGTTTAAAGAAATTATGTAACGTGTTGTTGAAACTACCTTTTGTTAATGTACCATGTGGTTTGGAACTAAGTGTCGTTGAATTGTAATATGCGTACATCCGTATGTTACTTGAACAATTTATTTATATTATATTTATGAGTTAGGATTAATCGTGTTAGTATATGTTTTACTTTTATTTCGTACGAGACATTAGAATACCATTTTCACAAACTAAATGGCATCAAATTGACTTTAGCAGGATACAAATTTTATAATCAGGTGGTTACATTTTAATTCAAAGTTAAGTTTGATACAATTTTTCTATAGTTGACTATACAATTTTGGTACGAAGTGTTACGATCTAAAGTGTTGACATAAAATTTTTCATAAGCCTTGACGCGCCAACAATAATGGCGCGTCAGTACCAAGCTGCCGCGCCGTTTCTGATTGCAATCCAGAAGGTCCGCAAACGGTACTTTGCGCGGAGTAGGTGGCACGACAGCTCATCTTTGCCGCGCCACAAATAATGGCGCGTCAGTAGGTGGCACGGCAGCTCATCTTTTCATAAGCATTGCGTGTTGTTTTGCCCGCCATGCCTTCGAGTACTTCACACGGTACCCGGTAAATGCATATATAGATTCTACCAATGAGGCAACTGACACGTTGGTGTCCACCGCGACTATGCCAACGATACGACGGCCTAGGTACTTTGCCGTGTTTTGAGCATGCACCCTCTTCACTTTCGACGAGCCACATATGTGCGGTTGCCTCACATGAGTAATCTTCCATCTCCTAGTAAACTTGTCCGGCCGAGCCCACACGCCCCAAAGACATCCTTGCTTGCAATTCACAGTATATCTGACTTTCGCATCCGAATGAGTCACCGTGAAGGGCCTATGGTGCCTGACCGTATATTCCATCAAAAAGTACTACAACTGCTGCAACGTGTCGAATGCCTTGCCCTTTTGAATTTCTAGGTTCTCAGAATCGGGAAGGACCTCGCTTGAGAACAAACCGCTATCACATATTGCCATATGAGATCGGCTCAGATCCTCAAAGGTGGCTACGGTCGGCACATCCACATGAACTGACTTCAGCTGCCTCCTCTCCTCTGCCGACATAGCGCGCAATGCTTGCCGTCTATCCACCGCGTCTAAGCTAGGAACCTCATCCTCATAGCGACCTTCTTCGTCACGTTCACCTAGCACCTCCACCTCATCTTCTTCGTCCACCTCATCTTCTTCCTCCAGCTCGTCTTCTTCCGCGGTCTCCTCATCTGCGGATTCATCCTCTGATCCTAAAGAGATTTGATCGACATCGACGTCACGTTCTTCCTCCTCAAATAGTCCTTCATCCAAATCATTCATAAGAAAAGCACTATCGAAATGCTCCGTCTCTAATGCTCCAACTGTTGCCACCTCCTGAGTCAAATACTCTGCAGGCTCTTCTTCATCCTCAACTATCTGCACGGCTTGTACAAGAGTTGGCAACGAGGTACCCGCACGACAAATGTCGACCACCACCTCCCAACAAGTGACATTCGAATTTTTCACAACCTCCTTATAGTTATTCCAATCCGATTCCGATGCAATCTTCAACATCACATAGTGAGCCCTAGCCTTGCCACAATCAAATCTGCCTTGCACAAACAGTTCACCTTCACTAAGACCACATCTCATCACAGACCGACATCGGAAAACTAATTCTTCATAACTTGGGCTCCTATCAAACAATACAATCTCTTCCTTCATATTCTCAAACTCCCCGTTTTCTCTAACGGTTCCACCATGAAATAGCCGCACTAAACGATCCATCTACAAAATTTAATAAAACAAATGCAATTTCATTAGCCCTATGATACCAAATCAACTATTCCTTCAGGATTGTCCTAACAATCTATATAAATTTTAATCTATTCCATGGAAAGATTATATAGGTGCTTAGATGTTACAATCTTATCGAAGCATCTCCATAAACACCCCTGCTTAGCTAGGCCTACTTCACCCATCTAAGCACCCATATAAGTATTAGAACAAAAAAGGGTTTTGCCACTAAAACCATATAACTAAGCATATGTATTGTACATCTTGGCCGTCCTTCTTCCTGCCTTGCTCTAGCTTTTACTTATGCTGGCTCCAAGTGGTAATCACTAACAAAGAAGAGTACACCATGCACGATTATATGCCCCTCTTATAATTAGGCTTTTTCGAATGGTTTTATTCATATACATGTACAACGTACGATTAGTTCGCTCATGATTAATATCACGGGGACTATTGAATAATTCTAAAAGGCTTATTTTATATTTGGCACATAGCCCACAAAACTACATAACATGTTCAAAGCGGCATAGCCCAACATTTATGTAAATCTAAATTTAGATGCCAAAACGATGCATGCAACAAGTTCTACACGTTAATAATACGGACATAAGCTCCATAGCGTATGGCACGACGCTCAGATTGAACTAAACAATTTAAAATCAGGCCTAAATAGGCATTACCACCAAAACCCTAGTTTTCAAAAAAAAGGCCCAAATGCGCTGGATCGAGTGAGCAAATGAGGGCTAAAAGAGGGCATTACCTTGCTACGAGGTGAGGATCCTTCTTGGATGCGAGAGGCGGCGGGATCGGCGGCGGCGGCGGCGGCGGGCGCGCTCGATCGCGGAGGAGAAAAGACCCGAGCACAAGGGCTCGGGTTGTTGCAAAGACGCGTTATGTTTACGAACTTGCCGCGCCATGAGGAGTGGCGCGCAAGGTGGCCCCATCGCTCGCTGCTCGACGAGCCGATCGCGTGCTCACGGAGGCGCGACCTTGCTGCGCCAGATCACGTGGCGTGGCAAGGGTGGGACCCGCAGCTTTCACGCCAGCGGCTGGCCAGCCGCGCCTGCTTACGTGGCATCATTTGCCGCACCGTTTGACTTGGCGCGGCAGAGGCAATTAGCCGCGCCTAGTGCGTTGGCGCGGCCAAAGGGGTCAGATCTGCAAATACTTTTTGGCGAGGGTTAATTTTAAATTATTTATTTAAAAAAGGTAAAAAAAAAATTCGCCAACGTGGAGGAGGAACGGAGACCTGGCTTGTCTCGTGTGTGCGGCTCGGCAAGGGGGAGGATCCGGCGCCACCACCGCGTGTCAGGCTCAACCCAAAGCAGAAATGCAGAATCCATCTGCGTCCGTCCAGCAAGCGCTAGTTCAATTGCCGAGTTTGCGATGGGACCTATTAGGCGCTAGTTGAATTGGCGAGTTTTTTGGTCGCCCTATTTCCAGGGCCGGTCCTAGCATTTTGAGGCCTCGATGCGAAAGTATAGTAAAATTTCAAATGGGGCCCTTACTCCTTACTTAAAAAGAGATATCCTTTTAGAATTTCTAGAAACAAAATCTTCAATAAGATCTTCATATCTAATGTGCTCTAAATAATTGTGCTCTATTGCAATTTGAGCTAATCCATTGAGTCTTTCTTGCGTCATGGTTGACCTTAAATAGGATTTGAGCAACTTCAGCTTAGAAAAGCTTCTTTCTGCGGAAGCAACAGTCACAGGAATAGTTAACAAAATTCTATATGCAACAGTTGTATTAGGAAAACAATCTAGTTTTTTTAAAAATTGTAACATATCACATGGCCCAAGTGTTTCAGTTGGTAACAATTCTCGTACCAATTTCAACTCTGTATATAGCTCATTGCCATTTACATCTGATCGATCACCATTTTTAAGGATTGTTTCAAGATTACAACAATAAGATTTTAGACTTTTCTCATCTAAGGATAGTAAATTGTCTGTACAAAATAAAAATCCAAAAATATTTTCAAATTCTTGATACTGTTCAAACCTTCATTTCAGAGAAACAATTGCTTGATCAACAATATATAAAAAATAATTAACTCTAAATGATTCTTCTTGAGATTGTGATTCAACAGAAGATGACCCATTTTGATTTTCATCAAAATGTTTTTTCCTTCGTATTACTCGTCTTGTAGGAAATATTGGGTCAATATTCAATTCAACAGCAATATTTTTTGCAATTTCCAAAGCATCTAAAAAACCAGTTTCTCTATATCTTTCAAAAAAAGAAATCAATCCTTTAACTTTTCCAATAGCATCATCAATAAGCATATTTTTTGATTGTAAATGTTTACTAACAGAATTAACAGTAAATAATGTATCAAACCAAATAACTAATGCTACTAAAAATTCATAATCACCAAGCTCATTTTCTGCTAAAGATTTGGCTTCACTTCTTATTTTTTGAATCAGTGTCTTCTTCTGCTACTTGAAGTAAAGCTTCTCGTAATTCAGGTATTTGAAATCTTATGGCTTTTACACTATCAACATGACTCTCCCATCTAGTAGATGATAGTGATTTTACTATTAGCCCATGTACGTTGTTTTTTTAAAATATCCCATCTTTTTGTAGAATTTGCGAATATCGTATAAATACATTGTACGATTCCAAAAAAATCTTTAGCCTTACCACATGTGTTTGCCATATCACATAACATTAAGTTGAGACTATGACAATCGCAAGCTGAATAAAATGCTCTAGGATTTATATCTAAAAGTTTTTTTTGAACTCCTTGATGTTTTCCTTTCATATTTGACCCATTATCATATCCTTGTCCACGCACATTATCTATGTCAAGATTAAGGATCTCTAATTCATTTTTTAAAACTTCAAACAGTCCTTGCCCCTTGGTGTCATTTACATCCAAAAAACCCAAAAAAGATTCTTCAACAGAATTTGAAGATAAATCCACATATCTTAATATTAAAGACATTTGTTCTTGGTGACTTACATCTGGAGTGCAGTCTAGGATCACAGAAAAATATTTTGCACATCTTATCCTATCAATAATTTCAGATTTAATTTTAGAAGCAAGCAAAAGTATTATCTCATTCTGAATCTTATGACCAAGATAATGAACATGGATTTTGTCATGTGTAATGCGATTAACATGGTCTTCAATAACAGGATCAAATTCAGCTAACATTTCAATTAAACCTAAAAAGTTTCCATTACTTCTCTGATACAATCGCTCATTACTACCTCGAAAAGCAAGATTATGTTTTGCAAGAAATTTAACCAATGAAATAATCCTAAACAGAACTTTTTTCCAATGTTTCTTTTCTGACTGTTTTTAAATCTTAAACGCAAATCATACCATGTGGCCAAATTTCTAATATGTTCCACACTCGTTTCATGCTCTTTGAGTCTATTACTTAGATGTATCCAGTCTTGAAATCCCTCGTTGGCCAAATTATTTTTTGCACATGTGTTTTTGAATAATTTGCAGCAAAAACAAAAAACCTTGTCAATCTCTTTTGAATAAACAAGCCAATCTCTATCACATTTTTCACCATTACATAAAATTCTCGTGAAATAAACTGCTGAAAATCTTCTAGACAAATTATCTCGAGGACCATATTCAATAGACAAATCACGTTTAGGGCCTTTTTCTATTAAAACATCCCTTGCCTTGGAATCAAGTGCATCCCAATTTCGTGGATCAAATATATCCAGTGAAAATTCTACGTTCTCATTAGCGACATCTAGAGAATTATCAATATTAGAATTATCAACAGTATGTGTATCAGGAGTAGGGGTGAAAACGGAGCGGATACGGACGGATAATGGCTTTACCATATTCGTATCCGCTTTCTTTAATCGGATATGGATATGAATACGAATAGTATTAAAACGGATCGGATATTGAATCGGAAACGGATATCAATAAAACGGATAGTACCCGGAATCGGATAATAACCGGAAATAAAACGAATATTTTTCGGATAGTATGTATACCGTAATAAACTTTGGATTAGCATAGCAATATTGCATATAACATAACAACTTAAGATAATAAAAGTGCACACATAGTTTACACATCGACCATACATGACGACGGATGACACATTGATCACATATGAAAACTTGGCAAGTAGCTGGTGCCTGACGGCTGACGGCCTGGTGAGGTGAGACGTAAGGTGTTAGGCTTGCTTAGTCATGGGCCTGGTATTGGTTGACAAGCTGTTGGGCCTCAACCTAGTTTTAGGCCATTATCTGGTTAAATATCCGGATTGCAATTTATCCGGATATACGAATTGCAATTTTATTCGGATATCTGTATCCGCTCCGTTTCCGTCGGATATCACCGATACCATATCCGCTCCGTATCCGCTTAGGTCTATTCGGATAATTATCCGTATCCGTATCCGTATCCGTATCCATCGGATACTAGAATTTCATGCCATTTTTTAAAATACGGATATCGGATACGGATATGGTTCGGATATTATCCGCTCCGTTTTCACCCCTAATCAGGAGGAATATCTATGTTCTCATTAGTAGCATCTCTAGAAATCTCCTCAGGCATAATATTAGGATCACCAGAATTTTCTATGTTCTCATTATCAGCATCTACCAAATTCTCAGCAGCCTCTATGTGAGTTTCTTTCCTAACAAAGCGATCCATTGCTCCTCTCTGGGATTCACACAATTCTTCAATTCGTTTTTTCTTTTTACGCTTATCATATCCAGATTCATATTTTCTAATCCTAGATGATGGCATAGCATCAAACAATCATATACAAAAATGAAAATTCAAAACAAAATAATAGTAAACCAAACCGATCTGTGGCTGTGAGCCTGTCGACCAAGACCAATGCGTAGAGATTGGATGAAAGGAATAAATTTCCTTTGTTGCTTCCCTGCTTCGCAAGATCTAAGAGACAAATAAGCAAATAAGGCCGAGGGCTTTGCTTCTTTGCAAGATTTGAGAGGCAAAGACAGAGGGGCTGAGGGAAACTTGCAAATTTGGATTGAAAGGAATAAACTTGCTGCCTATTTAAGAAGAAGAAGAAGAAAGGGCCTCACCAGGTGACCGTGGAATGGATTAAAGAACAAGGGGCCTCCAGGCTCTAGCCTTGCCGTTGTGGCGCAGTGGCGTCGCAGCCGTCGCTGATGCCGGTAGGCAAAAAGATCCGTTGGCGTTGGGAATTGCCGAATCGGCATTGGGGCCGTTTGGTGTGCTGCGTGCTGCTGCATGCGCGCCGCCGCGGCGGCGCCGCCGGCGATTCCAAGGGACTGAAGACGAGGAGCCGAGGAGGGGATTAATTGAGACGAGGGCCTCGTATCGAGGGATCAACCACTACGATCAATTAAGGTGGCCAGGCCATACGCATCGTTCTGCTTCTTTCTTGGGCTGGGCCGACTGTTTCAGCAAGTTTGTGGACCTATATGTAGGTAATAGCAAATGGGCTACTAGTAATAGGTACTACCTGAGCTGAAATTAGGGGGCCCATGGATTTGAGGGCCCTGTGCGGTCGCACAGCCCGCACAGGGCCTGGGCCGGGCCTGCCTATTTCCCACCAATCAAAAAGGCGGCTTTTCATCACCCATATTTCCCACCGTTACGGTGAGATTTTATACCCATCGTTTTGTCCAGGTCCGATGGGGTTTTGCTCGTTCATTCTTTCCACCATTCCGACGGTGGGGAGGCTCTTTATTTAATCAGATAAACGAACATTTATTTATTTAAATGAGAAATTTTTAAAACATAAAATATTAAAAAATCGGAGGGACACAGGGGTTGCTATGACCTAGGTCCGTTGCTGGCTGCCATGGTTCTTAATTCGCTGGTGGGCTACTGTAGGGCTGTCCATGTCGAGGGCGCTGATGCCAGAGGCCCAATAGCGGGTGCCCAGGGCCCATGCGGGAGCCGTCGCTCGAATTTTTAATTTTTTTATATTATTTTTTATTCGTTTATGCAAAATTACATATCGGATTAAAAATTAGACAAAAATAGACGCCCGTCGCACTTTGAATTCACGACTGGGCCTCCGTCGCACTTTGGGCGCACGACGGATCGGCGAGAAGCGGGCGCAGGAACAAGTCGTGCGCTCAATGCACGACGGGCAGTGTAGCTACAGTGCGAAGTTACTGTTCACCGATCTTCTTTTATCAATTAACACTTCATACCATATCCAACTTACACGAAACAAATTTAGAAATTCATGTAAAATCCTAAAGAACCCATTTTTCAAACTTTCAATTTTTTTTAATTTTTTTTGAATTTTGAATTTCGAATTTAAACTTGAATTTGTATTCCAAATTTTGAAATTTTGAAATTTGAATTTTGAAAATTCAAAGTTTAAAAAATGGGTTCTTTAAGATTTGACATGAATTTTAAAATTTGTTTCCTGTAAATTGGATATGGTATGAAATATTAAACTTCCGTGTAAATTCAAAATTCAAAATTTAGAAGTTTAATATTTCATAACATATCCAATTTACAGGAAACAAATTTTAATATTAATGTCAAATCCTAAAGAACCCATTTTTCATACTTTGAATTTTCGAAATTCAAAAATCAAAATTTCAAAATTTGAAATACAAATTCAAGTTTAAATTCGAAATTCAAAATTCAAAAAAAAATTAAAAAATTTGAAAGTTTGAAAAATGGGTTCTTTAGGATTTTACATGAATTTCGAAATTTGTTTCGTGTAAGTTGGATATGGTATGAAGTGTTAATCGATAAAAGAAGATGGATAAACAGTAACTTCGCACTGTAGCTAAGTACCCGTCGTGCATTGAGCTGCGGCCGCAAATTCACCAGCTTGTCGTGCGCCTAAAGTGCGACGGAGGCCCAGTCGTAAATTCAAAGTGCGACGGGCGTCTATTTTTGTCAATCCGATATGTAATTTTGTATAAACGAATAAAAAAAATATAAAAAAATTAAAAATTCCCGTCGCTCGCTCTCGAGTCTCGCCCCTGCTCCAAGTCCAAGCATTGATAATTTCCACCCCTCTCCCGTCTCTCGGAAGCAACGGCTCAATTCCTCTCGCATCCCAAGGCCAAAACTCTCGAAGCCCCAGTAGCCAGGCCAGTACCCCTCCCTCGCGCGAGGGCGGCGAGGCTTCTCCAGCTTCGAGGCTTCGATCCCGCCACCACCAGAGCCCAGGGGCGAATCCGAGATGCGCCCCAATATCGTCACGGAGGTGCGATTCTCGCTCCCCGGTTCCAATTTTTCGGGTGATTTTGCTTTGGATCCGGCGGCCGCATCAGCCTCGAGTTGGATCCGTCCCTCCACAAGCCCTCGAGATGCCGCGGAGAAACGGTTTTGAGGAGTGGGTGAAATAATCTAGTTCCTTCGGCTCGAAATTGTGGGTGTGTGTGGGTGGGTGGGTGGGTGGGGGGGGGGGGTTCATGGGCGCTTGGGGCTGGATGTAGAGGTGTTAGTGTTATTAGGGTTTGCGAGGGGAGTACGTTGTGTGGATTATACTGGAAATGTGGGTGTTTACATGCTTTAGGCCAAATTGGACTGTAGTATGGTTTGTTTACTAGCACTGGGTTTGGTTCCCCTGGCTTGAAGGAGATTTATGGAATAACTTTTTTGAGCAGGGATTATGCGGCACGTTGAGTGCCGTAAAACCCAGCAATGGTGACAGTTCTTGATGTGCATCAGGTTTGCTCTTGTGTGTTTTCCACAGGCTGGAATTCCAACCAGGTTGAATCAGTGGTGGAGCAGCATCCCGTTCATCACTTCGGGTGTTATCTTAATATGTGGAGCAATTTATTTGGCTTGCTTGTTGATCGGCTATGACTCTTACGGCGAGATATGCTTCTTGCCTTCTGCAGTAGCATCACGTTTTCAAGGTCTGTTTGATTCTCCACTTTCCTTTTCTTGAGAACATAAATATGGGTAATGAATCACAATGTCTTTTGGAAAGAGGAAGCAGTTTCTTTGCACATAGAATCCAGATTTTGCTAGAGCACACTTAACTCAAAACTTGTCATTTTGTCGTCATCATCATATTCATACCCCAACGTTTCCAAGGAAACTCCCGCAGTAGCGTGGTGGTGGTGGGGGGGGCGGGGGTGTGTGTCGGTGGACGCAAGCTTACCCCTGAGATTAAAAATCATAGAGAGGTGGTTTCCGTTTGATGCTTGGTGATACTAGATAACTCTATATAACTTCATGACAAAAAAATGTATGGATAGTTGATATGCCATTTTGCTTTAGCCCAGAATAATCTAAAGCCAAATAATAAAAGATCATTTGGCTCCATTTGATTAAAAATGGACATTGAAGAAGCTTAATACTATAATATTTATTTATACATTTTTCGACACAATTTTTTTACGTATACATTCTTAAGCATTGCTTCTGCCTACCGGTGAAGATTATGCTGTAGTACTGCACATTTTCTTTGGTGTATCTACCCTGACACAGTTCATATTTTATTCAGTGTACAGATTCTATACATCTATTCTGTTTCATGGATCTTTGCTTCATGTGCTGTTCAACATGCTTGCCTTGGTACCCTTGGGAACTGAGTTGGAGAGAATTATGGGATCAGTCCGTCTCTTATTCTTGATGTTCCTTCTTGCAACAACTAATGCAATTCTTCATCTCATCATTGCTTTCTTGGTGGCTTACAATCCTCTGTACTCTGTTCCATATCTTGTGAATGAATGCTCTATTGGCTTTTCTGGAGTTATATTCTCAATGATTGTCATTGAGACAAGTCTTAGTGGAGTGCAATCTCGAAGGTGCACTACTTCCCTGGTGGATAATAATACATTATACTCATTTTGGTGATTTGTATGTGGTTTCAGTAGATATAAACATGGGTGGGGTTAAGTTTATTCTCTTTCCATAAACATTCCATCCTCAAATTGTCTGTGTTAAGGCCATAACATTTTTTTTTGTTGCATGAAGGATTTTAGGTTGCAAACTAAAATTTCAAATTGTTCAAAATTGATATCATGTCATATGCGGGCACTATTAGACTAGTTTAGATATGAGCAATCTACCACCTTCATGAATGAACAATTTACCACCTTCATTGAATTGCTTATTATTTTTATTTATTGCCACTGATTACTGATCTGGGAGAAATTACTCTGCTATGAGGGGGCAATCATATTTCGTGGATTGTTGCATGAGGGTTAAGATGCATCAAATGTATTGGGTCTTTGCTCTTGCGAAGGCGCTCTCCTACTCGAGGGGGTTATCCAGAAAATATTTCACTGAACTCCCACAAATCTTACCTGCCCCCACTCACCCAATAGTCTACAATTTGTATGGCTAGGATCGCGAGTTTTTATTAGATATCTTTGCCTATTATAATTACCTACAAATTTCTTTTTGTTCTTGTTGGCTGTTGCTTTTTATGCCCTTGGCTTGCTATAGTGGCAAGCGAATCATTATTCATTAGACACGCTAGAAAATTAAGCGGATTCTCTACCTAGAATTTATCTTTCACTAAAAATTGTCTATTTTCATAAATAGAATTTGCCTTCTTAAATTTGCACAGAAAGGCTAATTTGTTTTCCAGCTTCCTTAAAGAAACCAATTCTTTTCTGTCTTGTGATGTGTATTGCATATAAAGTGACATCCTCTCTAATTTTCCAGTGTCTTCGGTCTCTTCAATGTTCCTGCAAAATGGTACATATTCTATGCACTTGTGGAAGTTCCTCACTTTCAGTTTACTGTATGGAATTATACAATAATATGTTAAATGTGCGCAATGTCAGGTATGCGTGGATTTTGCTGATACTGTTTCAATTTCTCGCAAGCAATGTTTCACTCCTGGGGCATCTTTGTGGCATCTTGTCAGGGTTTGCATGTTTGTCCCTTGTACCCTTTTTCTTTGTGAAGTCTTCATGAGCTAGTTATTGACTTACTATCATGCTTGCTGATCCTCTCTTGCCCTCAGACACTTATGGGCTGTTTAACTACTTGTTGCCTGGACCATCATTTTATTCATCTATTGAGGGCTTGTCAGTGCTAGTAAGTTTTGCCTGAATGATTTAGTTTGCCCTTCCCATGCCATCTTCCTTAGGGAGATGTTTTGTGTATCGATATTTATCATCTGATACACTGGATGTCAGTCTGTCTGTGTGAGGCGTCCTGGCTTTGTTCTTTGTACTGGAGGGACTACGTATGGCCAGCTTCCTACATACAACACATCTGCCGCACCCAGGTATTGTTTCCATAATCTATATTGATACACATTGGTCTGATGTTCATAAAATTAATATATTAAATTATTGAATTACAGTGCTCTCATTAATGGGAATTTCCTGAGAAATATTTCATCATGGATGCCAAATAGGCAGACATCCACTTCTCAGGTATAAATTGTTGAGAATGCAATTAACTGTGTTCATGCTTACAGGGATATTTTTTCTGTTGATGTCTTTCATCATTTGCTTAGGATTTAGATGATCATTATAATAAATTAATAATTCTTGCTGTAAAGCTTTTAGAAGAAATTTCCATGAAGCTTCTATCATCAATTTGAGCTAGGCTAAAACCCATTGAGTTAGAAACTTCTTATGGGTAGAGGACATCATGTGATCTAGCTTGTGATTTTTTGCAACATGATTGACTTGAGTGAGATAAACTTATTCCCAACATTCGTCTAGATGAACTAAAATTAGCTTTTGTACATGTGTTCTGAGAAGATAATGTAGAATTTTGTACATGTGAGCGGTACTATTTCATGAACAGTATCAGTTACCCAGCGGAATTGCTATTCTGCTTGGTTCTCAGATAGTTGATGCTGGCGGTAGTTTTATCCTCTATGCAGTTTTTTTTTCAAGATTATAGATATCACTTTGTATTATAGCAATCAAGATGATATTGTCCAAGAAATATATTTGTCATAACTCATAATCTTACAAGATTGTTCACAGGCTGGCTCATGGCCATGAAATAATCCTTAACATATAGGTTATCCCTATAATGACCTTAAGGGTTAAGGCTTTGCTAAATATTTTCTTGTAGGAACAAGAAGATCCTAGGTTCCCAGGGAGAGCACATACTCTTGGTTCTACGGGAACTGAATCAACTGCAATGGAGACAAGTGCAAATCTTCATGCTAGGTTGTTGGATAACACAACTCCAAGTGATGCCCTGACGAATTCACAGTAATGCATTTTCTACTGGACATATTCTTTAATTATGACACACCTTGTGGCAGTATGCATTATAAATTTATAATCAGCAACTCATATGAGGCAAGAATGGCTTAGAATAAAGAAAAAGATAATTTTTATATCAGTTTTTTTCCCAAGACAAATGGTCAGCATGGCAGATTTTGTCGTAGCAATGTTTTTCTTTTTCTGAATGGGCTTCATCTTTTTATTCCTAGCAAATTGTTAGCTCGCTAGCCTTGGTTTATGTATAATTGGTTTACGTATAAGTTGGAGAAAGGATACAAGAAAAAAGAAGAGAAATAGTATCTGGACTAACATAGCGTAGGGTGAGTGGGCAAGTAAGGTGGCAATGGAAGGGATGAGCCAGAAGGGAGATGAATTGATAATGGAGATGTTATGTAAAAGTTGGTTTTATTTTTTTATTTCTATTTCGGTCTATTGGGTCCAAGTTTGGTATTAGTTTTGAGTTCAAAGCTAGCTTGGGATAGGCATGTTTATCCTAGTTTTGAGTAAAATTTCAAGCATATTGCAAGTAGCTCGTGCCTCGTGCACTTTGATCATCTCTTGCCCACACAATCATACTATGCATTTATACCATTGTCTTGTTTTGATGAAAAGAATACTTCTATCTCGGTGCAAGCGCACTCATGGGACTATAATTTTCTGGGTGTCATTTAGTAACTACATTTATGTTGTCCTAAACATTCCTCTTATTCATGGTTGTAACTAATATGAATCAGTTTTAACTAGCTTTTGTTATTTTGTGCCAGCTAAAAATAATTACACACTGAATGCTTATACTAACTCATACACCTACACTAAGGGTGTGTTTGCTGTTTGGTAATGGATAGCGAAGGGGAGTGGGGAGTGAGTGAGAAGAATTTTACCTGGGATCCCCATGGGAATCATTTAAGTGATAGTTCCCTTCCATCCTACGTCTTTCAACCAAACAAGGGAACTTACTTCCCGAACTACAGACTTTATTTCCTAACGCCGCACCCCCACCAAGCACACCATAATGGATTTCCTGTTGTCTAGAGAGGAATATCTTTGTAGTGTATAGTGCTGCTGTAGTTTCATATTTTCTTCATTGTTTAACACTCCGTTTCCATATTTATCGTCACATCCTTTTTAAAAAATTCAAATGTTAGAAATGGAACCCTTGATGCAACACCCCCAAAAAAAAAAAAAAAAAATCCAACACACGTACGCACCCCACATGCACGTGCGCACCACACAAAAAGAAATGATATCCTTGAGATGCAGTACAGTGGGTTTTGTAAACTTTGAATTCTATGTAACATCAAGCAGAACTTTCTTTTTATTTCTATCGCATAAAACACAGAACATAACAATTACGGCACTTTCTTCTAATTTGAGAATGAACATGATTGTTTGTTTATCTGATAACAGGCGTACAGCAGCACACACAGTCAGAGCTGATGCAACAGTAACAGCTGACCAGGTTTTTTATTTTGCACCTTCTTATTGTAAGTTATTGTTTGTCTAGTAATGATTATGGATATCTTGTCTTAAATTATTTTTGTAGGCTGATACATTTGACGAAGAACTTAAGAAATTGGTTGGGATGGGTTTTGAAAAGGTACTTTGTGGTTTGTCTTGAATACCATGAATGCCATTTGGCCTGTTGCATTTTGTACTGGTCTATTACCTTACCACTGCACCATTTAGAGTTCATATACTTCTTTAGGTGGTTGGCTGTATTTAAACAATGAATTCAAAACTGAAAATTACATGCATGGTTTTAATTACCGGAGACCAATAGCTTGTTGGTATGGAGTATGTTAACGGGTCTTGTAAGAGACCACCTTCGTATGAGCTATCCATATTTTTTTCTACTTATGTTGTATATGCCACTGCAAGGATCTCACTGATGGATTGGCTACCTTGCTGCAGACTCAGGCTGAAGTTGCTCTTACTGCTGCTGATGGGGATACAAATGTCGCTATTGAAATTCTCATGAGCCAGCAGGTTCGTATTGACGTTTTATGCTTGTATTGTGGTTAATTGGTCGATTGTTATAATTATGGTTCCTCTTTACTTTATTATCCTCATTTTGTGCTTAATTCCAGGGTTAACCACAAATAATATTCAAAGCAAGCACAATTGTCGAGCCACTTATTTCTTATGAAGGTTAAGCCCGACCAGATAGTAAAATTCTGAGAGTGGAGCATACCGTGGACATACTTCGTGCCAAAGTAGTGATAGGAAAGATACGTTAATCGTGCTTTTAGTGAAGGTGCTGAAATTACACCCTGCTTGTATTTCCTTAGGCCATCCACTGATGTTAGGGGTGTATAGGCAACGACCGACTTATTTCAGTTAGTCTGTCCACCGTCGGATTCCGAACATTTCGTGTTTTATTCGTTACGAAATGCTGTATTTGTTATTGTTACGCCAACAAAACTTCGACCTTCAACAATTTAATATCCGTAGTCAGCTAAGGTTTGTTCTTGCCGGCTTATTTGCTTATCTGACTTATCTACCTATTTAGTTATCTTTGTTTAAATTTAAAAAATTATTTATTGAATCTAGTTTTTTTTCATCTCAAATACTTGTCTAAATTTGTTATAAAAAAAACTTGTCTAAAAACACCGAACACAAGTTTTACAAGTGATGAGTGCACAGTCAAATCCTCCACGGTGTTTCGCCACTGTTCGATTCCCAGCATCTGACTGTTCACGCTCCACCGCGGACGTTTTTTGCAGAAAGACCCTCCTATTATGCGTTATTGAATCTACGGTCTGTGATTGAAGCCTTTCTATTCACCCTTTGCCTTGCCATATGTTTACACGCCTCATACCATCCTGCCTACATGTACCCTACCTAGGACCAATCTGTCATTTCCTCTTGTTACCTACCCTAGCCCTACCTCCCCACGGCGCTACTCAGTTCGTCCTTACTGATGCCATCGCCGTTGCTCCTCCCCTGTTCCTTTTTCACCATGGCACCGCCCTTCACCTCCTCCTTGCGTCGCCGCCGATGCCCCTCCTCCTTTGTGCGCACGCCGCCACCTCCCTTCTCGTGCCTCCATCTCTAATCTGAGGTCCTTCCTCTTATGCTGGGACCTCACACCGCTAGCGCTGCCGCGCCTTTCAAATCAACAGTGTCGACCTAGCTCCTACCGTTCATTGCTTCCCCTGCCTTGCTTCCCCATAGCAGTGACTTCGTCCTCGGTTGACTGTTCATGTAGATCCCCACGACATCCTTGTGCCACATGGATGTTCCATCCTCAAGATCGTCGCCATATGTAGGCTCTTTGCACAAGGTAGCACAACATTTTTAATTCCCTACCCTGTTCTCATTGCTTAGGTTGTCTAGTTCGAGCAATGCCCCGCCAAATTACTGAATTAGACATGACCGACGTACAAATTTCCACCATCTTCTATAAGTTCAACGTGCCACCACCGATGCCCACATCACATTGACACTGCCGACATGCTCAAAGCCATATGCGGACTGATGATGAGTTTCACGTCGTCCACCATGCAATGCACGTGTGTCGTGACCATTGTTATCAAGTCCTACGATTAGTCGCGATTAATCCACGATTAGTCCATAAGTCTCTTTTTTTAGAACGACTAGGGACCTCGACTCGACTAGGCATTATACCGTGAGTTCCATCATCTAACATTAGAAGAAAACTAGTCACTTGGCATTGCATTCTCATTCTTGCTATGCTTTTGGACTCCACTGTAATTGTTATTTTTTTTTACAAAAGTACAAGTAGTCATGCCAACTACACAACTAATTTTTCTAACAAAATAGATATTGTTGTTGTCGACTAGTCATGGACTAGCCACGACTAGTCCACGACTAGTCCCCAAGTCTCCCCTCATACGACTCGACTCGACTTTACGACTTGATAACCATGGTCGTGACTCGTGGGTAGCCATGGCGGTGGTAGTTGGTTGGAGGGGTGTTGGGGACAATGCTGATGCGGACTGGAGGTGGCAGCGGCAGGCTAGTCGTACCTCCCTTATATGATATCTATAACATATGGGCCCCACATAAGAATAAACAAAAAAAATGTCATATAGGCAATCTATGTGGCGAAATCAGCCTCTAAGGAGCCACATGTGGTGTGATGTGGCAAGCATCAAAACCACCTTCTACATATTGCTCTTTGACCTATTTGAAACAATGAGCCAACTTCGTGCATAGAAATGCACGGTTTTCAAATTTTTGGACCTAAGCGAGAAACCGTGCCAACTTTATGTGCCTGCCATACAATTTACTGAAGTTTTGGAGTAGAATATAAGGACCATATCTAAACCATTGTCCATGGACACCAATCATTCTTCTTAAATAAAGAAAGGAATGTTGAACTCTTCTCCCTCTGGCATAGCGGGCTAGATCATCCTTTTTTTAAGAAAAATGGAAGCATAATTATTTACTCTCATGACATAGCATTAGTGTTAAATTTTTCCTTAATCAAGAAGACTTTGTATGATCAGCATGTGCAACCTGAAAATTAATCACTAACTCTCGGCCACAAAGGTGCAAGATAAAGTCCTTGCATCCTTGAACGCATTCAAAGGGACATTTATGATCCTATATAATTGTTATTGGGGTCTATTTATGTACTTTATTGTGCTTCTTGACATGTCATCAAAGTAGTCTAATGTGAGCTTGCTCTCAACAAAAAAACACACATTTGCAAAATTGATCTCGCAAATCATAAGAATTAAAATTACATTCCCTGACCATAAAGTGAAGTCCATTCATATGGGCAATGTCGAAGAATTTATTTTGAAGACATTTTGATGATTACTGCACTACAATGGGAATTCAAGTTGAGGACTTTGTATCTCATGTCCATATGCAAAATGGGCTAGCGGAAACATTGATAAAACGCATTAAGTATACTGCAAGCTTGATTTTACAGGGTTGTAATCTGACCAACACTTGTTGGGGACATACAGTCCTTCATGGAGCCGCATTAATTAATTTATGACCAACAACAAACAATATCTATTTACCAATGCAACTAGCGTACGATATACCGTCTAAAATTTCTCTTTAAAAAAATTTGGAGCATGGTATATGTACCAATTCCACAGCCACAACGAACTTCGATAGAGTTGTTGAGAAAGTATGGGATAAGTGTTAGTTATGAGACAGTGTCTATAATCCGATATTTAGAACCCATGATAGGCAATTTGCATACTGCCCGGTTAGCTGATTGCATCTTTGATGAGAACAATTTTCTATCATTAATGGGAGATAAGTTATAATTACCAGAAGAATCTAGAAAAAATCTTGCAAGCATCAGCTTTTTCGCATATGACCCTAAATCGCAGAAGCAAATGAAGAGGTTCAGAAGATCCTCGACTTACATGCATTGGCAAAAGGACCGTCCGATCATTTTTGTGAGTTGTGGAATGTGATTAAGTCGCATGTAGCAAATAGAAGGCACCACTTAACCTGTTCAGAGGTCTCGAAGAAAGAGATCAAAGGAAATGGTTCCTCAAACACTTAATACACAAAACGCTCGGAAAAACCAAGAAGGGGAGCCACTTGAGACATGACACGTTCGGAGAGAGACCTGCTAATGTTCTGGGATTTGATCATAGCAGTACAATAAGAAGCAGAAAATGCAACACCAACAACATTAATAGCATACGAGGCACAAGAAGCACAATCGGTACATGCAATATAAAAAACAACAGTAACCTAGTCTATCATGAGCGCACACACCGGGTTTAAATCAATAAAGGACCTTGTCCATGTGATGAGAAATAGCGGAATAAAGTAATGATATACCTATAATATATCTCATGACAAAATAGTTATAGGTTATGCAGTCACATAGAGAATCATGCATAGAACAATCACCAATGTCGATATATATTTTTGCAAATTCGATTACCAAACAAATAGAGCCTAATCAAGAGTCAACATCACTCGCCGAATATAAGCTCCGAGCATATTGGAAAAATGTAAGGTGGAAATTATTTCGAAATTTATTTCTCTAAACAAAATAGCAGTGTTTGGCTATGTGTGTCATTTACCTTTCCATGTATGCTTTGTGGGTTATAATTGAATACTGTTTGAAAGAGAAATGAAAATAATAAAGTGATACAGTACAAAGTAAGGTTGGTTGCGCAAGATTTCACTCAATGTACTGGCATTGACTATGATGACAGCTATTCCTTGGTTATGAGTGGTATCATTTGTAAATATCTCATCTTAATGACGGTCAACATGAATCTGAATAAGAAATTCATAAATGTTGTAACAACATACGTTTATGGTAACCAGGATTTAAAATTACATATGAACGTACCCAACAACATACAAACTTCAAAAGAAGTAAATAAACAATTATATAGCGTGAAGTTGCAAAAGTCCTTATATGGATTAATGCAGTTAAAAAGAATGTGGCTTAATTGCTTGAGCAAATATTTATGTAAGAAAGGCTACGCAAATAATGAAAATTATCCACACGACTTCATACAATGATCACAAGACGGTTTTCGTACAATTTTGGTTTATGTGGATTATTTGAACATCATTTGCACAAGTGATGAAATTGAAGTGGCAAATAACTATTTGAAAGCAGAATTTAAAATGAATGTTCTGGGTAAAACCAAGTTTTGCCTAGACCTACAATAAAGCATTTGTCAGATGGAATCTTAATGCATCAGATAGCCTACGCCCAAAAGGTATTTGAAAAGTTTAGTTTTGATAAAGAATATGCATCAGAAAGCCCTATGGTTTGTAGGTCAGTACAAGCAGACCAAGATCTGTATAGACCTATGGGAGAGGGGGAGGATGTTTTGGGTCGGAATTCTTATACTTGAGTGCAAATTGGTGCGCTCTTATACTTAGTAAACAACACACGTCCTAGTATAGCATTTGACATAAAATTTATTAGTAAGGTACATTGTAGAGCTCACTAAGAGACGTTGGCCGAGAGTTAAGGACATCTTCCGTTACTTCAATGAAACCGTCAATCCAAGACTATTTTACATAAAGAACCATATGTATGATGTTGTTAGGATAATATATGATGTTGTTAGGATATGCAAACATAGGATACTCGTCAGATCTACACACAAAAAAAAAAATCAGAAATAGGTTATGTATTCTTGTTTGGAGGAACCGCGGGTTTATGGAACTCATCAAAGCAACCACTTATGTCAACACCGACAAACCATCCAAAAATAATTGCATTGTATGAGCCGCACACGATTGTGCTTAGCTTCATAGAATAATACTCCACATTTTTGCGATCAAGTGGAATGAATATCGAGTAGCACCCTACAATTTTTTATGAAGACAATGCAACATGTGTCACACAACTACAAAAAGGTATATATAAAAAGCAATTTGACGAAGCATATAGCCCCGAAATATTTTTATGAACATGAGTTGCATACAAAAAAGAAATTAACATATATCATGCTAAGTCGTATGAGAATCTAGCGTGTCTATTCACTAAGTCACTTTTCACATCCTCTTCCGAGAGATGCACGACAGACATAGAGATGATTAAGTTTAGGGACTTACATCGGCAACGGGGGTAATTATACAAGATTAAGCAAGAATTTCAAAGTTTTGAGTACCCAACAAAAAAGCAAAGCACTGAAATAATGTTGGGTGGGTTTGTGCTTGTTCCCCCTAAGTGAGTTTTCATAGCAATTTCTCATATGAGGTTTTTAACGAGACAAATCCGTGCGCACAAACAAAGCGTAATGCTATGTACCTATTCTTCAGAATTTTTCTCACTGAGTTTTCATATAGTTTTTGGGATATAAGCATTACATGGCATGATCAAAGGGGAATACACCCGATTGACTCATCCTTGTCCGGGCGGCATACGTGGTGGGGTGTGGTACACCCCAACTTGTGGACCAAGCCAAACCATTGCATATGCACTACATATATTGAATTTGTTTTGATCAGTTACGAACAAGAAATCAAAGAGAAGTAGTAAAGATTTTGCCCTCCACATTTCTTTGTTTTTTCGTGTTCCTTCTACTTACATATAATCAAAGTCTTGGATTACACTTGTTAGTAAGGTCAAGCAATAAATTGAACCCACTCTTTTTAGTTGTAAGGGCATCCACAGGAGAATCTGTAAAATAAAGTGAGTAGGGATAGAGTGTCTGGTAGAGAAAAGGAATCTTTTATAATTTAGGCCTAGTTCTTTTCAGCTTAACGACTTATCTACGTTTTGAAAACACATATGTTTTAAGTTTTTTGAGTCCGTTTTTTCGCTGTTTTGAAGGTGGGTTCTAATGCTTTAAAAAGCAAGTCAAACGAAATGTATCCGAATATCGAGACTATCTCGAGAAGCTCTCAAAGTTTAGTCATTTCAGTCGTTCATCCGTTCAGATCAGCTCAAAACAACAGAGCCTTAAAGTGTGAAGGAATTTTAGATGGTTGAATAGAGTGTGTAGTGAATAGTATTATAGAGTGTGCATAGAGCCTCAGGTGGAGATGCTCTAAATTCCCTCTCCCCTCCCATTTCATTTGGTGGACGCCAGCGTTCGGACGTTCGGCGCGTGGCGTAGGATCGGACATGCCTCGATTGTCGGATCACCGGCCGCATGCGCATTTGAGCACAGCCGCGCCTCTACGCGGGCATGATACGTTGGCCAGATGTGCAGTTGATCGTTTTTCAATTAAACTTCTGATTTTTGTATAAAATTCAAAAAGTGTTCAAATTACACAAAATAAATTTCATAATTCTTTTAAAATCGACAACAACCCATTTTAAATATTTTTTTTTGAATTTTTCACTTTTCCAATTTTTTGTGAAACTAGGATAACCCACCTATAAAACTTGACATGTACACTAGTGAACTTTGGTCATGTGCTGATGAACCTTGTGCCACGTATTGATGAAGGCGAGTGCCAGATGAAACCTGATGAAACTTGGATGTAACCTGATGAAACTTGGATTAACCTGATAAAACTTGAATAAACTTGGATGAAACCTGTTAAAACTTGATAAAACTTGGATTAAACCTGATGAAACTTAAAAATTCGGCAAGTGTAACGAGTATGAAATCCAAGTTCCAGTAGGTAAAACTCAAGTTTCATCAAGTAAGATTGAAGTTTCAATAACTTGACAAACAGCTGAAGAAACTTGAGAATTTATTAATAAAACTTGATGATCTACTATTGAAACTTGAGAAAACCTGGTTAAAATTTATATAGCAGCATACATCTTGTTTTGTTCGTTAAAATACGAGGAACGCGGTGCAAACGGTTGGTGGATTAGGACACCCAGTCAAATTTTATGTGGCCTCTCAGTTGGAAGCAGCGTGTGCCCTCACATGAAGCCCACCCCTGCATGCATGCCGATAGAGTGCAGTTCACTTTAGAGCACGTTCGCGCGCGCCCACGGGCGTGAGTCCGGTCGCGCCGGACGACCGGACGTAAGCCTTTTCGATTTCATTTTTATGATAAAAGAAGTTAATTTCATTTCCGTATCCTCTGTTCCACCCACCAAACAGCCCACAAAAAGATAAAAGTTGATTGGGCTTTAATCCGACGTGGGCCTGATTTCTTCTTGAGCCACCCTGAGCGGGGCCCCCTTATTTCGCCGCCCCTCCCTCCTCCTCTCTGGCGCCGCGCCGCCTTCAGTTCGCTGCTGCCTTCCGGCCGCCGCCAGCTCCGGTCCGCTTTCCCTTGCCTGCGCCTTCTCTCCTTGCACTCGCCTCTCTGGCCCGCCACTGCCTCCCACCAAAACCCTAGCGCCGCGCCGCCTGCTACTGGGATTTGATTTCTACGGCCTAGGGCATGGCGAGCGACGGGCAGCTCAGGGGCTGGGTTTCCGACAAGCTCATCTCCCTCCTCGGCTACTCCGAGAGCGTCATGGTGCAGTACGTCATCAGGCTAGGTGAGCGCTGCTATACCCTGCTTCGTCTTGCATCTTGCCCCTGCCTTGATCCGTTCCGATCCGTTCCCCTTCAGTTCGTCTTTTTGGTTCTAAATTTGCGCTGTGCCCGTGTGCTCAGCGAAGGAGTGTTCTTCCACTGCCGACCTCGTGGGTAAGCTTGTTGAAACTGGGTTCACCTCCTCCGCGGAGACCCGCAGCTTCGCCTCGGATATCTACGGCAAGGTTCCCCACCGGGCCAGCGGTATCAGCGTAAGTTTTGTGCTGCAGTCCTGTATTGTCCATTCCAATGTGTTCAGAAACCACAAGCATTTGCTGCTTTGCTATTAAATGCTTTGTTTTCGATTGACAGAATTATCAGAAACAGGAAAGGGAGGCAGCAAAACTTGTCAAGAAACAGAGCACATACAAGCTGCTGGCTGATGAAGACGACAACGATAATGAAAACCACACATCGACTAGCCAACAGAGCTCAGCGAATGCATCCTCTCATAAGAGTAGGAAGCATTTCAGGAGGAAGGCTGATGAACAAGATGACGACAATGCTGATGATGTAAGGCCAGGGTGTTAGCCTCCTTTTTCGGATGTTGCTTTCACATGTTGCGGCTCAGCTTGATTAATTTTATGCTGCAGGAAACAAAAAAACAGGATTCCAGGAGGAGCGTGCGAAGGCGTACCGAAGAAGTGGATGAAGATGATGGTGACAGCAATTTTGATGTATATTCTTATTCTAACAATTAGATTTTATTGTATATATTTAAAATTGTGAATAATATGGATACTCTCAATGAAGATGAGACATTGAATCTGACTCAATGTTTGATATCTTGTAGGAAGAACAAGAAAGGATAAGAGATCAGCAGGAAAGGGCTCAGCTAGAAAAGAACATGAGAGAAAGAGATGCAGCAAACACTCGAAAAGTAATTGACACCAAGCTGGCATCCTCTCTCCTTTTCTCTCTCTCCACTAGTCTTGTATCTCAAAAGGGTGATGCATTTTTTCCATTGGAGAAGCCAATTTTCAAAATATTGTTTGAGGTATCCTGATAATATGTAGACAAACACAAAGACTAAATCTCCTGCCTGACTCAATTATCATCAACACTTCCATTTGCAGTTACATAAATTTCCACCTTATCCTACCCAGGTTGCCATTTCCCTTACCAGCATGTTTTAACTATAATGATACTGTACAGTATAGTAAAGGCCACAGCCTAATAGCAACCACAGTCCTGCTGCCAGCTCACACACTAGTAGAAAAACTTCATGAATCAATATCTAAAACGGCGATCTTCTAGAAACTGGGAAGGTGTTTTGTTTTCTTCACACTGGGAAAGGCTCTTATTGGCCACCCAAATACTTTGTTTGGAACTTCGGAACAACTGTTTGCCATTTACAATGCAAGGTGCTAATGTTCAAGCGCTTAATGCAAAAGAGCACCCCCACGTCTCTTAAGTACCTATAGTTGTTTTGATTTAGAACATTCTCCAATCTTAGCATAGGGTGCGGATCATAACAAAGCTGAGTACGGAAATGGAGCCAAGGGGATGGAGCCAAAGATGGAGAGGCACAACGCAATCACTAAGTCCTTGAACTCCATGCACTATGAAAACGGAGTTGAGGCTGTGAGCCAAACATATACGATATAGCACAATGAAAAGTAGTATGATAATTATTTATGGCAAAGCACAATCACTCGGCTAGTTAGTTCACATTTTATATTTTTGGTTCATTGCGGATAGCTCTCTACTCTAATGTCTCAGAAGTTAAATATTTTTGTTCTTCTGCTCAATACTAGTTTAGGCCCTGTTTGTTTGAGTTACAGCTTCTCTAAAAGCTGCTTCTGGGAAAAACCACAAAAAACTAGCTTCTGGAAAAAGCTCATATCACAGTACAAATTAGGCTTTTGGTGGCTTTTGGCTTCTTTGAAGGGGTTCAAAAATTGGTTGTTTGTTTGAGCTTAAGCTTCAGGGCTAAAAGCTGGCTAGAAGCTGAAACAAACAGGGCCTTAATCTCACCGTGGTCCTTAAGGTACCTTGCTCTAAGAGACTAAGTTTTTTTAATGTAATCTCACCTGCTAAATGGCAGGGGAAATAATTAATTGTGAACTACAAATATTAAAAAGTGCTTATTAAACCATAATGGTAGCACTAAGTTGAACATGGTGTTTGCATCACCTGTGAACCCTACTATATAATCTTGCACAGAGTTTCTATGAACTTTAAGAAGCCATTCAATTAATTATGAGCTTTGGTAATTTTAATTTCTTTGAGCTGATGTTCTGTTGCCTGATTTCTCCTTTCTAGTTGATGGAGCGACAATTATCCAAGGAAGAACAAGGTATGGCTGCTTGAGCAAATATAGGTTACTAACTGATTCACTATTGCCATAGTGATGTGATTCGTATAACTTCGACATCATTGCTAGAGGACCTTACGAGAAGATCTCAAGCATCGGACAAGAATGACACTTTGGATTTGAGGTTTTTTCTTGTGCAAATATCGTTATTATGTTTTAATATTCTTTTTTTTATATACTAATTGACATATGTATTATAAAAATTTTGGTTCATTTATAAGTAGCTTAAAATAGTCAATTGCATCCAGTAATTTTTATTATTATTTAAGGGGAAAACAGAAAACAAGAAGTAGGCAATGATGTATATTTCTGCCATGATTGTTGAATTATCTGTAAATTTTTGTGCGCCTCGGTATGAGCTTGACTGCTTTAGCTTTTTGTGAACTTTTTGGTTCATGAAATTCAGCACACAGGACTGCCGGTATTCTGTTGTAATGTTGCTTTTTGATAAATATGTCCTTGTGTTTGGACAAGTAGAAAGTCAGTATAGAGGTAAATCACAATTTTGATTCTTGACTAATGACTGCAGATTGCAGAAGTTTTTCAGCCTGAGGTTGAATAACTTCCCCAATTTGTAATATGTTCTTAGATGTAATGACATTTCAGTAGAAGTTTGGCATGCTTCTTTTTCTATTGCTAGAAAGAAGTATCGAAATTAATCGATTTTGTAGGTAGAAGTAGAAGATGCAACATTATTTTTCCTGGAAATTGCTTTGCCATTTACGTCTACTCTTGTGGTGCTAAATTCCATTGACTATGTTCTAGTTATTTTGAATGACCATGCACTGTTAGGAGATGGTGCTTGTAATTGAAACTTTTTCGCCCTTGCATTTTTTTGGTCATTTTTTTCATTAAGAGGTTTAATAATATTTGTTATTCAAGTAGATATAAAAAATCAAGTCAAAACATTGAAAATATCTTCAAGTATTGACATTTCATTTTTAATCAATAAATCAATATGCAGAAAATTTTCAAGGCAAGCCTACTTGCAGAAGCGAAGGGACAAAAAAATTGAAGAGATTCGGTTAGTACAAGAATACTTCTAATATAGATGCTGTTGATTTTGTTGCTTTTTTACAGGTATTTACTATCTTTTTGGGGGATTATTGCAGGGATGAAATTATAGATCATGAGTACATTTTTCAGGATGTGAAACTAACTGAAGCAGAACAAAAGGAGTTCAGGTGATGGTTTTAAGCTCTAACTAGCAAAGGCTTATAAACATAACTCTGTGCTACATTTTTTTTGGTACTGAACATATGCAGATACGGTGATTGATATATGCCCTTTAGCTAGGCATATCCACAAGCTTTTGGAGTGTGAATGTGCAAGTATATCTTACAGCTATGGTTTCTACATGCAGATACAAACAGAAGATATATAATCTAGTCAAGGAGCATGTTGAGAGACCGGATGATATTGCTGAGGTATGTTTCTTCTTCGGAATATTATTAGAGTAATGATGATATCTGATATTTTGATGCATTAAATTTTGCTTTAGGTTAACTATAATATCACTGCAAAATAATTACAATACTATGTGAAGTTTTTGCTTATTTTATTTGTTTAGAAATTATATAATACATACATGGTCACTTTTTTTTGTGCACATCTATTTCTGTTCGAGGGTGCCATCAAGAAATTAGGAAAGCATTGATGTGTCCCCTTTGCTGCTCCTCCAAAATAAGTAAAAGCATATCCGTTAATTAACCTATAATTTTAAGTGAATGCCTATTGCGTGCTGATTCACTTGTATCATTTAATAGGTGAAATAGAGTTTTGGGTACATAAATGGCTTTTGTCTATTTGGTGCTCCATGTATCTAAGAATTTGTAGCCCTTCCGGCAGTATGTTTATGAGAAGAGCATCCATCGTGGTGGTTTTCTTTGTCAAAATTTTAGTTCCATTTCAGTTTAATGTTCATGATGGTCACTTGTTTACCAGTTGGAAATATCTCTCATATCAATGAAGTGATGCGTTCTTTTAGTTAGCATTTATTCAATGCACTGAAATTTTAACTCATTAATTTGTAGCTGCATTAGTACCTATGGTGAGCTGTGAGTTTGTCTGTCAGTAATAACAATAGAGAACTAACTATTTTCATGTTTGTTCGCAAGTTTGTTTTCTCATTCACCTACATTCATTTCATGTGTCGGTTTATAGTTCAACACTGCTTGAGTTTTTTAACATATTTTTACTACTTCAGATTAATGAATCCAGAAATTTCACTTTTACAAAATTACTTCTAATACTATATGTGAATCAGTACAAAATGCCTGAAGCTTATGACTTGGGTGAAGGTGTCAATCAAGAGAAGAGATTCTCTGTAGCATTGCAGCGATACAAGTAAGTTCTAAGTAAGGAAGCTTTCTGTTGAGACTGTGGATTCCCGGTGAGTTTATTTACATATCTTGAATTTTGAATAATTGCTGAACAAGCAGAGATCCTGAGGCCAGAGATAAGATGAACCCTTTTGCTGAACAGGAAGCATGGGAAGAACATCAAATAGGTAATATTGTCGGTTTAGATTTTGTATCTATTCTTTGTAATGAGCTGCACTCAGATAAATTCTGTATTTTTGTCTTCAGAATATTATATTTATGTTCTTATTGTATAGCAGCAAAAATTGACTTGGAGTGTGATTATAAACTTGTTTCAGGAAAATCGAAACTGAAATTTGGATCGAAAGATAGGAAAACGTCTTCTGATGACTATCAGTAAATTATTTACTACGTTTTTGCTTTTATTATATTTTTCGTTAGCAAAGTTTTCTTTGTTCTTATCTTTTTAGTGTTATGAATTATGACTGAATCACTTAAGGTAGTTTTTAGGTACTGATGATACTTAGGATTTTAGTTGGATACTTGTTTCGTTTGGATTGGAAGTTGGAGAAGACACTAGCCAATTTTTTAACTTTATGTTAAAAAAGATCACATTCAGCAGTAAACTGCATGATGTTTCCTAAGGCAGAAGTCTGGATTGAAAGTCCTCATGATACCAAAACTAATTAAAGTTTTGTCTATGATTATTTGAAGAAAATGAGTTCTGCACATATCTGTATTATTGTCTTGTAGTTAATTTCTGCTTATATTATTTTCCCAACATTGTAGGTATGTATTTGAAGATGGTATTGATTTTGTTAGATCATCTGCCATAGAAGGAACACAGGTAATCACTTAATTTTGTATGTTTTCTTACCTAGTTTAATGGATTTAAGATCAGTTTCACTGAAAATTTTTAATTCCAGGATGAAGACAATTCAGAGGAAGAGGACATCGATGCAAAAGATATGTTAAAAAGGGAGCTCCAGGTGTGTGACCAGATTTTGTGAACGCAGAGAAATTTAAACCAATTTTTATGTTACAACATACACTACAACACGTCTTCTGGTGCTCGTTAGTTATAGATAGATATAGTCCCAACGATTGCTTCCTATGGTCTCCTAACATGTTTTTTGTAAACCAGGATGAGAGGAAAACTCTCCCAATCTATAAATTCAGGGATGAACTGCTCAGGGCTGTGGACGAGTTCCAGGTTTGCATTACTTGCTTTTTTTTTTAATAAACTGGTCAATAATAGTGCTCAAATTTTCAATACAGAACACTTGTGAGATGTGTTCCAGTCCAGCAAACAAACTGTTTCATGTTTTATTCAATGGCCCTTCTTTTTGTAAGGAAAAAGTCTACTTGACCCCATGAACTATATAGCTTTGTCTAGTTAACCCCTTGAAAACTCGCTGGGGGTTACTTGCCTGGTTTTGGATAGTTCCGGGGGTAGAATACCTGGCTTTCTACTTCAGGGGGTTAAGTAGACAAAACTATATAGTTTAGGGGGTCAAGTAGACCTTTTCCTTCTGTAAATGGTATAATCATGCCCATAATGTTGTCTTGAACCTTTTGGGCATATGTTTCCTGCTTGTAGGTAATTGTCATAGTGGGAGAAACTGGCTCTGGTAAAACGACGCAAATACCTCAGTATCTTCATGAAGCTGGATATACGGCAAAAGGAAAGGTACAATTCTGTAAGCTTTGTCTTTGGGTGCTATTGTACTATTGCTTACGAAGTGAGGATGTCATAGTAGTCTGTTAAAGCTTAGACGATGCGTAGTTTGGCTTTGGTCTGATGCATAAAAAAAATCTCTGCGAGACATTTCCCTTTGCAACATTAACATGCTCTGGTTCTATGAAATGCTGGCTATGTGTGAATGATGGTGCAGTGATTTTATGGTTTCTTCCAACAGCAAGGCCCAGGTGCTTAATTTTGTAAATTGCAGGTTGCATGTACACAACCTCGTCGAGTGGCAGCCATGAGTGTTGCAGCAAGGGTGTCTCAGGAGATGGGTGTTAAGCTGGGACATGAGGTTTTCTTTCTATTTTGTTCATTGTTATCTTATGTCAAATTTGAAATATGTTTATATGATTGATCTCCTATCACATAATTTGAAGTTTTATGTAATAATAATTATATTTAATGCCACTCTACAGGTTGGTTACTCTATAAGGTTTGAGGATTGCACCTCAGAGAAAACATTGATTAAATACATGACTGATGGAATGCTTCTGAGAGAGTTTCTTGGTGAACCAGATTTGGCTAGCTATAGGTAACCTCTAGTATAGCACTTCTTTTTTTTCATTTTTCCTGTTTCACATGTGATTTGCAAAATTGCACATAATCACACATCTGTCTAATTGTGATGCAGTGTTGTCATGGTTGATGAGGCTCATGAGCGTACCCTGTCTACTGATATCTTATTTGGTTTGGTGAAGGTTAGCTGGCTTTCCTTATGGTTTACTTCAGCTTATTTTCAGACTAATTGAAGTACAGTCAACTCTAAGTAACACTTTGTCTGCAGGACATTGCTCGGTTTCGGCCTGACCTAAAGTTGCTCATATCAAGTGCAACCCTTGATGCAGAAAAATTCAGTGACTACTTTGATTCAGCTCCTATTTTCAAGATACCTGGGAGGAGATACCCTGTTGAAGTTCATTATACAAAAGCTCCGGAAGCAGATTACATAGATGCAGCCATTGTTACTGTTTTACAGATACACGTGACACAACCCCCTGGTGATATCCTGGTATTCCTTACTGGGCAGGAGGAAATTGAAACAGTTGATGAAATCCTTAAACACAGGACAAGGGGCTTAGGCACAAAGATTGCAGAACTTAATATATGTCCTATCTATGCAAATCTGCCTACTGAACTTCAAGCTAAGATATTTGAGCCCACTCCAGAGGGTTCTCGGAAGGTGGTTCTGGCCACTAACATAGCAGAGACTTCATTAACCATTGATGGTATAAAGTATGTTGTCGATCCAGGTTTTTGTAAGATCAAGTCATACAACCCCCGAACGGGTATGGAATCTCTTCTAATCAACCCTATCTCAAAGGCATCAGCAAACCAGAGAGCTGGAAGATCTGGACGAACTGGACCAGGAAAGTGCTTCCGTCTATACACGAGTTATAACTACATGCATGACCTTGAGGATAATACTGTTCCAGAGATTCAAAGAACCAATCTCGCAAACGTTGTGCTTACTCTTAAGAGTCTTGGTATTCATGACTTGGTTAATTTTGATTTTATGGATCCGCCCCCATCAGAGGCCTTGTTAAAGGCCCTGGAGCAACTTTTTGCTCTCAGCGCACTCAATAGTCGTGGAGAGTTGACCAAAACTGGAAGACGGATGGCAGAGTTTCCATTGGACCCTATGCAATCAAAGATGATAGTAGCTTCTGAGAAGTATAAGTGTTCTGATGAGGTCATCTCCATTGCCTCTATGTTGTCAGTTGGCAATTCTATATTCTATCGTCCAAAGGACAAACAGGTCCATGCAGATAATGCAAGGTTGAACTTCCACACCGGCAATGTTGGGGACCATATAGCACTACTCAATGTATTCTTCCCTTGTAGCTTTGTCAGCATGTGCTCTTAAAAGTTATTTGGATTAAGCAATCAAGTGCTGATTTCCTTATGTTTCCTTTCAGGTTTATAACTCATGGAAAGAAACAGACTATTCAACTCAATGGTGTTTTGAAAACTATATACAGGTCAGCTCTTATAATGTAGTTGTTTTTTTCAAGGTTCTAAAAGTCGCTAGTTGTTAGTCGGGCGGCGAGGTGGGGACTAGGGTTAAACGGGGATTAATCGGACACATAAATCGGCACTAGTCGGAATTAATCGGTAATCGGTCCTAATCGGAGGACAATCGACTAGAGATTAATCGGGGACTAATCGGGGATTAATCAGGATTTTTAGAACCTTGGTTTTTTTAGTCATTCTGGTTTAAGATAGTTTATTATATAGATAGTAGCAATGTCAGCCAATATTCTTAGCTCTACTTGAGATATTGCATATCTGCAGATTTAATTATGTTTCATTGTGACCAATCCTGTACGAATTCTCCCTCCATGTCCAGTAGATGTCGTTTTAGCCTCTAGTGTAGGGCGTAAGACATGGCTGTTGCAATTTTGTTATGTACTCCTATATCTTGTACTCCAAGACCTTGTTTAGGCCTTGTTTGTTTCAGCTTAAATTAAATTATATTAAATGAAAATTTGTTATTTTTGTATAAACCAAATGATGTAACATTTTGTAGTTATTTTTGTGGGTTTTAAATAGTTCTTCTTAGAGTTCGTAATAATTTTTTCATAATTTTTGAATTCTTTAAAACATCTTTTTGAGGGGTTACAAATTTGCTACAGTAAAACTCGACTCAACTTTAAGCTGAATCAAACAAGGCCTTAATCGGTTACTTCTTCCATGAAAAGGTAAACTTCAATTATTGATGGAGAGATGTCATATATAGGGAAAATGTTAGATATTACCTGTAAGTTGCAGAAGGATGAACCTATAATGATATATAGAACATTGATGTGCAAGAGCATAATGACATTCTATAGTGCCCAGTAGATGTTTTAGCCTACCATAGGGCATAAGGCTTGAAGTGGAATGACTCTGGAAATTCTGTTTGATTCGAAGTTCCAATATTTATAAAGTTTTTCAATTCTCCTCCTTTCCTGGTATTATTTGTTACTACTTATTTCATAAAAATTGAAATGAAATGGTAAATTTCAACTATTCACAGGGGTTTATATATGGGTAATATGTTCTGGTTGTACCTTTAGATTATAAAACAACAACTAACTTCTTGGCCATCTTAGTTACTGGCATCTCATCCCCATTAGGGACATGCAAAATATTATATGTAACGCAACAGCCTTGTTCTTTTTATTTTAAATTCATATTATAATCTACAGCAGGATATTCGTTCTTTTTGTGCAAGCCAGATTCTCTAGCATTTTGTAATCTGTAGTCATTTTTTGAAGATCTTAGTGTTTCTTCTTGAAGCTCCCAAAAACAATTTTTAATAACTTTTCGACTTCTCCAAGTCCCACACAGAAAAACCCCCAAAACTCAAATTATAATCCGCTACAGATTTTCAGCAAAATGTTTATCATCAATTCTGCAATTGACATGATAAAACTGTCCTTGGGTAATTCAGGTTCGCAGCATGAAGAGGGCTAGAGATATTCGAGATCAATTGGAGGGACTTCTGGAGAGAGTTGAGATTGAGCTTTCTTCAAATGCTAGTGATTTGGATGTTATTAAAAAAGCAATAACATCAGGTATGGTGTTTGGGCCAAAGATGTAGTTTTTGTTTGTGTACCATTTTTTTTCAGAATTTAAATATAACATCTTGAGTATATACATGATGTAGGTTTCTTCCACCATTCTGCACGATTGCAAAAGAATGGTTCGTATAGAACCGTCAAGAACCCTCAGACCGTATATATTCATCCTAGTTCAGGATTAGCACAGGCAAGTTCATTTTATTGAACACTAGAGCTCATCTAGTTTCTATCCTCAACATTTCATAGTACTGCCTTTGTGTTTTGCAAGTTTATGATCTTGATGATCTCTTGTTGTATATGCTTACATTCCTAATGTAGGTGCTTCCTCGATGGGTTATATACCACGAATTGGTTCTCACAACAAAAGAATATATGCGTCAGGTATGCAAAATTTGTTCAGAATTTCGTTAGTCTTAAAAGAAGTAATTTTTGTGAATGATTCTGAAAATGATGTGGATACTGCAGGTGTCCGAACTGAAGCCTGAATGGCTGGTAGAAATAGCACCACATTATTACCAACTAAAAGATGTTGATGACTGTAAGTTATGATGATGATAATATTGTTTCATTCAAGCTAGCTTGCTGAGGTTGTATGAAGTATGAACTGCATTCAACTACTTATCATACCTTTTTTTTTTTTTTTTTGCTGACAGCTGCGTCCAAGAAACTACCGAAGGGCCAAGGAAGAGCTGCGTCGTAACCAGGACTAAAATATGGTGTTTGGATAGATGGTGTTGTCTAATTGAATTAAAAAAAACTAGGAGTACATGGCTTTAGAGTTTAGAGGCTGCAAATGTACATAACTCCCTTTTTTTTCCGTAGATATTGAACACCAAACTATCCTTTTCTTAATGCATAAATTTTGATTTGAGAACGTGTACACGGTTGCAAATGTTGTACTACCTCCATTCCAAAATAAGTGTCCTTTAAGGTTGTTTTGAAAAAATTAAGAATGAGTGTACGTAGTTGGGAATCTAGAGTATTTTATAGTGTGGGAGAGGAATATAGAGGTATTTTATAGTGGTGGGAGAGGAATTTAAGGGTATTTATAGTGGTGGGAGAGGTATCTATGGATTAGAAGAGCATTTATTTTGAGACAAATTTGAATCCTAGAACACTTATTTTGGGACGGGAGAGTATCAATTTTATCTGTGGATGTAGATCTGTAGACACCGCATAATGTGATGCTGAGTGTCAGAAGGTTCAACCTTGTATAGGATATAGGTGCCTTTTTCTCCTTTCTATGAAACCTTAAATCTCCATGAGGATCCGATTCATCCTTCTGCATTTTTTTTCAGCAACTTATCTGCTTTTCTTTTGTTAAACTTGGAGCGTCGGTACGTGTCTTGGAGTTTTGTTTTTTTTTTAAAAAAAAAGAGAGGCTGAAAAACAAAGCATTTTGAAAATGGAGATAAATAGTAAAATCGAGCCAATACAGATAGTTAAGAGATTTGTATAGATAAACTTTTGAAACTTTGGCTTAGGTTATGTCTAAGTCATCCACTTTGTTGATATGTAGCGGTGCGTTTCTGATTGAAGTCTATGTACGAGTGCCACACGCCTACAATGGAAACAATGCACGAAGGCAAAGGGGAAACTTTGGCTCCGCAACTAAAAGGTGATCGAAAGATAACGAGTTTTAGTTTATACCATTGAAATCATGCGTTAGATCGGTTTTTGCCATTTCATCGTAGTTGATTGTCTACTATCCCTTAGTTATTAAATGGCAAGCGCCAAGTGTCAGGACGTCCGGACGGACGCGCCAACGTCGGATCAGCGTTGTCCGTCCGATTGCCGGTACCACGTGCATCCAACGTGCCCGCGTAGCCCGTGCGAGCGCAGAGTTGTTAGCTGTGCAGTTGATCAAATTTTCAATTAAACTTCTGATTTTTGTATAAAATTCAAACAGTGTTCAAAATACATGAAATAAATTTCATAATTCTTCTAAAATCAAGAGTCCCATTTTATATACTTTTTTTTTTTATTATTTTTTCACTTTTTTATTTTTTTTTATGTGAACCTGGGAGAAGGCACTTACGAAACTTACACTAGGCCTCGTTCTTTTCAGCGTATCGTGCCGGTGCGTATTACTGTAGTAAATTTTGTTATTTTTATATAGCCTTTATGTTCTAATAATTCGTAACGATTTTTTCGTGGCTCTCAGTAGTCCTTCCAAAGATTCCAAAACTATTTTTTAATTATTTTTGCGGCGCCCAGCGTCGGACGTCCATTTGAGCACGCAGCGGGACCAACCCGGCCGTCCGATCGTCGGCACCGCGCCAATCATACGCGCAGCCGTGCGCCCGCATCCTGCGTTCCCAAGCGACTAGCTAGCAGCAGTGCAAGCCTGTGCGTTTGATTAAATTCCTAATTAAACTTCTGATTTTTGTACAAAATTCAAACAGTGTTCAAAATGCGTGGAATAAATTTCATAATTCTTCTAAAATCGAGAGCAACCCTTTTTAAATACCTTTTGAATTTTTGAATTTTTTTTTACTTTTTAAAATTTTTTATGTGAACTAGAAGAAGGCACTTATGAAACTTACATCTATACTAGTGAAACTTAACCGTGTGCTGATGAAACTTGGCCGTATGCAGATGAGATCTAATGAAACTTGGATGAAACTTCGATGTAACCTCATGAAACTTGGATGAAACCTGTTGAAACTTGAATTGACCTGATGAAACTTGAAGAAACTTGTATGAGACCTGTTGAAACTTAATGAAACTTGCATTAAAACTGATGAAACTTGACAGTTCGGCAAGTTTAACGAATATGAAAGTCAAGTTTCAGTAGGCGAAACCCAAGTTTCACCAGATAAGTTTGAAGAGTTATATGGCAACATATATCTTGTTTTGTTCGTAAAAATACGAGGAACACATTGGTGCAAACGGTTTGTGGATTGGAGCACCCAGTCAAAAATTATGGCCTTCAAAAGAAAAAAATGCTTGTGGAACCCACTGCATGCCAGCACAATATCGTTCCAGCCCGTTCGCGCGCGTGGCACGGGCGTCCGGACGCGCCGGCCTTGCGGGCACAAGTGTTTCCCATTATTTTTTTATAATTTTTATACCTCTTTTCGAAGGCTCTCAAATTTGCTACAGTATTACGCCAACGCAACGATACGCTGAAAAGAACAAGGCCCTATACTAGCGAAACTCGGCCGTGTACTGATAAAACTTGACCGTGTGCTGATGAAATCTGATGAAACTTGTATGAAACTTCGATGTAACCTGATGAAACTTGGATGAAACCTGTTGAAACTTGAATTGACATGATGAAACTTGAAGAAACTTGTATGAGACTTGTTGAAACTTTATGAAACTTGCATTAAACCTAATGAAACTTGACAGTTCGGCAAGTTTAACGAATATGAAATCCAAGTAAAATTTTCAACAAATATATCACCTATACTGGAAAGGACCCCGGTGAGAGTCTAAGAGGAGGCAGACAGAAAATCAGAAACCACAGGGGCTTTTTTGCAAACCGGTCCCTCGGGAGGGCTCGAATCGGGCGGCTGGGACGGGAGACACGCGGCGCGATCCGACGGCCGACGTTTTTCGGGCGACGTGGCCAGCGCGGGGTGAGCTCTTAGCTACGCGCTATATAGGACCCCAGTGAGAGTCTAAGAGGAGGCATACAGAAAATCAAAAACCACAGGGGTTTTTTTGCAAACCGGTCCCCCGGGAGGGCTCGAATCGGGCGGCTGGGACGGGAGACACGTGGCGCGATCCGACGGCCGACGTTTTTCGGGCGACGTGGCCAGCGCGGGGTGAGCTCTTAGCTACGCGCTATATATATAGTAGCGCAGCTAATTAGTGGTAGGACATGGTGGTAGTAAAATTTAGATCTAATGCTTTGTTACAAAGAGTAGTATAGTTTTTTTCTCTATCTTCAACATGTGAATCTCCCCACGCATTTTTTTTGGTTTTGTTTGGTTAGTTAGCTAGTTGAGTTCATCCCGGAGGATGAACAGAAAACTAGCGTACTGCATGGAGCTTGGGAGCATGTAATAACAATGCCAATGCATTCAAACCAAATGCAAAATTGACTCGTTCTGTTGGGGACGAGCCAATCAAATCTTTGATTCGTTTTGGTGCACCAAAAGAACTTTGATGGCCAAAATCATACTAACTAGTTAATTTATTAAGAAAATAACAGCAGCAACTTTTTCTACGAGCATGTTTCGTCAACACTGGCCATTGGTCATCTAAGTTGTGCTTGTTGACCTACACACCAAGTAGGTTATCTTTGGTTTGAAGAAATCTATCAAATCTTTTGGGTAACCATAATCTAGGGAGTATAGTCTTCAAACAAATGCCCCCCGCTGGATGGCTATGAACAACGAGCACGGCCTCATACGGTCATTACGGTTGGTGTGTATGCCCCCAACTACTTTATAGCCATTGGTTTAAGAAACAATGGCCGAGATTATTGCTCTGCTCGACAGAAATGATGTAGCGAGAATAATCAATTCTATCGTGCAAGGCCCTATCAGGCACGACGGAGGAGTTCTAAGCGTGCCTGCCGATTTGATCGTGCAATCTACGAGAAAAGATATATCCTTATATAGCTAATAAGATATATAAAAAGATGGCTTGGACTTGGTGCTGCCCCCGTCCAACCCATCGCTCGCGCAAACAGCTCCTCGCGAAAACACTCCTGCATGCATGCAGTGATGCCAGCGCAGCACACAACGCGTGCATGTGAACCAGGAAGCCAGCACTCTCTCCCTCCAACCTGCATGCATGCATGATGACGTCAGCAAAAGATTCCTTCTTTTTGTTTTTTTAAACAGCGATTACTTTTGACTGGTAGCTCCAATCGACAAACCGTTTTCACCAATGTGTTCCTGACATTTTTACGAACAAAATAAGATCCATGTTGCTATATAAAAATTTCTTGAAACAATTTGCATATACAATGGAATAATTATTTTAGCCTGTTGAAACAATACGTCCAATCTGATGTAACGTTTTGGTATTTGGAACAAAATTATTTGCTTTTTGGAACAATTACATGAGGTTGTTATACCAATGTTATTAGCCAGATGGAGCAAAATTAGTTGCCTGTTGAAACAATGCTGTGAACGTACTGAAATAATCGGATTAGCCTGCTGAAACAATCAATTTGACCTGTTGGAACAATTGTTTTTTAGCCATTTAAAAAAATATTATGTTAGCCTACTGAAACAACCGGTTGTGCCTACTGAAACAATCGGGTTAGCCTGCGGAAGCAATTAGTTTGACCTGTTGAAACAATTGTTTTGGCCATTTGAAAAAAATAATGTTAGTGTCATGAAACAATCGGTTGTGCTTATTGAAACAATCGGGTTAGCCTGGTGAAACAATCAGTTTAACCTTATGAAACAATTGTTTTATACATTTCAAACAATTATTTTAACATACTGAAACAATCTGTTGTGCCTATTGAAACATTTGAATTAGCCTGCTGAAACAATCAGTTTGTTTTTATGAAACAATTGTTTTTGGATATTTCAAACAATTATTTTAGCATACAAAAACAATCGGTTGTGCATATTGAAACAATCGGATTAGCCCGCTGAAACAATCGGTTGAGCCTATTGAACCAATCTTGTTTGCCATGGTCAAACAAATATTTTGAATTGTTGAAACAACAGATGGCATGCATGCATCAATAATCACACATGCACAGTTGCCTCTCCTAATCACATGCAAACAGTGTGAACACACAACGTTTTTGTTTTTCTTTCAAAAGCAATAGATTTTGACTGGGTGCTCCAATCCACAAACCGTTTGCACCAATGCATTCCTCTCATTTTTACGAACAAAACAAGACCAAGGTTGCTATAAAAAAAGTTACTGAAACAATTTGTTATCCTAATGGAACAATTAATTTAGTCTGTTGAAACAAATGGTTTATCCTATTGGAACAATTACTTTTACCTAGTGGACGTATAACCATCTGAAACAATTGGTTTATCCTATTGGAACAATATTTATAGCATACTAAAACAATTGGTTTAGCCTATTGGAACAATATATATAGCCTGTTGAAACATCTAGTTTAGCCTGTTGGAACAATATGTTTGGCATGTTGAAACAATTAGTTTAGCCTGTTGGAACAATTTATCTAATCTGTTCAAACAATTAGTTTATCCTATTGAAACAATATTTTTGGCCTGTTGGAACAATTAATCTAGCCTGCTGAAATAATTACTTTTACCTAGTGAATGTACAACCAAGTGAAACAATTGGTTTATCCTATTGGAACAATATATATAGCATGCTAAAACAATTGGTTTAGCCTATTAGAACAATATATATAGCCTGTTGAAACAACTAGTTTAGCCTGTTGGAACAATATATTTGACATGTTGAAACAACTAGTTTAGCCTGTTGGAACAATATGTTTGACATGTTGAAACAATTAGTTTAGCCTGTTGGAACAATTTATCTAATCTGTTGAAACAACTGGTTTATCCTATTGGAACAATATTTTTGTCCTGTTGGAACAATTAGTTTAGCCTACTGGAACGATATGTCTAGCCTGCTGAAACAATTAGTTTAGCATACATGATATATTTTTCCACTAAATCATGCATACATGCATGCATGCATGTGTGTATATATGTTTCGATTTACATTGGCCAACCATACGTGACAGTAAACATATGCATGCACACATGCCAATTAAAAAACTCAAGTACAAAAAAAAAATGAAGCAGAGAAAAGGTTAAGCAAGCCGCCACGTCATGCTCGCTGGATGCGCGCAAAGACATGCATACACTGAAAGCAGTGCATGCATGCAGCATGACTTCATGATGATGCAACGCGAGTACGCGACACGATGGATCCCGGTGGGGGCTCGGGCGAGCGCACGGGTGAACGCGGCATGCGCCGTGGGCTGGGCCGGGCGTTCGACGAATCGGACGTCCGGCCAGAAGCATTACCGTAAAAAGATTGGCACACGAAAATAAATCCGAACGAGGGTAAAATATAATGAAATTGTCGGTTTAGATTAAATCTAAACCAACTGGTACCAAGGATAAATCTACTATATGCTGATAAAATCAACAAGATAATACAGTAAGGATAAAAATCTACTACTAAGCCAATAAAAGCAACAAAGCAGTAGAAAGAGAGGCAAACGGAGTACAAACTAGCCGACGTGATCAACTAGCAAGTAGAATGAAAGATAAACAATCTATAGGTCGGTTCCAACATGACTGGCAGATAGAATACAACGAGAGTAATTTAAATTTAAACGAAACCTAAGGCGACGAGAGTAGATGATAATGCAACAGAAAAATAAACTTGTATTGATTTATGTCGATTGATTCTATTTATACAGGGAATAATGTGTTTTCGCGTAAGTATTCCATTTGGGCTCATACAGAATTCCTTTTGTTTATGTTACGATTAATCCGATCTGAAACCCTTTGTCTTTCTTTCTCCAAGACAATCTCCTCACAACTTCCTTGTATATTTTCAACGGACTAAAAACTCATTCCATCTTTATTCAAACCCGATTTCGACCTTTTATAGCCAATTCTGGAACATTTAGAAACTTTGGCTATATTCAAAAATTGATGTCAACAGTTTCTAAAGGAAAACAAAGAGCATCCGGCTGGACACATTGAAATTTGCATGTTAATCACAGATGTGGCTATCTAGAAACCGAAATTCCAATTTTCGGGAATAAGATTTCTTTTTGTGCCCTGGAAGGACAGCCACATAAATTAAGCCTGAAATTCGCAGCAGTCAGCAGGTGTGACAAACCCAATAATGAATGGGAAGTCTTGGTAATTAAGACCAACTGACATCAGTCTAGTCTAAAACTTCTCACCTATTATCATCGAAAAATTGTTGAACGAAAACCTGGCGTGCCATAAGCTCGAACCATATGGCATATAGTATTTTTATTCTTTCCGGAATAAAATGATGAACAGAGTCGAACAGTTTTACTGTTTGGTGCCTTTAGGTTGATTTGTCGTTTCACCAACACCTTTGCTAGTTATCAGACGACTGAGACTTATTTATCCTCATCCTATTCTTTTTACCAAAAAATATATTACTTCTGTTATAAGTTTCTTTCGCTAAAAAAACCATCTTTGCTCACCAACATATAGCTTTGATCCGAGTTGTATCCCTGACACTACTACGGAAAGGGCGTTGATCCCGTTGAACGAGCTTGATCCGGTTTTGAACCGACGACCTTTGAGATCGATACTGCTGGGCATCACCCCGAGTTACGAGAACCGACTAAAATCTCTCCTCGATAGGCGGCCCGAATGCAGTAGTTTATTGATCCCGTTGGTTGGTCCAACCGGATCGAAATATATGTATTAGTCCCGTTTTAACTACCAACCGACTAATATGTGCATACGCGGCGACCAAATAGTGACGCTGGGGACACTTTTCGTCCCGGTTGGTTGTTCCAACCGGGACTGAGGTATATTTTTTGAATGTTATGCTTATTTAGTCACTAACTAAACCACATTTAACACAATTAGCGATGCAATTGGTTGATAACTAAAATCGAAATAGCATTAAATATTACAAATATGTATTACGTCGGACCGGCTCTGGGCACTGTGCAATCATCCATACTGTGCAATTACAAATATTCAGAGTTTACAAATATGTATTACAATACACTTTCTCCCAATTTGGTAAGATCAGCTAGTATTCACGGTGGCATCCATTTTTAACTTTGATTTCAGATTTCCGCTAACACACCTTCATTGGACAGCATCATCGATCAAACAATCTTGGGCTGTGTCACACCAGGCCACTTTGAGGCGTTGTCAAACTCAGCGTTGTCACTTTCTGAGATCATTGTCTTGTATCATGCCTTTGCACCATCGTTGACCCTAGCGACCTCCTCCTACAACCCAAATTAAACAATATTATCTAACAAAAAGAGAGAAATGGCAACATGCTATTATTTAAAATTTACGGCGCCACATATTTTACACCACCAAACCAAGTAACCAACAACAGAACGGATATATAAATTTGATCTTTACCTTCTATCTTTCAGATTTCGTCAAGAACATAAGGGGAAGGGCAGTTCTCAAAAGATAACCTTCCAGGGCCAAAGACTCCAGGACTCCACGCCATGAAATCTTCAATCTGCTCCTTTGTTAAACAACAAATATGTATTAGGTAGCTAGCTAGACATAAGTATCATACAATGTACACAAGCACATACACTTTTATCGGGATCTTTTACGAGCATCGCTCCTCGGCGGTTAGGCTAGTATTTTTGAAGGCTCGAATCTTATTAAATGTAGGGTGGTGATGCTCGCCCATCGGATTTATGACCTCATCTAAAAGAAAGCCGGCGATTTGCTCTTGAATTGCTTTGACACGCACCGGCGATAGTTCCGGACCTTTTTCCAAACCTTTTTTTGCCAACTTTAGGGGAATCTATCATTAAATAGGGAATTAACATATCAATCTTTCAACTATAGAAAATGTTTGCAGTAGCTACCTAGGCGTTATTAAGGTAGTAATTATATATTACTCACCCCAAACCCTGCATTTTTTCTTGTGTACTCAGCGGTGCCCCCGATGAAGTTGTGCATCATCTCGCACACATAGTATCCGCATAAATTGTTTGAAGGTGGTTGATACAAGACCTGTGGTCGACGAGTTGAAATCGTGAAATAGATCATGGAAATTACGTTAACTAACAAAATACTTATAATATGATATACATACATGTTTAGCGATGTGCAAGTCGAAACGTGTCTTGAATGTTCCCACGGTATTCTTGCGGAACGTTATGAAGGCATTGCACATTTGATTACAAGTTATATATAATTGAGTTTGTTTGATATGGAGAAAGCGAAATAGTAAGATATGAATGGAAGTGGAATGTACCGGTTGAGCATGGCGAGAAGTCTTTGTACTTTTCAACCGGTCCCTTTTCGAGTCCATGACCGTGATCCTGCTATGATTTAGCTCTATAATAAAAAGGATCCAGTGAAAGCTGCACAAATATATGTCAACGCGGTTTACTAATTAGTTCCAACAGTGTTAACAAAAGGAATTAAAATAAGGCGGTACGAAAACACGTACCTAAATTCGTAGGGTAGAAGTATATATCTTTTGTGTCGTTGTGCCATTAGCCCTTCGTAAATGGTGGTCTCTGTTTGTTGTGCCCTCATGTTAGCAATGTACTCGTTAATGACCAATGGGTCAAGAAAGCCAAATTCATGGATTCCCTCCATTGCGCATCTTTTAATCTCCATTCTACATAAGGAAAATTGATTTAGGCCTCGAAGTTAGTATAGTATACCGGCTGGCACGATCGAAATTTACAAAGAATACACTTACAGCTTCCAACAAACCACCATGGCGACGTCGACCGCCAATCCCTGATATAGGTAATACAGAACCTCAAATTGAATCAAGAATTCAAAGTCCCCATGTAGAAATGGTGTTGCTTGAAGACGACGCCGAACATTTCCATACCATTTTCTTGCGCAAAAATACCAATCATGGAGTTGCCGCATCTTCGTTGTTAGGCGGGAAGCTCCTCACGCCTTCGAGCGATCCACCTTTCACATATTTCCATTGTACCTCTGCAGACGGGATGTCCTTAAGGCCCAAGACCATTTCGGATCAAGCCCGGCTTCAATGTAGAAATTCCTTTGCGCTTCCTCTTCGGAATCTGCTCTTCGATGTTCCTTCTCGATTCCTTACGCAAGATGCGCCGTAGTCCGACACTGGTGGTCTTTCGGTTTGTCGATCTTATCCTTCAACGATAAGATACACCTCTTGCCTTTGTGCCATTCGTCCGTGCATCGGCCGGACCCTCGGTGGAGTTGGTTTGTTCGCAAAATGTGCGGTGACCTCGCCTCTTACTATCCGCTCGGTTTCCTCTTCGGTCATATCATACGGCAACTTGGAGGTGTTTTTTTCCGGATGACCTAGGCCTGTCTTCTTGAGAGGTGAAGGCCCCCCATCACGCCGGCTTGACCTAGCCGGCACCTTCTTGGGAGCTATTTGCTTAGTAGGGTGGTCTGTTTTGGCGGTGTGTTAGTTGGAGTTTCGTGTGAGAGGACTCGTTCAGAGTTGATCTGAGAGACCGTGGAGAGGACACGGGCATGTTACCTTTGAAAATTATGAACCGTTTGCGCCACACGACGATGCTGTGTACTGCTTCTCCTAGCTTCGTGGTCCCATCACCCCCTTCAATGTCGAGGTCAAGGTCCTCGTACCCACGCATACCTCTTCCACGGAGACCTTGGCGTAGCTCGGGGGTATCTGTTGGCCATGGATGACCTGCCCTGCCTCCATTGGGAAAGCCATGCCTACAGCTGCCTTGATGGAGAGGTTCCGCGCTCCGAAGTGCAGCTCACAAGGTGTCGGCTGCGTGATGTCGTCCACGGGATAGCGGGCCAAGTCTTCGGGCAGCCCACCGGAAGCACAGCTGCTCCGCCGCATGGAGGGGCTAATGACGTTGGGATTACTGGGCGGTTCCTGGTGATCGGCCTCCCGCGCTGACTCAAGGCTAGCCGCACCTCTCTTGGATCGTTTCTTGTATGCTCGCTGTGTTATGCTGTAGATTGCTCTTCAAGGTCGAGGAGGTGTTGTGCTGTCGGCCCTTGCTCCTCGAATCGACTCTGTAAGTCTCGCATCCTGCGAAACCAACCTTCCACGGGGCGACGCCAACGCCTGTGTACGTCCGAGGTGCTCGAGGTTACAGAGGGCCTGGTTAGCTCATCGTTCTCCCTATTTGGCACGAAGATGCCTTGGGCCGACTCTTCGTGCGCCTCTTGAAGCCTTCTTGTAACATCTCTGATTCTTTCACCAAAAACTGGCCTACCGTCGTCGTCAAGGCCGCCATCATGACCAAAGAACCAATTCCTCGATCCGTCGGACCATCTCATTGTTACGGGCTCGACACCTTTTACAAGCGTGTCATGTTCCTCTTCTCCCATTTGGGTATCGCCTTGCGGTAACCACCGGGGCGAGACGATGGTGGTATTGCTTCTTCGCCGCATTTTGCTTATTCTTTTCACTCATACTCTGACCTTGTTGAGAAGTTTTGTACCCTATAAATTCATTCCAATGATCTTGCAGTTTTGGATATTTATTGAAGTCAGGGAGTACATTATTCTTAACGTACTCGTTGTTCAACTTCTTCTTGAACGTCTGGAATGCCATTGCCATCTTCTTCAATGTGTAACTCTTCACCTTCTGTTCTGTCCCTTCGGGGAAGGTGAAAACTTGTTTCATATCGGTCCATAAGGTGTTCTTGAGGTCTGCAGGTACGTCGTCCCATTTGACAATGCTAATGGGCACGTGGTCCCTAACAATCGTTCGAAAGTCGATCTAAACGCCCAATCGCCGATGTTGGCTTCAGAGGCTCGCCTTCCTCGCCGACTTCGTGATTATGTGCCTTGACTTGACCTCTTACTTTGACCTCACCGACGTGACTTGGTCTTGGTTTGATCGGACCGATGGCTTCTACGGCCTCGGTGGCTTCTACGGCCTCACGGGCTTCCTCATCGCCTCGGTGGCTTCTACGGCCTCACCGGTGCCGCAGTTCAACTCATCATCCGGATGAATCCCAAACATCTCCATCAAAATTCATCATCACCAATCCCTCGCCGCCATTGTAACAAATAAAGGCACCGAAAATACAAGTGCATCCTCACATAAGGCGTTGATAAATTGCTTGCAAGTTTTAACTAACTTGTGAAGCTAAATCAAATAAGCACTTGCAATGCTTTAGGTCACAGAACAAACAATTCAACAATGTCGCGGCGAATAGAGGCTAGAGCAATGTCAGATGTGAAATAGGTCAGAATTAACAAAGCGACACGGATGACCTCTCGTCGGAGGAGTTGTAACGGCGGCGACGCCGGAGAGGGTTGTCGTGGCGGCGGCGACTTCACGGGCGTCGTCGGACGATGTAGGCGGCGGCGACACGGATGGTGGTGTCGGAGAGGTTGTAGGGCGGCGATCGTGGCGGCGGCGTCGTCGGAGGGTTGTCGGCGTGGGCGACACGGCGGCGGCGACGTCGGAGGGGTTGTCGGCGGGGGCGACACGAGCGGCGGCGACGTCACGGCGCATCGTCCGAGGGTTTGTAGGCGGCGGCGACAGGGACGGTGGCGTCGGAGGGTTTCTAGGCGGCGGCGAATCCGGTGGCGGCGGTGTCGACCTAGGGTTAATTTGGCGCGGTTTAGGGTGAGTGTTTTGAAGAATTGGGGGAAACGGACATATAGGGGCATCAATCCCGGTTGATTCTAAAAACCGGTATTAACTCCACTATCAATCCCGGTTGGAATATTCAACCGAGCAATGTAAACCTTGATCCGGTTGGATTACTAAACCGGGATTAATGATCCTTTTTTCCCCAAAAAAAAATTTGTGTTGCAGGGGGCAGAAGCGGGGCTCGAACCGCGGTGGCACAGTGAGCCCGCGCTTTCGCCTCGCGCTGCTAACCAGTTGGACGCTATATGCGTCTTTGCAAAGGGGAGCGCATTGTTTAAATGGATTGAAAATATGTATTATGAGAATTTCCAGCAAATGAGGTTTCTTTTAATATTGTAAGTATTGTTCGTAAATAGTTTATTATCACTCTGTCATACGAAATATTATGAAATATTCATTGTAATGTTTAAATTTCGTAAATCACTAGAAATTACATTAAAGAGTATAAAATTCGATTAATTCCGTTTAGTAGAATAAATATCAAGAAATTCCATTAAAATTCTCACAGGATACATTTTGGACTTAAAAAGAAGATTCGCATGAAATTAAGAAAAACTAAAACTACTACATAATGTCTAATCGGCGCCGCCACCGCCACATCGCTATCCTCCTCCTCGTCGCCGCCGCTGTCGCATTTGTCACCCTCGTCCCCGCTGTCAGGGTCTGACGACGAGCCATTGCCGTCGGCTTCGTCGTCACCGTCGAGTTCGGGGTCGGAGTCGTCAGCGCCCTCCGGATCGTCGGAGAGATCGTCGTACATGTCGTCGTCGGACCACCATGGCGCCTCATCCTCTTCCGAACTGGTACCCTCTGAGAGATGCCACCCAGGGGAGTGGCAAAACTCAGAGAGCCTCCACCGCTTCGGTGGTGGCGACGCAGGCGGCGATGAATCAGAGCTAGAAGACATGGCGGCGGAGGTATAAGCTCTGTGATGTTGATTCCGTCCAAATTTATAAGGGGCCTGACTGATCTTTCCATTTTCCTCGTGTGTTAGAAAATGTAGTCAGCCTTGGCTCGCCTCCCGATTAATTACATCGGGAGGCGAACAGAGCGACGCTTAGCGAACCGGAGGAAGGGATAGAACGACGCGTGGGGCATGCGAAGCCTTCGATCTGGTTTAAAACACCCACCGAGATCGATAGAGACAATCGACACGTGGGTCCGCATAATGATGGTCACAAAATTACGAATCGTAAGACGCCTATCGGTCCGGTTGGTGGTTTAAACCGGCGTGAGAGCGATCAATCCGGTTAAAAATAAAAGCCGGGATTAACGCTTTCTTGACGCGTGGGCCCAAGTTTTCTGCGTGCGTTGGTGTGCCTTGATCCGGTTTGTGGTTTAAACTGGAGTAATGGTCCCATTTTTCCAAAAAATGTGTCTCAGAGGGCGAAGCGGGGCTCGAACAATGGCGGCACAGTGAGCCAGCGCTTTTGCCTCGCGCTACTAACGGTTTGGACGCTATACGCTTGTCGGTATAAGTGAGGCGCATTGTTTAAATGGATTGAAAATATCTAGAAAATGAGGTTTCTTGTAATATTGTAAAGATTGTTCAGTAAATAGTTTATTATCATTATAACATACTAAATATTATGAAATATTCATTGTAATATCTAAATTCGTCATTACTAGAAATTACATTAACTAGTATAAAATTCCAGCTTAATTCCGTTTAATAGAATAAATATCAAGAATACGCTTTATTGCTGCGCTACTAACCAATCGGACGCAAAACGCTTGTAGAAAATGAGGTGTCTTGAAAAATAATTTAGTACATATATGATTATCGAAAAATAATGATAGTACATATATGCAACTACTTTGTTTTTACAAGTGATCTTCGTTGTGGTCATGGCGTGCGTAAGGGCATCGTCATCACCATTGAGGATAGTAATGTCTACATCCACCGAGAAAGGCGGCACTCGTTGAACTGATTATACTCTTGTTCATCCGCTACGCCCTCAACTCCGACAATCCTTCTTTACCGGGAAGAACAACATGGTGTCTTGGCTTATCAAGATACAAGTATTATCCTTCGCCTTTTGGTACTCGTCCCTTTTGCATTTTCGGTTTGCTATCCATGTCAATCACATAGAAAATCTGTGTGACATCATTGGCGAGCACGAACGGTTCGTCCTCAGAGGCCACTTGCTTAAGGTCCACGGTTGTCATCCGTGCATCGTCAATCTGGACACCGTCGGTTTGACCCATTGGCGTCGAAATAGAGGGACTTTCAAAGGTCCGTACTCGAGCTCCCATATTTCCTCTATAAAACCATAATAGGTGTCCATGTTTCCATTTTTGTCCAATGCATCAATTCGAACACCGCTATTTTGGTTCGTGCTCTTGCTATCCCGAGATGCGATTAAAATGTGTATCCATTTATCTCATACCCTTGCCATGATACGATTGTCATTGATGGTCCCCGAGCTAAGAGTTGCAATTGTTCGTGGACACCCTCCTTGCCCAACAGCTGCTTTTGTAGCCAACCGCCAAAACTCTCTACTTGCTTGTTTGCGATCCACTTTTCTGACCTCCCTAGGTATTCGTCTCGTAGAATCTTCTCGTGGTCATCGACATATGGAGCCACTAAAGTCGCTTTGCTTCAATCTCGTGAAATGTGCTTGTCTAAATGATGATATCTTTGCAAAAGGATTCTTTTCTCCCTAGAGTGCCTTTTCCTTGTAGCCTCCCCTCATAGCGTGATACAGGCACGCCAATCGGATTCAATTCATTAATGTAGTCGATGCAAAACTCAATCACCTCTTCTGTGCCAACACCCTGGGCAATGCATCCTTCTGGGCGAGACCGGTTACGAACATATTTTTTTAGCACACCCATGTACCTCTCGAAAGGGAACATGCTGTGTGAGAAGACGGGTCCGAGAATTTCTAACTGTTTCACCATGTGAACCATGAGATGGACCATCATATCAAAGAAGGAAGGAGGGAAGATCATCTCAAGGTTGACCAAAGCAGCGACAATATCATCCTGTATATTACATAACTTATCTGGATCTATGACCTTTTGTGATATGGCGTTGAAGAACGAGCACACCTTCACGATTGTCCCTCGTACCTTGTCTGGCAGAACACCTCTCAACATCACTGGCAACAACTGGGTCATCAACACGTAACAATCATGCGATTTCACGTTTACGATTTTATTCTCTTTTGTGTTTATAAGTCTTCTTATGTTCGACGAGTATCCGGAAGGGACCTTAACATTGTTTAACAACTTAATCATGTTCTTTTTCTCTTCTTTGCTTGGAGTGTAGCTCGCAGGATGGAGGTAATGTCCTTTGTCTCTTTCTTGCGGATGTAATTCCTGCCTAAGTCCTAATAGTTGTAAGTCCTTCCGTGACTGAATAGTATCTTTTGATTTGCTGTACATATCTAGGAATCCTAGCAAGTTCACACAAACATTCTTCGTTATATGCATGAAGTCTAATGAGTGACAAACCTCTAAATCTTTCCAGTAAGGCAAATCCCAAAAAATTGATTGCTTCTTCCAACTAGCCTTCTTCTTAGCTTCTTCAGGAGGGAGTGATGGGACAGGTTTGCTACCATGACCCTTTCCAAATACGATTTTCAGATCCTTCACCATGGAAAATAAATCTGCCCCACTGTGATGCTTAGGCTTCTTGCGGTTCTCTTCCGTCCCATCAAAATTAACTAAGTTACTCCGTAACGGGTGCTTCAGGTTTAGGAACCTACGATGACCCATGTATACAACCTTCCGAGAGTTTGTCAGGTACTTGTCTTCCATATCGTCCAAGCACTCGATGCAGGCTTTATATCCCTTGATAGATAGGCCCGACAGTTACCAAGTCTTGGCGGTCATTGATGGTCACGAATAGTAATGCACGTGGGTGAAGTACTCTCTTTGTATTCATCCCATACACGTACACCATCGCTCCACAATGTTAGCGAGATCTTCGATCAACGGTTTTAGGTACACATCGATGTCGTTCCACAGTTGCTTGGGGCCTTGGATGAGTAATGGCATCATAATATACTTCCGCTCGACACAACCAAGGAGGAAGATTGTAGATACATAGAGTCACTGGCCAGGTACTGTGATTGGTGCTCAACTCGCCGTAGGGGTTCATCCCATCTGTACTCAACGCAAACCGTATGTTCCTCGCATCGCTTGAAAACTCCGGGTATTTCCTATCAAGTTTTCGCCACTGCGACCCATCTGCGGGATGTTTTAGCTTTCCATCAACGTTACGAGCATCGCTGTGCCAACACATCATCTTCGCATGCTCTTTGTTCGCAAACAGACGCTTCAACCGAGGAATTATAGGAAAGTACCACACCACCTTAGCGGGGGTTCTCTTCACCTTACGTGCCCCCTCTACCTCACCTGCGTCATCACGCTTGGTCTTATACCGCGATGTTTTGCACACCGGACAGGCTTCCAAATTCTCACACTCATTGCGATAGAGGATGCAATCGTTACGGCATGCATGTATCTTCTGTACCTCCAAGCCCAAAGGACAGAGAGCTTGCTTGGCTTCGTACGTAGTTTCAGGCAATGTGTTACCCTCTGAAGCAACTTCTTCATGAGGCCTAACAACTCGTTGAATCCTTTATCGACAATCCATTTGCCGCCTTCCATTGCAGTAGTTCTAGTGTGGTACGCAACTTTCGTGCCCTCGTCCGTAGTTTGGATACAACAAGTGTTTCATAGTCCTCCCAAAGGCGCCAAACTTTTCATAATGCCTTTATCAACGTATTCTCCTCTCCATCAAGCACATCTGGTCTATATCATCGCCGCCAAACTCCTCTCGCATATGTTCGAAATAATCAGTTGGCCGCCGTTCGAGGTATTATCGCCCACTGTTCTTCTTCACCGTGTAATCTCTACTTCGCCGTGCTTGGTCCAACAGTATAATTTTCCATAAAACCTCTTGAGATCAAATGAAAATGAATTTGCTCACGGTTTACCCACTCCTTTTGATTCTTGCAATCAATACATGGGCAACATATATAGTCTAAGGTAATATTGGTTTCAACATGACGAATAAAAGTTTCTAAACCCTCCACGAATCATGAGGAACATCGGTCCATGTACATCCATCGCCGATCCATCTGCATTATACATATTCATAGCATTGAGTGTAACGATACCTTGTGATCAAATACACATATTGATACCATACAAACAAACATCTTGCAAGGCTAAATACTCTGGGTGAATCAAAGAAAGATCATCCATCATTGATACTATTAGAATTTGGTGTAGATATGTGGAATTAAAAATAATAATATTTTTAACATCCATCATTCATGAAATACCCTTCCCAATCCTTGTCCCTCCATTAATCAATGCTAGTACACATGCAAACATGATTTAACAATACACATACAAACATAATCCGATACTTCACATACAAGCATCCAATGATAGTACACATTAAAATGCATCAATAAACATACAAAGTCTGCAAAGACGCATAATTATAATAATTGTTCGGACAACAACAATTCTTAAATGCATAAAAATTAAATTAAAAAGTACAACATAGAATGTGATCTCGATGTCTCAATCACACTCTATGGGAACGTAACTTCCCCTTGCCCTTGCCCTCGCCCTCGCCCTCGCCCTCGCCCTCGCCCTTGCCCTTGCCGCCCTTGCCCTTGCCCTTGCCCTTGCCCTTGCCCTCATTACCACCATTCCCGTCGCCATCGCTCTCGCCCTCGCCCTCCTCATCACCACCGCCACCGCCATCGTCGCGACGTGGCACATCATTGGTCGCCACGTATTTTTTGTCTTTTGCGCTTTTTCTGTGGGTATTCCTTCCCCCACAACAAGCAATGGTGGAGGGGCAAAAACACTTTAGAAAGCAGCACATTTTGGACCTAGTTGGAGGGAGCGTGGTTTCGATGTTAGTGGCGTTGTCACCGGTCCAACAAGACATCCTAAATCTGGACGGAAATTTAATGGAAAAACATGCATAAAGGTCGGCATTTGTAGTTGCGCCGGTAGCGATGACGGCGGTGGGCTGCGCGGCGGTGGCGATGGTGGCGGTGGGATCGAAACGAGGACGCGATGCGGTGGATAAATGTACCTCGGCCGGCGTGGCGGAGAGGCGCCGACGAATGGGCGGAAGCTGCGCGACGACGAGAGCGGCGAGGTCGGGTTGCAGGACGACGCTGCAAAGCGCGGCGACACGAAGCGTTGTCGATGATGATCCGATGATTCCGATCCCTTTCACCGCTTCCCCAACGCGCGAAGAGAGGCTCCCCACTCCTCCTTGCTCTTGCCTCGCCAGCTCCTTGCTCCTCGGCTCGGTCTCCGCTCCTTCCTCACAAGCGCGTCGAAGCTCCTCGCAAGTGCGGCGATAAGAAGACGACGCAGTGACTTTTTGTTACCGGAGGAGAAATGGCTCTAATTATCGGAGCCAAGATTAGTCCCGGTTTGTCACACCAACCGACTAATAACTAAATATCGATCCGGTTGTAACACCAACCGGCCTTTTATGACAGAGAAATGGCGCCAATTATCGGAGCTCAAGTGTTAGTCTCGGTTGGTATTACTAACCGACTAGACTCCCCACCGCAAACCAACGCTAATCGACGATTGGTCCCGGTTGGTGGAACCAACCGGCCTCGAAACCGTGCTTTTGTCTCGCTACCATTGAACCGGGACTGAAGGTAACCTCAGTCCCGGTTTGATGGTAACCTGGACTGATGTGCCGGGATGGAAGGCCCGTTCCGTAGTAGTGTGAGTTGCACGCAACTACCCAAGGCAACTAATTAAGGGGGTGGCTCCTTCGCCACTAGCAGCTCTGTCTAGCCCACTCTCCTCACATTTATCATCGCTAGTGCGGCGGCCCCATAACCCTCCTTCTCCTTCCTCGATCCCTCCTCCTCCTCCCTCTCCTTGGTGGTGGATCAGCATCCGAAGATGGGCCGTCTAGATCCGACCGACGGGGCAGCATGATCTGGTGCGGTGGAGGGTGAACTGGAGAGTTACTAATATATATACATCAGCTCTCAAAATTTTGGCATTTCCGCTTAGCTGTTTTCTCCTAGCTAAACGATGTAAACAACAATTTGAAAATCAAACACATTAATTACCATATGTTTCAGTCTTCCAGATGATCATATAGTGCAAACGGGGTGACTAATTGCTTGGTTATCGTAGGAGCTCAGCATGACTGCGGCGTGCAGGCCTGCCAGAGCCTGGCAAACAAGGGCGAATGTTTGGCGAGCGCCTGCACCACGAAGCTTATCACGTAGCCTCTCCCGCCTCGATCTGGCACTGTCACGAACTCTTCGGCCTCCCTCCCACCTCTAGGGAGACTGCACTGTTATAGTCTGCATCTAGAGGAACGACCATTTCAGATGTACGAGTGCAGCCAGTGAAAATGTGCGAGTGCAGCCTGGCTCAGAAAGCTCCCAATTCCCAAAGTAACAGTGAGCATTGGTTGGGTGGCCTGCGCAGGGCTGCCCCTGTCGGAGCCACCCAACCAAACACGCCCTAAATTAATAGAGGAGCAGTGGACAGATCACAACATGAATTTGTTCTTCAAATAATCTGATTTGCCAATTGCCATTTCCCCCGATATATCGTCAGCTCTGGGAAAGCACACCGTGCACTCACCGTAGGTCACAACAAACACAAGCTGATCACCTCCAGTCTTCTTCTGAAATGAACATCATATATATTAACACGTCAAAACAACTCGCATCTTCCCGACCAAACCCTCGCCCTTTAAATCTTGGTTTTTTCCCCCCAAACTCCACTCACATTTCACAGAATTCGAGATCGAATTCGAGCAGGCAGCCAAAATCTTTAATTTTGTCCAAATTAGCTTGGCAAGCTAGACATGGCAGCTTCTGCTCATGATCAGATCATGTTCATGCTGATGCTGCCCCTCGTCTTCCTTGTGGCAGCCAGCTGCGTCGCCGCTCAGTCGACGCAGCCGTGCGCGAGCTACACCTTCTCGAGCAGCCGGCTCTACGGCTCGTGCGCGAGCCTGCCGCGGCTGGGCGCCACGCTGCACTACAACTACACGGCCGCCGCCAACGCCGTCGCCGTCGCATTCCGCGCGCCGCTGGCCGGCGGCGGCGGCGGGTGGGTGGCGTGGGGGCTGAACCCCGGCGGCACCGGCATGGTCGGCTCGCAGGCGGTGGTGGCGTTCCAGCACTCGAACGGCAGCCTGGTGGCCTACCCGACGATGCTCGACAGCTACGCGCCATCCATGGCGCCGGCAGCGGCGGCCGACCTGGGCTTCCCGGTGACGAGCTTGGCGGCGGAGCGCGCGGCCGGCGGCGGCGGGGAGATGGTGGTGTACGCGACGGTGTCGCTGCCGGCCGGGAAGGGGAGCAAGTTCAACCACGTGTGGCAGCGGGGGAGCTCGGTGCAGAACGACGTGCCGGCGGCGCATCCCACCTCCGGCGACAACATCCTCTCCATGGGAACCATCGATTTCAGCAAGTGAAACTGTGAAAGTGATCATCGTGCTCTGCGCATGCACGCGTATATACCTGCATCTTCGCATTCATACTCGTATACGTATACATATGTACGTAACTACGTATACGCCCGGCTGTTTGATCATGAGTTCACTAGGTATGTAGGTACACGTATACATACGCAGATAAGCTTTCCGTACGTACGTACACAGCTAGTTTGCACGTGTATGTATACATCTTGTTTAGCGCTCTCCGTGCGTCGTGTGTCGGTGTGTGGGCGCTCGCGTGAGAGAATATTATATATAAATAAATAAATGTACGTATTTGTGTGCGAATGCATGGATTTACTGTTTCGTTGTCTTTGTAAAAGAGAATTAATACATAAATAGATGCATGCATGCGAGGCTGTGTTGTTTCAAAATTAAATTAATAATAACTTCTAGTGCGCTATAATAATTAAAAAGGAATTGCTTTGATCCAAACATTCCGATCCAAATGTCGCTATTTGGATGTTGCAATCCATATTCCACTTCGGACACGTACCCACTCCTATAAAAACACAGTGTTGTTGCATCACTAACATGTAGAGACCATATATTAATGACTCACAATAGAGAGAAGAACGGTGGAAGATACACTTCCTTTCACTCCTATCCATATATTCCCTCTCCTGCTCTACCTTCTCTTTCTAGCTCTCTCCCACTTGTTCTCTTCCGGTCCCTAATGCCCTCCTTTTCTTAGACCACAATACAAATGGATTGCTTGGTGACCAAATCATGTCTGCTCACACCACCATGCAACAGTAAACGGAAAAAAGACACGGCTACCGTTAAAATGTTCCATTTGGGCAAAGCATCGTCCATAGCCACCCATGAATTTTAGTTATGGATTCTATGTGGTGCCTTCCTCTTTGTAGAGCGTAGGCTCCATCACATTGCAAATTCTTGTTAGAAATCCTTGGTTATTTGATCACATTGTCTAAGAGCATGTATAATGATAACCTTATCCTAACCCCAACACTATAGTAGTAAGGTTGGAGTAAAACATAAGAGAAAGAGGAGGTGTCTGGCTTTGTCTAAGGTTGCAGTGAAGTGTTGTGGTTGTATCCTATGTTTGTACGGTTTTTATTTTATTTTCTCTTACTGATCAAAAAATAGGACAACAGTTCTCCTACCCCTTTTTTTAGAAAAATATAAAAGAAAGAAATGTAGAGATTGTAGGAATTGGTTGAATAATATATAGTTACATGGAATTTGCGAAAGTATGCGACATTGTGTGGGATTGCGGGTTTTGCGCTCGGCTTCCGCCACGTGGGACGACTACAGGCCGTTTCCGCCACCCCAGATGGCTTCCGCCAGGAGATGGTGAAACCATCGGTTTCGCCACTCGGTGGCGAAACCGCCTCGTGCCGCCATGTGGCCGTCTTGATCCCTTCTTGCAGCCCGGCCAAGGCTACTGCCGTCGCACTTACTCCGAGACAACGTTTAATAAATTTCCCGTGCAAAACATATATTCATTTAATTAAATTGAGTATTATAGTTGGGTAAGTTGATAATGTAACATTTTATGTAAATTATAAAGATATATGTGCACCAATATAATTAGAAATATTATATTAATATTAGTTGTCAGGGGAAAATATAATATTGGGACAGAATTAGAGAAACTAGATTAAACGTGATTGACAAAATTTTTCAAAAATTTGAACAAGTTGTGCACGGCTCTGGTGTTCAGTACGTAATATAGTTTGACTTATTTATTCACTCTGTTGAATTTAGTTAAAAACTAAAAATAATATAACAATGGTAAAATTAGAAACGGTGATTAGTTCGTTGTGTCTGAGCAAGTAAACGGTTTATGCTTTTAGAGAACCGGAGATTAAATAATAAAAATTCGGATTACATGATACAAGCAATGGCACACGTGATGCATAAGACAATCTACCATAGTAGTGCATCATAACTAAACCTACATGTCTTAGGAGATTTAAAAACGTAGTTGTCATACACGATAATCACACTACTGGGTGCAGCGGGGGTATTTCCCCTTCGCAAACGCGCTAGGTCCTGCATCCCTGGCTCTACCAGCCCTCTCGCGCTTTATGGCACGGTCTGCCTCACGCTCATTGAATTGGCGCTGTCGGTCAGCCTCGCGCTATGCCTGAAACTCTTCTCTCGCACGCTTGTTTCTTTCTTCCCTGAGGTCATCTTGCCACCGTTCCTCGGCCCTGGCCCTGCGCCCCGCCACCTCCCGCTGCATCTGCCGCTCCATTTCGGGAGTCTGCTTCGCGTCCAAATATTGCACAAACTCGCATAATGGAGGCTAAAAAGATTGAGGTTAGCATGTGCGTGTATATGTTCGTTAGGGAAGAAATAAGTAAGAAGTGACTTACAGGGTACTTTGCCCTCCTTTCCATCTCGGCAGTTCGGTCGTACGCATAGTTTGCGCACTTTCAATACCTTCTCCCGTAAGTATAGCCCATGTCTTGGGACAGCCTCAAAAAGCAAAGACTGCCGCATAGACACATGGGCGGCTGAACACCTTGTGGGACGGATTCGTGGACAGACTCCCTTGGTGGCGATGGGAACTCCAAATGATGTCTTGATCCTGAGAGATTTGCGAAGTGAAGTGCTTAGAATGCTCTTATTGGTGGTACTGTTCGTAGTGAGACCGCATGGGTTTAAATAGGTGATATTGCGCAACATGATCGAATTGAATAAGACATACGCAACGCACAGTTCGAGATGATTTAATGTGTCACGGCAGCACTTTGCAGTGATAGATCACTTCAACAGGGACCGCTGGACCGCACAATTGAAGATGACTTAATGTGTCACTGCAGACCTTTGCAGTGATAGATCACTTCAATAGGGCCAGCTGGACCACGCAGTTCTGTATGATTTGATGTGTCACCGCAGAACTTTTCAGTGATAGATCACTTTAATAGTGTAGTTAGAGATTAGCAGTGATCGGTCACGTCGTGCACAGAGTACGACACTTTACCAGCGATGAGTCCCGTCGCGCAGACTGTACGACACTTTGGTATTGAGGGTTCAAGTCGCACAGACGATATGGCACTTTGGAAGACGTGTTGCTGGTAACATATCATATGGTACAAGCACAGAGTCCGATGCTCTGTATGTCTACATTACCAGTACGAAAAAACACACCGACGCGGAATTTAAAAGTACGTAACATGTGGGTGTCAGCGGTTTACACACGACGCCTCCGACATGCAGGGCACAAGCGTTCCGTGCGGACTTGCAACTCTAGTGTACGCCTTGTCATTTCGAGACGTTGTTCGAGATCTGCGATCCTTGCGTGGAGAACCGTGATGTATGCATCTGCTGCCATTGGAAAAGGATCATCCATCCATGATGTCATACGACAATCATTTATCTGTTTTGCAAAGGATACAAGGTTAGGTTACATACTAAAATAAATTCGTCATATATGAATGTAAGTAAACTCACTGCGTATAAAGGACATCGGTAGAATCTCCGTCCGGTCCAACCAGATACTGGCCTATCGAATGTCTGCACCACTGCATCAATTCCACATGCACACTTTGGCCAGTCCCGATAGATGTGAGGGCCGGGCCGCAGCATGGTTGACTGCATGCGGTATTCTGTTTCATTTTGATGGGAACGTCCTCCGAAGGGTAATGGGCCTGGCCTCCTGGACCGGACGATTCCCACCAACTTGGCCTAATCCATTTATTGCTGGAACGTTGTTCAGCCATCGTACTACGATGGTAAATGCAATTAGTGTCCGCAATTCTCATAATGGTAAATGCTTATACGGTCAAATATTTTACAAGTGTTTGCTCGGTTCCAAAAAAATAAATTTGAGGTAGGTAACACAAAAAATTATAAGTATTGACGATACATAAATGCAACAAAAAAATATGGTGAGGTCTCCATAAATGCAACAAAAATATTTCCCGTACTCATTTTATTATGAAATCATTGGTTCCGAAGACTAAAAAATTTGACGGTGACAGCCGGACATGGTAGCACAAGGTGAAATGACCCTGCGTTTTTTATGACTTCGATCGGAATACAAGTACGCATGAATTTAAGGCAGTGTTCCATAAATATAGTCACAATTAAATGGATTAAAAGAAGCGGCTACCTCAGAAGGCATTGTTCGAAAACGAGATATCTGTTTCGGTTGTTTGTGCGGTGCGAGTGTTCAATGGTCACATATTTTACATGTGTTATAAATCAATGTTATATTTCAAAGCGCAAGAATTATATTTTCAATGGTCACATAATGCAATGTCTATAATTGTCATAGCCGAATTTCATTTTCATTTAAGGTAGGTCAGAAAAAACAGCAGAACAATTGACGCTCAATAAATTTAACAAAAAAACATGGTTAAGGTGTATAAATATATTTCACCATTACAAATGTTGGCTTCTATACAATTAGTTAGGAAAGAATGTAAAACATTTAAAAACCGAAGAAAACAAAATGTTAACAGACACAGCTTGTAACTTTTTATTGCGGCCCCCTTCTTCTTGTGAAATCTTCGGGTGTCCAATGAAAAGGAGGTCGTGTTTGACGCATTCCCGCAGCTTGTGACAGTCCAAACCGTGTCGGCAGATGCGGCATGGGCTGGTCTGCCACCTGAGGAGTGGTGCCAAATTGATAGGATTGTCCACTATATACATTACAATCAGCAAATGCATTCTCCTGCGGTGGTGGAGCCGGTGTCTGCATGTGCCAACTCGACCCGTCTGGCTGATCTGGTTGCGGGACAGGTGGGTGGGGTGTAGTAATCGTATTCAACAAATCAGTGAATCCTACGCCCGACCCGAACATTTGTTGCCACGCGTTGTTCTTATTTTCCCAATCAGCCATGGTTTGCGTGGGTGCATCGCCCCTATACCCAAAAGATTGCTGTGTGCTGTGCATGTCTTCTTCCCTCCCGACCGATTGAGTTGGTTGACGATTCATATCCAGCCCATGGGGTGACCCGTACACCGGTGGGGATGCAAACAGTGTAAAAGCTGAATGTTGGTGGGTACCTATATCATGGGCCGATGTCGAAGCTCGTGCCGGATCGGAAGGGGATCCAAACGAAACATGTCCAGGCTGCCTCTCCATGGACATTGTCCTCATTGGTGGGGCGGAATGTTCTGAGAGATGCTCGTGCGCATCGACAGTCTCCGACCTGTCTCTGTTCCTTCTATTTATATTGGTTCGGTGGCCTCCAACTGCCCGTATTGTCGATCGCACACGGTCGCCCGTCCTTCGCAGTAAACTACGAAGGGGATTCGCACTGCGTGACCCCCCTGCTCCGTTTGGGTCATCAGGAAGTCCGCCTCGTCTTGCACGTACGCGCTCTCCTGTGTCTGTATTGAAACATATAACAACCGTTAGGTACGTAATATATCAACTTCGAACATATGATCAGACATCTACGCGATCCACGCATCAAGGCGGTGAACTCGTTCACTCTGATGGCTGCGTCACGGTTGTTGATCTTCTTCTACCGGTTGTTTTAATAGATGGCATATTGTCCTCGCCATGTACCAAACATAATAGGCATTGTAGTCGTATGGATTGTAAGGTCCAACAGGCACGACGACATCCACAGTGGCTGCCTCCATCCAGCGAGCGATGTGTGACGCGTTTTGCACCGTCGAATTAGGGTTGTGTCCCTGGCCGCTCCTCCTGAAATAACAAATAGTCAGCTTGGTTAGTACGAATAAAAATAAAATATGATGAGTGTAAATAAACGTGGTTAATAGAAAGCATACCCATGCGAGCGACCGGCGTCTCGCGGTGGAGGAACAGGGACTAATTGACGGTATCCAAATTGGCGCAAAACACGCTTCGGTGAGTATACCTTGACAGCGTTCATGCATACCAGATGATATTTCGTCAACCAGTACGCTTCACTGTTTAAGCAAGCTGCCGAGATACGTCCTCCTTGTGCTATTTCATGCATAACATATGGAGAGAACGGGTCCCAACAGACATCATTTTCAGTTAGAAAATCCAGGTCAGCAACGACCCGCATGTAGGACCCGTGATCAACCTCGTACGCCCAACGAAGCGTGGCATGCATATATTTATATCCAAGTGTGGGACGCTCCAACTCGTGCATATCATCGGGAACGTCCACCGGGTAGTACGCGTGCTTAACGCGCGGTCGAAGCATGGGCAGGTAGAACCATGACCACAACTGTAGCAGCATGGAACAACCTGCCATGATCGAACTATCCGCTGTTCTCCGACATGCCTCGCACAAAGTACGGTATGTGTCGGCAAGAATAGCGGAGCCCCAGCTGAAGGCATCTGGCTGGTTCCCGTGAAGAGCATCAGACGCGAGTTGGCGAGCAACCCACACAAGATGCGCACCAACAGAATCTCCATTTGTGTACGTGAACATAACACTTCCAAGCAATAGAAGTAGGTATACTTCGTAGTGCCTGTTCACGGTCTCCAAGTCCGCCTCTTCTGGGCAATCCCCATACTCGTCCAATGCTTTCAGCCATGAGAATGACACCTCCTGGTCACTCTTCGCACCGTATTCAGCGCCGAATCTGTAGTTTTGTTTTCTTGTTGTAAGTGTACAAATAGAAATGATTAATTGTCCAATAGATTCGAATAATAGATTGTTTCGTACCTGTTCTCTACGTACTATTGCCAGTCAAGTCGTTCGGGCTTGATGACAACAAATGGGCGACTCTCCATGGGAAGACCAGTAATCATTGCGACATCTCGCAACGTGATGGTTATCTCCCCACATGGAAAGTGAAAGGTATGTGTCTCAGGACGCCATCTGTCGGCAAGTGCAGTTAAAAGTTCAGATCGCAAATGCGGGAGAGGCGTCCTCGCTCCACCTGGCAAGTTTGCCCCATCCATGAGCAATGCAAAAGAAAGCAATCCACAATGCGCCAGAGGTATACAAAATCTCCCATCTAGTCTTTTGAGGAGCCTGGATCCCCTCAGACGAAAGGGTCGTAGCTGCGAAAATAGCAAATTACCATACAAATAATCTAGTATGCATTCTAAAAAATAATAGAATGTAATGGCACATGTACACCGGTCTACAATTGTTCTGTAGACTTTCTATTATTTTTTAGGATTTTAAATTCAATATATCTTTATTTATATTTATACGCTAAGCAATGGCCTAAAAGATTTAAATAATCTTATTTCTCAAATGTCATAAGTACTGTTATTTACTAAATAACTTTAATGAACTAAATAATTACATAACAATTTATTAATGATAACAAATTAATTAACTAACTTTTGTAATTACGTACGCATGCAACGTAACAAATATTGATGTTACCAATTAATATCACATGTGAACCTTTGGCCTTAACACTATCTTATCTCTACTGTAATTAGTATATAATTAGTCATTATTCCATACAAATTCTATATGTCTGGTCATGACAATATTACCATTTCAATTATTTCTAACATGAAATTAAAACTGTAGTTATATAATATGTGTTGTACGAGTTAATAAAACATTAACGTTAATTAATCAATACTTGCTTGTACTACATTATATAACTCTACTGGCAATGGTTTATTAATGCATAGCTTCTAATAATGTCTTCAATGGACAGTATACTCATGAGGTACCAACGCCGTGCATGAAATAATGCCTTGTCTCTTAACAACTATTTTTTACTTACGCTAAATAACTACCGACTATGTTAAACATAAAGCATAACATACTTTGAGTTGCTACGAGTTAATATCACATGCATATTTGATCTTAATAGTTTCTTACCTCTAGTATATTTGATAATTACTCATGAATCTATGCAGATTGTACATGTCTGGTCATTTACCATTTAATTTAGCTAGTGCCTAAAATTCTAAACATTGTTACATGCACGGTCTGCGTTATTGTTTTCTTACAACCTTTAGAAATTAGTCAGTACTATAGTCATTACATCTACGACATAATGCTACATTTCACTACTTATAAAATCTACATTAATCTGCATTATACAAGTCCACAAACGAGAGTTTATTAAAATGCATACCTAGTAATAATATGTCGAATAAACAGCAGGCTTAGCACCGAGCACCGAGCAGCAAGATAAGCACCGAGCAGCAGGTTTAGCACCGAGCAGCAGGAAGCTGAGCAACGAACAGCAAGCTAAGCACCAGACAGCAGAAATGGTTTGCGGAGGACTTAGCACCAGGCAGCACAAGATGTGCAGAGAACCGAGGACCACCCCTGCTTATATAGCCGAGCGTGCGTGATTAAATCATCATAAGCATGCAATTTATTAATGGCTAATTACTTTTTAATTAAATAAAACATAGGTTTAACATATAATCGGGAGACATGAAATGACGTCTCACCCGCTGATTCTGTTCTCCCACATGCAGCTGCTGGCACGGGCAAGCACTTCAACACGGCATGCACTTTCACGCGAGGGAATCCGAGGAGCGCGCGGGAGGAGCCGAGGCAGCGGCGGCGCGAAGGCCGAGCGCGCAGGCGGGCAATGCGTGGCCCACCGAGCTCGCTTCCGCCGCTCGGCGTGGCTTCCTCTGCCTGGCGTGGCGGAAGCCAGCTTCCGTTGCCCGGCGTGGCGGGAGGTAGCTTTCCATCGCCCGGCGTGGCGGAAGCAAGCCTAGATGACTAATAAATAAAATATGCCGCATAGTTTCCCAATTTCCAATTATATGTATATTATTTAATCAATTTTTCCAGGGGAAAAGGAGTAATGGTTGAATAGTAAATAAATAGTGCTAGGACAGGGCCGGCATTCAGCGATGCCCTAACACTCGTTGCTGCTTCGGAGGATTTGCAATGGCACTATGATCTGCGAGGAGGAGAAATAAAAAAAACTATGATTATAATGATTTACCACGCGTTTCGTTTTTGCACGTGTATTGTCTCCACAAATTCAATTAATAATGAGAGGTTGGGAGTTGAAACACAAGGATGCAAGAAATTAGATAGAAATACCTACCATACCAAGGATTTGGCATGAAACAGGACAAAAGAACCTGGATAAGAAAAGTACCCCCTCTATCCCTATATGATTTTAGCATAGTCCCTATGCCAATCATCATATTTTAGGGGTTCTATCTTATGTCTATATATGTTTCTTGATAAATATTCTGCTAGAGAGGATGAATATTAGTTTAGAGAACCCGCTAGCATTGCATGCCTTCTTCATGGGCTAGCTCCCTCTTTCTTGATCTATCGGATTTCGGATCCCCCAACCTGTCAACTGAACCAACCCAGGCAGGAAGTACAATTTAAAATTGATAATGCCATAATGGCAACCAATTAATCTCCAAGTGTCAAAAAGGGACAAAGGAAAAGCCGTAGAAGAAGAAATAATTGTGTTGCCCCATTGGTTAAGCGGCCCGGTAACTTTGTTACAAACTTGGAGTACAAATGACTCTGACGCCTAGCCTTACGCTTTCTATCAATTCGCTAAGATGGAAGAGTTGTCGAGGAAAATTTTAATTTAGAAACTCAATTCGAATATCAGCAAGGTCTTTATACGAGTTATATGAAGAACACAACAAATACACACTCATGCTTGAGAAGCTGTTCTAATATAACATACGAGAATACTGATTCCTAGACGAAATAATTTGACTCCAGGTAGCCAGTTATTTTCATGAGTATCATCAATCTTTATTTGCCCATAATAGTCTTACTGACCAGTTTGTCAAGTGAGTCCTTCTGTATTTATCATTTCTATCAGGCAGGCTGTATATGGCAAGCCAGTAGCGATTCAATTCAATAATCATGACCAAATTAATCATTATAAATTCACTTCTTATCTATGCAGATTTGCAATTAGAATGCGGTAAGCAGTCAGACGTATAGCACCCGGGTATGCCCGAGGCCAGAATAACCCAGTATAATCATCGGCTTCTCGACAATGTCCCCTTGGAGTATAATTTCCCAGTCATCGTTTCGTAGACGTGGAGATAAAACATCCTCATACAAGAAATTTAAAACAAACTAAGAGAATTGAAATTAGCGACAAGACTACTTTGTATGTGATCCCAAAGCATAATGTTGTATTAAAAACGAATCTCCTAATGCAGATATTCAAAATCTTCTTGTCCCCATTTTTACCGTGCTGCCATGTACAATGACAGAGAATTTTAAAATGTCATAATTTGGTCTATGGGCTACAGCTCATTCTTTGTTCAGAACTCTTGGCACTTTGATGTATGGATCATCGTAACAAGGGATGGCCTCTACAATGGCATCTCTGAATTGATGAAAAAAAAATCGTTAGCTTTCCACTGCATGGCATGGCAATAGTTCACTGGAAGACATGAAGAGGGAATGCTTCCTTACCTGTTAGGAAATGTTTCAGGTTTATCTTCCCTCAAAGAACTGCCGCCCGCAGTACCTATGGACAAGATAGTCAAAAGATTTAAAAGATCAACACACTGTGGTGAACATAAAAAACAAAACTAAGGAGCAACACTATTGTGTAGCAAGACCTCTAGGGACTTTGGACGTATATTTTGTAAAATAAATTTAACAAGAGAAGAAAAGGTAAAATTGCAGTATAGTTTTGAAAGCCATTCAAATGTGTGAATAAAAGCACAGAGATGATGGACTAAATTAATCAGACAAAAAGAAAAATGATCTCCTCTCTCAGAACTAAGAAGGCCCATTGCCTTGTTCTGTTGCCAATTACAGTTCGACTAATTGATGACATTATTATCCTTCCCATTTGATCCTTTCATTTCAGGTCTGTTTTCAATAACATAGTAACATACGATGCTAATTCAAATGAAGGCCTTCTTTGATTCCTTGTTTAGTTTTAGTTGAAAAAATTGAACACCTTTACAAGTGGTAGGAAGAGGCTAAATAAATTATTTAAAAATAATTTTGAGATCTTTGAGAAAAAACCTACAAAGTCCTAAAAATTATTTCAAAAAATTACAGTGAATGGTCTGTACAAAAATAACAAAAAATTTAAACCCAACAAAAACTAAACTAGAACAAGGCATCAAAGAGACCGAAACGAACAAAGAAGTCTTACAAGGGCAAATCTATACATAGATGTAAAGTAAGTGGTTGCAGTGTATGACCATGTGTGTGGTCAAGAACAGCATTACAGTACATAGAATCCACGAAAATATCAAGATTCAAAGCATATATGCAGCGACCATTTGTAATTTGTATCGCTAAGTAAACAAAGAACAGATTTAGTATAAAATATTTATATCAGCAAGTACCAAATATTATGAAAACTGCAGAAATAAGTCCTGGGCTATTGAATCAAGCATTAAAGAAATGGTTAAGGTCCTAGTTAAAAAATCTAGAAGCTCCTGTAAACAGGATCAAAGCCTAGGATCTTATTCACATGAATCAGCCCAAGCATTCCAAGTTTTCATGAACTAAGGCACTAATAAAAAATTAATACAAGATGGAAATGTGAAGGCTTCGAGTACACAAATACCAGCTCTAAGTGATGGCTCAATGGATTCGAGATCCACCGCTTGAAGTTGCCCAAACCTGCAAAGAAAATAAGATTGAAGGATTACTTCTAATTGTGTCTGATTGGATGCTTTCACACAAATTCGAAGTTCAGTCCCCAAAAATAGCTTTCTTACACAGTCACAGTCTATCCAAACATCAATTCAAATCCAACATAAGAAATCATATTTTGCGCTAGTAACAAGAACCTTCAATTTTGCCATGAAGAACCGAACTACACGATGTTCCAACTACCATCCGATACAAACCTACACTATTTTGTTTATATTGGAATTTCCATGTGGTACAACCCGAAGCTTTGAATTATTAGAGAGAGAGGAGGCAAAAATTACCAATCCACCACCTGCTGAATCTTGGGTGCGAACTCCTCAGCCTGGCGGGCGAACACGCAGACACAAGCGAGCGTCAGCCCCATCACAGCGTCTAGAACGCTCTAGAAGAACCTCAGAGAGAGGGGGAGAAATGAGCTGACCTCTTGCGGCGAGAGCGATATGCGGGCAGCGTCGGCGAGGCGGGGAAGGTCTGGCGGTTCCAGAGCCCCCGCCCCGGCTCCTGCCGCCTCAACTGGCCTTACATTTGAGGAGGAGGAGGAGAGGGGACGCGGCCGCCGCAGAAGCCATTGGGCCCTTGCCGAGGGATTCCGCGGCCGTGCAGCCCATCGGAGCCTGGGGATGGCAGAGGCGGCGGCGGTGGAGAGCATGGCCATGGGAAGCGATATGATTATCCGCTGGAAAAAGTATAGATTACCCCTGAACTATTGCCTTAGTATAGAATACCCCTGAACTCTAAAACCAGAAATTTAACCCCCTAAACTGTGCAAACCGGATAGATTACCCCTGAATCAGTTTGAGCTGGTTTTGTCTCCAATTCACCCACGCACGCAGCCACCCACGCGCAGCCACCCACGCGTGCAGCCACCACTCGGAGCAGCCGGGCTCGTCGGCGACGGGGCTTGAGGCGGCCCGCCGGCGAAGGGGCTGGAGGCGGCCCGCCGGCGAAGGGGCTGGAGGCTCGCCGGCCACGGGGATGGAGGCGGGCTGGAGGGTCGCCGGCCACGGGGATGGAGGCGGCGGCCACGAGGCTGGAGGCGGCGGCCAGGGGAATGGAGGCGGCGGGGTGAGAGTAAGAGTCCTAACGAGGATTTGGGGATTTTTGCGGTCAAAACCACGCTGATTGCCCTGGAGATGGATTTTATCCGGTTTGCACAGTTTAGGGGTCAAATTTCTGGTTTTTAGAGTTCAGGGGGTATTCTATACTAAGATAATAGTTCAGGAGGGTAATCTATACTTTTTCCTTACTTGGGCTCCCCTCGCCGGCAACGGGAGCGGCAGTGGCAGCGGCTGGGCCTCGTCAGTGGTAGTTCGTGGTAGCCCGACGAGCTACCGTGTCCGAGCTAGCCGGATTTTTCAAACCGCACCTTGCCTCGGCCCGGATCCTGCGATGGCATGTATATCGAAAACAAATTATAACTCAGATAATATGTCATACGGTGTTCGATTTGTACGGAATAAATAATTTATCTAAAATTCTAAAGAACCCATTTTAGAAACTTTTCTCTCTTTTTATCTTTTTAATTTTAAAAATTTTAAAAATTGAAAAGTTTTGAAAATAGGTTCTTTAGGATTTTAGATGAATTATAAAAAAATTCGTATAAATTGGACACCGTATGAAATATTTTTACAAGTTATTTTCAGGTTAAAATGATCCGGATCGCTCCCGAAACAGCAGGAAGGAAATCGAGCCAAGGCACGCTTTTTTTTTAAGCAAGGCACGCTTTTTTTCCAAGCATTTTTAAAGAGAAAACCTACAAAACCAAATACGCGGTGGACGGTATACCCACCTTCCTCGCGCATCGCCCCTTCTCCCTCTCTCCCTCTCCCTTGCGTCGCCTCCATATTCGCCACCACCATTTTGATCTTTCAGATTCAGTGCGGGCTTAGATGAAGACGGTTAGGTCGCGACGGATAGATCTAGACTGGCGCCTGAGATTACGGTGGACGAGACAAGCAAAGCAGTGGGAGGGAGGTAGGCGGTGTGGCAAGGTGGCGAGGGCGTGCCCATCACGGGTGGTGGCAGAGGCTTGCAGAGCAGTTCGGATAGGAGGTACGGAGGCGGAGGAAGACGTGACGGTGGAGGCGGAGAGGTCCGATGGAGAAGGAAGAAGGTATTGTACCATTCTTTTGATTTGAACGGTGTAGCGTGATGTAGCAACGCACTCTTTAGAAAGGAAAATGCTTACTTTATCCATCAACTATGATGTGCTAGCGCTTAACCCCTTGGTCTGGAAAGCAAGGTATCCGCCCCCTCAGAAGCATGCCAAGTGGTGCGAACACCGCCCGTAAGCGGTTGTGAAGGCTATTTTGCCATCGTAACAGTCTAGCTAGAGGGTTTTGCCACATACAGCAGACACATGGCATTTTATTTAAGAAAAAATTATTTAATAAGTGGGTTTCACATGCTTGTTACAGAACACTTTCTTCTTTCTCTCTCCCTCCTCTCTTACTATGAGCAGCGCCCACTCGTGCACCCTCACCTGCTCCGTGTCTCTCGTCGATGCCACGAACAAGACCATCTCCATCCCAGCACGAACGACGATGAAGAGAAGCTCGGGGGAGAAGAAGATGTGTAACGCGTAAGAGGATGAGCAGGCGGGAGGCCGTGGTGGCGCCGACGACACACACTCTTTGACACGCCACCCGGTCGACGGCCACCTGGTCTCCAACACATGCACCTCCATCTCCCACACGGTGACGATGACTGGTACGCGGCTTCTACCTTCGTCACTAGTAGGGGTAGTGCAGGCCAGATGTAGGATCAGCGACGCCGCCGTAGGCCGGGAGCACAGGCTGGGTGACGGAATAGAGCCAAAAGGCAAGGTTGGACGCACGCATAAAGGACGAGGCTGGCATGGACAACTCGAGTCAGGCGAGGTCGAGGACGAAGGAGATCTTGCATATGCAGTCGAAGGCGAAGTGACGGAACACGTCCTGGTGATCGAGCAGCTTGGCGTCGCCGGAGGCAGAGTGGAGCAAAGGAATGATGCTACAATGCAACTCGAAGGCGATGGCGCCGGCGGCAAAGGCGCAGAGTGCCAAGGCAGTGAGCTTGGTGGCGACAAGAATAGTTAGGCATATCCATGACTCCGTCGATGTTGAAGATGTCGCGGTCGACGAAGTCGGTGACGATGGTGGAGAAGGGCGCACCCTTGGGATAGTGCAGCCATTGTCATGCCGCACCAGAGGGAGCTTGCGGTGGCGCACTGTAACGTCCTCATTTTTATAATAATGAAATCATGCATGGAATTTGCGTAATTAAAAATTTGTGCATATGAATTTTAAATCAAGAAAACGAATTTGTTACTCTAAAAATAAAGAGTAATTTGATTTTTATTTATGAGCAAAGGCTATTGTATTTGTGAAAATAAAATTTATAATATTGGGTGACTTCTTGAAAACTATATCTAAATAATTTATTTTTGATAATTATTCTTCTACAATTGTGTAACCCTGGGTTACATATGTTCGAAAATGATAATTATAAAATAATATTTAGAGTTTATTCAAATATTTTATTTGATAAATAATTACTAGAGTGGAAGATAATTATGCTAGTCCTATTATTTAATTACTTTCTCATCTATTTCTCTTCGTCTTCTTTTGGGACCCACTCGTCGTTCATTTGCCATCTCATTCTCTTTCTCTCTCTTCCTTCCCACTGCGCAGCCCTCTCTCCTCCCTGTCCCTGCTCAGCCAACTCTCCTCTCTGTTCTTTACTGCAGCAGCCTCTCCACCTCCCTTGCTTATTTAAATTCCATTGAAACCCCTCCCTAGTGCTCCATTGGCAACAATTGATGGCTATAATCTAGTGCTGGGCGTTTCTACTGAGTCATGGCCACTTAGTGCGTGCTAATTGCCCACTAAGCGCTGCAGTTACCTCCTCTAATCACCTATTTAATCCCCAGCCGAGCCCCTTCTCTCTCCCTTTGGTTCTCTCTTCAATCCGGCGCGGGTAAGCTTTGTCTCACCGTTTCCTCCGACGGTGTTCTTCGTCTTCCCGTTCTTAAACTTTCCCCTCGAACAATTTGAAGGTACGCCCACCGTCGCGCGCCGATTGGACGCCGAAGCCGCAGCTGTCCGGAGCGCCGCCCGAAGCCGTCGCCGTCGAATTTGTCACTGCCGTGTGGTAATAATCCAATTTCCCTCTCCAGTAGCATCCTAGGACCACTTGGAACGTTTTCTCCTAGTCAATTCGGTTGGGTTTCATGTCGCCGGAGCTCGCCGTCGTCTCCCCCATGGCCGCCGCCGCCGCCTCTGTTCGCCGCCGCGCCGTCGCCTCGGGCCGCCTTGCGCCGAGCCGCCGCCGCTGTCAAGGTCGCCGCGCCGCCGCCGACCTCCTCCGCCACTTGCAGTCGCCGCCCCCACGCCGGAGCGCCGCCTCCCCGTGCGCCTCGCCCTCCCCTGCCATGGCTGGCTGGAGGAAGAAGAAGGGCACGTGCCCTCTTCCCTCAGCCAGGCCACAGGCCCAAG